>CM016565.1:24207440-24807440 GCA_003412495.2 Echium plantagineum
AAGCAAAAAAGACATGTACAAGGGGAGATTTGAACCTGAGACCTGTTATAAATTAATCAAAGACTTAATCATTTGAGCTATTTATCTAGATGTAGGGTATTCACGTGAATATTCCTACTATATAGTAGGTCCGTCCGTCCCTGCCAATAAGTCTATGGTAACTGAAATATGTGTCCTAATTATTAGTTCTTAGATGGTTATGCTTCTCTAGTCTTAAGTCAGTTATACAAACAATTTAATATTGATATCAAGATATTAAAAGTAATTAAGCACAATAATAAGAATTATGAACGTGAAAAATAAATTAACTCCAACATAATTCTAGTTTTTTAAATCCAACTACATCATGATCTCAGCCAAAAATAAAATTAATTCATGCTACAGAATAAAAATAAATGCATAAATTCAACGGAAATCATCCTAATAATAATAAACTGATAATTTAAATAATTCAAACCAAACATAAGATAAGGTAGCAACGTTGTGTCGTCATCTTCCCATAATAAAAAGCTTGTCTTGACTTCTCAACCTTTAACATCGTAATTTTGATAAAAAGAATGAGCTCCTCTCTTTTTCTCCAGGATTAGAATTAGATGCGGAATCAACATGTCTTTAAAAAATGTATGACTTATGTTTTTTTTTTTTTGTGATAATTCAATAACAATTTATACATAATAAAACAAATTTAAACGATTGAAAGATACTCCAACATATAAAGTGTTATAAAAATATATATAATAAACCTAAATTTAAACTGAAACCAAGTAGACGACGCGACATCCAAAATTTGGGAAAAATCTTCTATTAAGGATCAAGAATGTAAGTCTCATGTGGATCAAAAAAATCCAAACATGCATGACTCATAACAACAAATATTAATTCATGTTTAAAATTATTTTATTTCCTTGCATAAATATAAAGGAGAAATAGAATATGATGAATCAGGGGACAAATGGACGTAGTATGTTGACATGAGTAGAAGAGATAGTCAAGGTTCTCTTGGTCAATATCATTAGTGGGTATGTTTTCATTGTCGATTGTGGATCGACTACATAAGGTATTAAGTAACCAAATGGAGGGAGGATTTTGACATGAGCAGAAGAGAAGCTCAAGACTCTCTTGGTCAACGCCAGAGGTGCATATTTTTACAATGTCGTTATCTATTCGACTAAATACAATAAGAAAATGATCCATCAAATTTTTTATTCCTAATTTATAAATCAAAAACACAAGAACGATTATAGTATAAATTAATATTTGGAGTATAACGAAAAGAACGGAAAATGGTACCAGATTTATGATGATCCCGTGAAACATCTTTGTTCTTTGACATGATTGAATCATTCTTCAATGCCAAATCTATGACTTCTCTTTTTCTCTTTTTTTTTATAAGTCTATGAACTTCTCTTTGGATTAGCTTTCTCTAGATGAAATTTTCTCCGACTTTGGGTCGGACCACTTCTTTTTAGAACACAAGTCATCTACTTTTTTATGCACTGTTCAAATATCATTTTATTCACTTTAATCAACAATTGCCTATAAATAAAAAAGGATGAAAATTGTGCAAATTATATCTCATTAAAGTAACAATAATCTAAATGAATGTCCAATTCAACTCACAAAATACGATACAATTAACATTTATCACACTCCTACACTTAAGCTCTTGCTTGTCCTCAAGCAAATAACATAGAAAAAAAGACAAATTAGACACACCGTCCATAAATTTTTGGGGCTTAGTGCGAAAACTGAATAATGGGCCCCTCAATATATATAATAAAATTTAAAATTTTGAAAGCTCATTTTGTAAGCTAAATTTTGATTTAATTGATCACTAGCTATATGAACACTTTTCAAAAGAATTTTTTAAGAACTCCTTTTTGCGATACAACCAATTTATATTCACGTTCTTTTTCCTTTTATCGTTTCCGGATAAATATTTATGAGGCAACATATTTTAAAATAGACAATCGATCACTCATGTTTCATAACGTTCACGATTCAATCATTTATGTTTTATTTTGACCTTTTTGATCACTCATGTTTTAATATCATGTCTCAGTTGGTTTATGGATTGACTTTTCCGTCAAACTCAATTTTTAGCCAAACTGATCCTTAATGCAGAGGGGTAAAGTAGACAATTAACCTAAAGTCATTTTTTACTAATTTAAATCTATAACTCATTCTTAATTCGGAGGGTAATATACTCAAAAATGATTTTATGTTAATTGACTACATTGGAAACTTTGATCAACACTGCTAGAAGTTAGGAAATAAAATATGAGCAAAGTGTTCCATAAACACCATAACAATGGCATGGCTGAAAGGATGAACAAATAAACAATCTTTCAAAAGGTGAGGTGTTTGTTGTCTCCCACTCATGTATTAGAGGAGAAGGTACCCGATGAATTGGTCTGTAAAGGACATTTCATACAATTACTTGAGGGTGTTTGGTTGAAGGGCATTCATGCATGTTCTTAAGTATGATAGAACCAAACTGCACAACAAATTAAAGTAGTGCATATATATTGAAGGGGTTTAGAACATATTTTAACGGACATTATGACGTTTATTTTTTTCTAAATCTAGATCTTACGATATAATATTAGCAATAATCTAATGGGGTTTAGTGTTTTGTACCATATTAATAATGCAATGGAATATCTGATCTCCTCCTTAGTACATCAATTTCAGTATCTCTAAGATGTAATGCATACCAACGATAAGCTTCAAATCGATTGGTCGTTACATTATAACGTTATATGTGTGTTTGCTTGAGAATATTAGGAAGAAAAATGAACGCAATTTATTTTGTCTAAAATGAATACAAAACATAATGGTGTTTAAATGATGAACGTAATGGTGGAATTCAAATATATCATTATTGGTAATTGATATACTTAATTATTGTGTGGGATTTTATCGTGTGATAAAATCCCCCTTGATAATATTACTCTCCCGACAATGACACCCGTCCCGGTTGTTCTAAATAATAATTTTATTATTATTATTATTATTATTATTATTATCATTATTATTATTATATATTCGGTTCGTTGTTTTTGTATGATCTTTTGGGCTTGATCAATAGTAATAATGTACCATAATATTTAACCGAATATTATTATTACATAAACCATGAGCGCCTGGTAACCATCATAACTCCCAATATTAATTAATGATCCCTTTTAATATATTAAATGTCAACTACTTTAATATATTATTCTTTTGAACTTAATATCTTAAATGTATTAATCTTTTGAGCAATCTGATTGTTTAATGTGAAAAGATTGGATGCATCAATACTTCCATGCATCAGGTTCATCAAGGGGGTTTGAGCATAATATCTTATAAATTAAGGGTCACGATGTAATTATTTATATAATTAAGGGTCACGCTACAATTATCTATATATTTATGGGTCAATTTATAAATCACATATATATTTACTATTTTTATTTTGGATTGATGAATATGTTGTACTGTACCATTATTATAGTATAATTTGGGTACAAGTTATGTTGATATTATTTCTTGTACCAATGATGAAGTTTTAAGTGGGTACAGTACCCACGTGAAACCTTTAAATGGTACCTGATGCATGGAATTATTGATGCACCGAAACCGGACTCTTGTTTAACGGACATACTTTATGAGATCAAAATGATCTCATATTTCCAACACTCCCACTTGCCATTAGACGATTAGTTGTACTAATGCTTCGTTACATTTAGCAATTCATTGTACATACGATTCCTTCATGACCAAATTTGTAACAATCAAGCTATGTTAAGATGAGTATATTACTAAGAATCTCCATTTGACAAGGTCAAAGCATATTACTCATGTAAGGTGAAATCCTAACTTATATGACTAAGAATCTCCATTTAACATAAGTTTTATGAGAATGTACTTAGGACACAAATATACTTTCTTCTAAGTTCTCATGGCGGTCAGCAAGTCCAATAATAAGTTTTGAAATTGGGTCAACAACATATACCCATGTGATTGACTAGAGTACGTCTTACTCCCTTTTGATCGTTGCGGCTGGCACTTTGTACAAACACAGTCTTATCTAAAATAAGGAGCTTTCCGTTATTGACATATGATTTGCGATTCTTTCCACTTTGGCTCATATCACATCTTCAATCAAATCCTTTCCTAAATCAACCGAAGTAATCTCGACATCTTGTACTCTAAGAAATATATTCTCTCTTAGTCTCTTTAATTAATCGATTGTTTCCATATCCATAAATATTGCATCATTAATTGTGATATTTTCAACTTCTTGAAGCAGGTACAGATTGAATATGCCATCTAGTTTAACACTTGTACTCGCAAGCTTCTACTAATAAACTTAGCATGAATTGCTTACAAGGACTCCAAGATCCTATTCCACTATCTTTGAATTAGATGTTTTTTCTTATACAATGAAAAAAAACGTAATTACAAGTCTCACAAATCTCTCAAGACTCTTATTATGATTCTAATATTTGAGCGCACTACAACAATGAACATAAAGACTCTGTTTATAGACTTACAAGAGAATCTCGGTCTAAACCTAGAAGCAATAGGAGAAATCGGCTTAGATGCCCCAAAAACGTCTAATTCAACCAAACTTCCGTGTGCCATCAAATGATGGGTTGGGACTTCCTGCAAATTAAAAATCCACATCACTCATACCGCAAACATCCATGATCTTTTCATATTGGAAATGTAAAAACGCAATTATTTGGAACTGTATCAATAGTTGGTTGCTAATTTCAAGAGAAAAAATAATCAAAAAGTTTAGTGAGAATATAGAAGTACAATGTTATAACGACAACTATTGTAGGTCACAAAAAGTGCCACGACGTCAACTAAAAAAGAACAGAGGCAGTATTATATAAATAATACTCCCTCCGTCCCTAAATGATTGTCACATTTGACTTTTGGTGGTCAATAAAGCACGATTTAAAATATAAATATCTCTTATTCTAAATGCAAAAAAATTATAATAAGTTGATATTTCAAAAATATATATTGAGACGAATCTAACGAGGTCCCACAAGACTATATTATTTCTTTCCGTTTAGTGAGAATTCGTGATCAAATTTTGTTGTAATTGACCACAAAAGTCAAAATGTGACAATCTTTTAGGGACGGAGTGAGTATTATATTTACTAAAATATAATAAGAATTTGTATTAAGTCGTGATAATAACTTAAAAGTTCGAGATTTTAAAAGAATCAAGTGATTTATTAGTAAACGAGACCTCATGGTACACAATACCTAAAAAGTTCATTATCGATATACACATGATCTTGACTACGTTTTCTAAGATACATGGTCACCGATTCTTCGATATGCTTATTATAATGCACAACTTATAATATGTGATGTACCTGCTTTGGATTTCATTTATCTATAATTATTAGTAAACTTATTGGACGTAAGAATTGATTTTGAGGATTAAGCCAATAATTTCACCCAATGGATGAAGTGGTAGAAAGAAAAGAGGCTAAACGATATTGCTTATGGTATATGGTTATTGCATTGATGAAATTATAATATTGTATCCAAAATATATATACAATAAATAAACAAATGTAACATCTTTAGATAATTTAAATACTCTGTAAATCATCACCACCTTTATATTGATCGGAAACCACTAAACACTCTGACGTGCAGTCCCTAACCCCGCAACGACGTGGTAGGCAGGGAAGGGAATAATATATGCAAATAACCAAAATTTCAATGCAACTACAAATTTTTCCCCGCATCAACTTTTCTGTGTCTTCTTGACTTCTTGTATCCCCCACGTCTTCCAGGTGACTTCTTGGTCGGAGTATCACTAACAATTTCGGTTGAAGAATTGGTTATCTTCACAGTATCATCTGGCAGACGTTGAATGCCAACTGTCGTAGCAAGATGTGAGAGAGGCGGCGGAGGAGCAGCCCAATTCGCAAGAACATCTCTATGGTAACCCTGCAAGAATTAGGAAACATGTGACGTTTTCATATCAAAAGAGAGTTGGCAAAACAAATTGGTGCATATTCGTTTCAAACCATTACTATTGGAACAAAGGAATCAAGAGTGGAGACTCAATCCTTTACCTATACCCCATTTAAGTGATTGGCTTTAAATCTTTAGGAAATAGGCCGAAGTGAGCTTGAATAAATTTACATTATCACCACGAAGAGGCTAAAACGATAGTAACTAACATGAGTGAAGGGAGAACACTATCTCAACTAGAAGTTAGCATTAAATAGTAAAATTACCTGAACCACAAAGTTGCGCCTTTCACAGTCCAAGAACATATTAAGAGTCCAATTTGTCTTTGATTGTATTTTGTCCCTAACAGTGGAAAAGCTAATCTGGTCCCTAGAAGTAAAGCGGTCCACTTCATTGTACCAAAGACAAGTAAAGAGGTTGGTAATGGGAATGTGTTCCTTTATTATTACACATCCTTCAGGGACATCTGTGAAACCGCAGTATCGGGCCAATAAGAAAAACATCCAGAGTTACATAAACATAAGAACTGGAAAACCAATAGAGAAAGATGGACCAGAACATACCACTTGTAATGGGGAGTTTAGCAACTGAATAGGGTGTTAAACCCTCCTTCTTGTAAAATTCAATCTGAAAGTCAATGGAAGCATTCTCATATTTCCCAGCAGCTTTATTTGCTTCAGCTTCTACGAACACATCAAACCGCCTATAGTGCCTAGATATAGCAAAACTGGCATTCTTCCTCCACAAGAACCTGAAAGAATGGATATGGAACATGCCAGCTTGAGAAAAGCTATAAAGCAAGATATTATGGTAGATGATATTATGATCATCTAACAGGGGTAGCATATCTAGAATATAAAGGGTAGGCACGTCTAGAATATTAGTTACCATAACATCAATGTCTAGTGATGTGTTGAAAAGCTTAAGAGCCCAAAATCTTTCAGAATGATAGACTAAAAAGCGATATGCGTTTTATCTGCATTATATCAGACGACTGCGATACTCAATATGCGATACCATACTAACAGTTCTCTTGTCGGACGTCTTTGTATAACCTATTCAGTACATACCTTTCAAGAATTAAATATGGATCCACAGCAAGCTCAAGTTTCCCATCAATCCACAAAGAGTATCTCACATTAGGGAAAAGTCTGTGCAATAGGAGCTTTGGGATCTGCCAAGACAAGGGATGTACAAACCGTTAGCAATTAATTCGCTCATCTGTCAATTAGGATTTAGGAACAGCCACTGTGTCATCACAGACCTAAGGATGGGTACTATCCGACCCCCTTATTACCTCTAGGCGGGGGCTTTTCAGAGGCAATAGTGCATGTTGATTCAAGAGCCAGACAATATAAAGTATTTTGACTACAGAAGACACCAAAATTTGCTAACAGAAATGCATTCAGAATATAAATAAATAAATGAACTCAGTGTGCACACAACAAGGCACCATGATATCAGAAATTCACAAACCAGCAGATTTCAGAAAATTAAAACAAGACATGTTCAGACTTGAAAAACTCCAAAATGTTTTTGTTTTTGGCATGGAAGTTCACAATTGAGTAGCACACCATGCTCTGTAGATTCAAGTAATAAATCCATTAAACTCCAAAATCAATTGCCTCCTATATAACACTTCAACTAAAACACTAATGATTCATCAACCAAGGTACTTGTTTGAAAGCATAAGTCATATTATCATACTTTGGATTCCTAAAAGATGTATTAAGTTTTGTGGTAGTATACTGTATAAGAGATTATGTATATCCTAAAATCTATTTAATCATGTCACAGATAAATGTTAATAACACTGAAACACAACATAAACGAATAAATAAAGAATAATATAATTAACAAATTATGCCTTGCAAATAAGATGCAGTATATGATCGTCTCCACAAGCATGTTGATAACAAATAAAGAAGGTAACCATCTAAGACGGTAAAATCTGAAGTACCTTCCCATTGCGTCTGGGATCGGTGTATGGAAGGTTATGAACTACTACAGTTCTCCATATACCCACCCTCTTGCTGCTATCGAACTGACTAGAATTTCTTAGGAATGCCTCTGTTTCTTCATCAACAAACATGTAGAAGCAGGCATTTTTCTTTGCATATTCACTGATATGTTTTGGGTGACGTATTAAGTCGAAGGCACCTGAATGTAAAAGTTTCCAACTGTGTAAGTAAGATAATGTACAAAGTAGGGTCCAGAAATGGATTTACATAAGAATGTTTCTACCAAATACTGCTGAAGCAACTACAACTCCTTGGCAACTCTCCATGTCAATAAGGTCAGATTCATCAATGTCAAAACCGGTGTGTAGTCCTGGCTTAACTCCCTTGACAAATCTAGTGTATCAGAAGAACGTAAATATATGTGTTATTCCAAAATGACCTTAAACAATGAATTGTTAAGTAGAGCTGAAGTTTCAAGATCACAGAAAAGGGCATCATACCCACAATGCACTTCCATGGACTCTCTAATGTTATACGAATCACTCCTCTGACTCAATGTAGGATATCCACCAAATTCTGAGCCTCCAAACTCACTCTTTGTTAGGTTTTCTTCATGTACATATGACAGGTTCTTGATTATGGGAGAATATGATGACGCATTGGGCATCAATGAAATAGCTTGTTCCAGAGGAAGGTAACAGACTGGACATGCTGAATTAAAAAAAACCCGACATTCAAAGAAATAGATGAGCCATGGAGCAACTGTAGGTTAACATTTATCCAATATTAAAAACCTCGTGCTTTTTAACTTACGACGTGGTCCAGTCCTCTTAGGATCTGCTGGTGGGGGTGGCAGTGTGAAACCTTCACATGGATTCCCAGGAGGAAGAGTGTACCCAGTAAAATATACAGGTTGAGGAGGAAGATGCACAACAGTTAAGTTCGGTAACATGTTAACTGGCATATCAGAGACAATATTGCTATGTAATTCACCCGATTCTGGTAAGAAGTCTTGACTATGTATTGTGGCATTTATACTAATGCCTAGCATATTAGATCCTTGTGTATCTTCACCTGCATAGAAGTAAATCATTATTACCTTGTGAGGGATTTACAGTAAATATGCAAGAGCATGATGATCTTATTACCATCTCATGAAGGCAGTTAGCTTTAGAGTAGAATCTCACGTATCATAAAACATGTGTGATATATTAGGCAGGAAATGCTACCAGTTCCTACTGAAATTACCCACTATGATTGGCATCCATATCGACACTCCAACTCAGTATATCTCACAGAGGATTCCATCATGATCTGCTTATAAATGTACGAAGGGATGTCGAAGAAACATGCAACTCACTAATACAATTATAAATGCCCCTGACTGGATTTTATCTCTAGATTCTATAATCGAGAAGAACCATTTGCCTTATAAAACTAGCAGAAAATGCCTTCACCAAATCAGATAGATTAAAAATCGAATAATTAATGATGTCTTCGACATTTATAATTCTAGTCTGCCAGTGTGTAAGATTAGAAAGATGAAAATGATGCAGTAAAGTATACCTTTGCCAACGTATAATACCCCCATGAAAACTGCTGCAGAGACGACACACAAGAGAAGCATCCCAACCTTTTTCCTTGGTGCAAATTTGCAAATCAAGTGAAATAATGTATCCTTGTCTTTAAACATCTTAGGCGGTTTCCTTGTCGGAGGTGTTGTTTGTAGCTGAAATGGACTGTTCTGGTATAGGTGTTGCTGCAATGACCCATAACTTCCCGAAGTTCGAAGACCCAATGACCCTGTAGTCATTGCTGTCCCCTTAATCCTCTAAATTCTCCTCTCATCTCCCCCCTCCTCTCATGAACCCTCACCTATATTCCCCCCTCTTTTAACAACAAAAAGTGCAACCTCTAAAATCTCTTTTTTAAATACTTCCTTTTTTCCCTCTTTTCAATATTTCCACTCAACTCACCAATCTCGAAACGAAAGCTATATGATCTTTCCACAGATAACTAACCAATCACCAAAATGGAAGAAAAATAATTGAACTCCAAAAATCAAACTTCCACTTCCTTCCCCTATTGCAATCAATTACCACCTGCCAAACAATTCATACCAATCAATAATTTAAATCCAATAATGCATACCCTTATCACTAAATCGAATTAAAAACTCCAAATTTAGCACAACCAATCACTATTCTGCAAACCCTTTTCAAGAAAACGACCCAAACAAAAGTAAATGGTTACTTTTCAAGAAAAGGGATAAAAAAGTAGCCATCTTTGCAAAAAATAGAAATCAAATGAAATGGAACACTACTAATCTAGAGCAAAGTTTAAATAACAACCAAAATGATTTTTTTTTAAATCAAAGAAGTATAATCAATATAGATACTTACACTTCAACGAGCAAACAATCAACACCCAAGTAAGCTCTGAAACCTTTTGATACACAAAACAGATCAATGAAACTAGAGGGGGTTGGGGGTGGGGTGGGGTAGGGGGTAGGGGTATGTGTTCCTATTGGTGTTTTGGGTTTCTCAGGAATCTGAAAAATCAAATCTCAGATCACAGTTGGCGGAGGGGTGTCTGTAGTCACTCTGGAATTTTCTGCATTTATTTTCGTGTCAATTATTGGGACTGATTATTTAATAAGTATGACAAATTTGTTAAGCATTTATAGTCTTCTTAACAAGATTACAACAAAAATGATGTTAATAGTATACGTGATTGTATGTTATAAATATGATGAACGAGTTTGTATATTTGAGTTATGAATAAATGTTTACGTAGTTTTTTTTGTCAAGTGATGGTATTATTTAAACATTTTAATTATATTTGACGTGCAAATTAACATATAACTTGTGTTAAGCCATTTTCAAAAAATGATGACGGTGAAATATATTTGTGATCGTCATGAATAATTATTGTACATTATAAAAGATTGATAGTTTTCAATTAATTATGATTCCTATAATTAGGAGAATATGATGCTTCAAACCCATCAAAATCTAAACTATATATAAGAATATTCATATCAGGTAGTATTTGAAAATACAAATATATGCCACGTTAGATTATATTATTCCTTTAATACATCACCAAATATATTTAATTACCTTTAGACTCCAAGCAGTAGGTATTTCAATTAAGATCTCAATTTTCTGTTTCCTTCAAAATATCAATATGTAGCCACCAAATATATTTATATAGCTTTTTACAAATGAATTGGACAAAAATTTATTAGTCAAATAAACTAAATCTAACCTCTATTTATTAATCTTAAGAAATAAAAATATTGTTAGTCAAATCCTGAATTATTGAAAACTTAATACAAAAAAGAAATGATCAAAGCAAAATGACAACATTCAAATCCTATGTTCTACCATTTCTACACTTCAGCTATACATAAAAACAATACCTTGGGCTGTTATAGACACCCGAAAACAGTAATATGAAGAAGGGAACTTCCTAGATTGCCCCTAACCAATAGGTACTATGTTAATAAGCTTACAAACGAGTTCCACACTCGTTGATAAGGCTAGAAACGTGTGTAAAACACGTTACACCAAGTGAGTAAGGGGCTCGTTGTTAATACATATAGTAATGTTAACGAGCCGGGTTTTAATTTACCGAGCCGGGTAGCAAACGTATTACTCTCGTATTGCTTGATAATGACACGAGCGGGTATCGAGCCGGGTATCATTAGCCGGGCGACGAGCGGGTTCCGGATTACCCCAAATTTCTATTTAAAAATTTTATTTTAGGGTTTTCTACAACAATATTTAATTGTTGAAATGCAAATCTGAATTTTTTTTTTTTCAATATATGGGTCATTTGAAATCAATATGGTTAAAGTATAACATATATTACATATAAATATATAATATAAAAAATAAACAAGAGAGTAACCGAGCGGACCCGAATTTACCCGATAAGCTATCGAGTAAAAAGAATTAATCAAAGTATCGCTCGATAAGAACACGAGCGGATAACGGACCTGAACTTTTCGAGTCGAATAATGAACGGGTTCCAAATTACCCGGCCCTTTAACATCCCTAAACACATATAAGGAGTATGTCCCTCGTTGATAAACCTTGTAACGTGTTTCATACTTGTTACGAATAATAAGCAACCCAACGCCTAAGTGGTCCAATTTAATGTGTCTACATGATATTAATAATATTCACTACTACAAATGTTAGCTTGGATAGCTCCACTAAGATAGCGCCTTTCTGAAGAGTTATTTAAGCTGGTGCTTAGATAACAAGCTTCAAGGCATCTCGAAATCTCTTCACCACCTCTGTTCCATTGGCGGACCCAGAAGGTTTATTTTGGTGGTGCAAAAAAATTATTTTTAACACATAATTTTTCTTTGCAAAAAAAGAAAGAATCAAAAAACAATATACTTCATTAATTTGATTTCTTCATGCTTAGACCAAAACGACTCATTCGTAAACTTAACATTTTTATTATATAACTCAATCAAAATCAAGCACTTTCATCGTTACATTAACTTTAAATAGATAAAGTATGTGTAATTTTGAAGATGTAAGTGAAATGTGAGAGTATTTTGGGAGGGTAAAAATGTAAATTTGAACATTATTAACTATGATTTGGTTAAAAGAAAAAAATTAAATTAAAACGTTTAACAAATGGTTTATTAATGTTTCTCTATTATAGTCAAATTCCTATAATAATAATATGGGTTTTTGGCAAGGGATATCACCTACTTTTTACCTATGTCACCAGTTGATCACTCACTTTTCAGAATGTCCTGGTTGATCACTCACTTTTTAAAAAGTGTCTCTTTTGGTCAGTCGACCACTTTTTCGGGTAGTCAACTGCCGGTCAACTCACGTGGCACCCATGTGTGCCTTTACTAAGGTTATTTTAGTCTTTTCAAGTCGAATTTGGCCCAAAATTTTCTATTGATTACGTACTGGGCGCAAAATTTTCAATTAATTAGGTATTTGGTCCCCATTTTATGGTTAATTACAATTTGACCCCAAAATTTTCAATTAATTAACCAAAATTTTCAATTAATTTTGGGGTCAAATTGTAATTAATCATAAATTTGGGGCCAAATACGTAATTAATTAAAAAATTTGGGTCAAATTTGACTTGAAAATACTAAAATAGCCTTACTAAATGCGCATATGGGTGCCATGTGAGTTGACCGGCAGTTGACCACCCGGAAAAGTGGTCGACTGACCAAAAGAGACATTTTTTAAAAATTGAGTGATCAACCAGGACACTTTGAAAAGTGAGTGATCAACTGGTGACATAGGTAAAAAGTTAGTGATGTCCCCGGCCAAAAACTCTAATAATATTCCACCTCCTTCTAGTGTATTGATACATAAAAGTAATAAATTTTGAGATATTGTATAATAAATTATCGATTTATAATATAAATTTTGTATTGACATATGAAGAGACATTATTTATTAATCAAGCTATTGAAAATATAAAGAAGAGGATATAAAATTAAAAAAGAAGAAGAATAAGACTATTGGAAATATAAATAAAGAGGGTGTAAGATTGAAAAAGAAGGAATAACAAATTTAATAGGGGAAAAACATGAAAGTAAAAAAACAAATAAGTATTGACAAGGTTCGAACGAACCATGGCAAACAAACGAGACTAAGCAATTTCCCTCTTTTCAACTACCATTTGCATCACTAACAAGTGCATTTTTTTTATACATATTCATCTGTCATAATATTAATACTAGTACAAGGTATATTTTTTAAGAAAAATTTGGTGCACTTGCACCACTATGCCCAGCATAGGCCCATCTATGCTTTGTTCAATCTTTTTTCCGTACAAAAGGCAAAAAATTCAATTTTGATCATCGAATCAAGATGCAATAACAAGACCACAGAATCAGACCGTCTTGTCGAGAAGTCAGAGCGTTTCGACATGGCCCATCTCTACTTACCCATGGATTTGTGGTTAGGTGGAGGCTGTCCTCTAAATCCATACGGAAAAAGGAATTGTTGCGATGTTCTTGAAAGAAGCAGTACATCTTCACAAACCGACTTAGTCTTGCCGCGGTTGGACGGCAAAAGGCGGGCGGGGCACCTTCTCCAATCATGCCAATTGAATGATGATTCCAAAATTTTATATGTCAGATCAGGTGAATTCTTATCAATTAAAACTTATCTGTTACCTGATAAGAAAAGAATTGCTTGTTCTAATGTTGAAGAACCAAGATTACTTTCCTTCAGAAGTGGGAAAATTAATCAATTGCTCAAATTAGATTCCAGAATCATTTTCTCCCAAGCTGCCATTAAAAAATTAAATGGTATGAAAATAATTGTAAATGGGGTAAATTCTGACACTAGGATTAAGTATAGTAGAGCTTTTTGTCTTTCGTTTAAGACAAAAAGAAATTTGGAAAATTGAGCAAAGAAAAAAGTATGGTTCTTTGGTTTAAGAGTTACTGCAAAAATGTCCTGCAAACAGGTTTAAACCTGTAGATTATACTAGGATGAGTAAGGACTCAAGTTGCTCTAGTGTATCACTCACCTATCTATTGCCTAATTGGGAGAAAAATAAAATACTAAAGGGCTTTGGCATCAAACGCCAATACATAGAGGAATATTCAATTCGACAATATCACTTCCCAACTCCCCAACTGAACTACTCCAGATCTTGGCTCTAACATTCAGGATAATCTTACCTAGATGTTAACTTTGACCACGGATCCACCAACACATGACACTTCCGTGATCAATATCAGTGTTCAACACATCTTTTACTACCTCCAAATCCTTGTTTAAGAGAACATCCCCTCCATCCTGAAAACCCGGACATTACACCAGCCTATCCTACATTCATTCTGCATTTACTCAGGCACCATCACAGTCTAGTGTCTATCCAAGAACATCAAGAGAACTTACTCTTCAATGACCGGCAGCAGAGTTTGAAAAGGAACTGACTCTTCCATGCTATTATGACTAATGAAAAATCAAATGATGATACTTATACATAAAGCAGACAACAGTCTTTGGGAGTCAGTAGGCCAACTTACACTTTGACCCACTTTCAAAATTCAACAGAAAATGGAGGAAGCTTTGGCTTTGGAAGACTCATCCCTTCGGATTTTTGGACAAAAGGTAATAGAAAGGGGAATCAACTTGTTCATGGTATGCATGTTTTTCCTACATCTTCTACTTTCAATATTAGTTCATCTTATAGTCACGTATGCGTCTTTAAATTATATAATTTAGAAATAAGACATCTGATGGATCTTTTCCTACTTGGCCTTTATATTATGGATTTTTTATATCGTCGATTCCCAATTGATGACATTGAAAAAATATCCACCCGTGACATTGATCAAGAGAAGCTCGAGTTTCTCTTCTGCTCATGTAAAATCTCTACTTCCATTTGGCTTTCTTGTACTTTACCTAGTCAATTCATAGTCGACACTGAAAAAAAGTCTATTAATGGTATCGACCAAGAGAACCTTGAGTCTCTCTTCTACTCATATTACGATTTACCATCAATTAGTATTCCCTCTCAGATCCATCATATTCAGTTTCTAAATTATGTATTTTCGGACATTCAAAGTGATTTTCTCCATAAACTAATATTTGCTTTTATGAGTATTGCTTGAAAATTTTGGATCCACAGGAAGCTACGATCTTTTGCTATAAATTCTACCCCATGCACAGATATTGTGACTACTAGTCGTCAACTTAAGTCTTCTTGTGTTATGTCTGTTTTTGTTGCAATGTTTCACTTGCTTAAATATCTACATGCCATGTAAGCATGTTTGTAATAATGTATGAACTGTTATTATTATAAAATAAATTGAATTATCAAAAACAAAAAAATTGTGTCGGATACCATTAGGCTATGGAGCTAGCGACTAATTGTTGAAAAAAAATATAAAAGAAGAAAAGTTAAGAGAGTAATAACTTTTCTACATATTTTAAATTAATATTATATTTTACTACAAAGTATATTTTCCCAACGGAATTTCCTCTATAGTAAAACTAATTTGCAAAATGGATTGACAAAGCCATACAACATGATCTAATCTATTCCCTTCAAACGACTATGGCACTCTATATATGCAAACAAAGACTCACACTGTACTCATTGATAACTACACTACCGCTACCGTAATCGGGCGGTGGGAATTCGAGAAGTTGCCCAGCAAGTCTACAGTAAGCATCGATGCCCGTGACCCCCTCGGCCTGGTGGTTGTTTGGCCGGAGAAATATGCATTCGACGGTGGTGCATTATCATCTATTTCTATAGAGTTCATACGCTCAGAAGTCTTGAACCACTTAGCTTGCATGTACCTAAGCTTTCTCCATGGGCCCATGTGCATTTTCTTCTCCTTCATGCATTTCTTTGCTGCAGGACATATAATTTTGATTATTGATAATAATCTTTCAATTTTCCCAACAAAAACCTCCGGTAGTCTTTTCACTAGTTTGTTGTACTCTTCACTTGCTCTTGCCATCTCGAACTCGGCTCGAAGGTTTAATTCAATGATTATTCGAACTTCTTTTTTCGAATTCGAGTTGTCTAGAACCTCCAAGAATGTATGTTCACCTGCATATTTATAATCGCGTCAATAATGTTGGTCGAGTTATATTAATATTGCTCATATAATTTCGTATAAGAAAACTAGTAATAATGGTCTTTAAGATAATGCAAACAATGTGACACACGTGCCTAGTGCATGTCACATCTAGGCATAAAAATCAGGCTCTATCTAGAGAAATCCAAAAAAAACAAGATCAACAATGTGATGCGACGACTATATTTTTGTGGTTTGGAGATGAGACTAAACTTTTTTTTATCAAACGATATTTATACTGAAAGTATATCTTACATTATTAGAAAAACGAAATTTTTTATTATTACAACGAGATAGAGGTTAGAATATTTTGCTAGGACTCGAACCCAGAACCTCTAAATAAGGAGGTTAGGTTGATAACTATTAGACCAAACCACAGAATTAGATAAGAATAAGTTAAAGCAGACCATACACAAATAATTAAGGCATTGATTTAAAGAACATGAGGAATCTTGGACCACTACTTCGGCCTAAGCTCATGATAATGAATCTAGCCAATAAGCTTAAGTCTTGTAAAAATCAACTTGTCCTAGCATTTGGTTTAGCCTAAGTCTTCTGAAAAAATCAACATTTGTCCCAACGTTTGGTACTAATAAATGGCTTAGGATCATTCATTTTGTATGACACTCTCCATTAGAGTTTACATAATCATATGAAATTATATCTCTATCAGTAGTTTTTACTATATCTAATTTAAAACAATTATCCTTCAAATTTTTCGAGATAAATATAATACTATTCATAACTTCATCAACCTTTAAAGTTTGTCCTCAAAAAAAAAATTACAAAGTGTTCTGAATTGATGGTAGTAGTAGACAATGTTCGAAAGAAGATAATTTGTTATGATAGCTAGGCTACTTAGAAAATTGGCCAACACACAAAACAAAGTTAAATATGACAGAAAACGTCGTACAAAAGTATAACAAATGATCAAAGACAGATAATTCCGATTAAGATATGATGATGTTGGAAGTAGTAAAAGTACCTGATGGGATATCAGGGGAGCTTTTCCACTTGGACTTGCATATTGAAGCATTGAATCCTTCACCCTGAAGACGGCTGCAGACCTCCTTCATTAAACAGTTCCGGCAACCGTCCACCGGTTTCCGGCAACCACAAACGTTTTCCGATTGTTGAGCTACTTTTAGAGCTTCCTTAGTAGTTTGTCTGATTCTCGACTCCAATGAGGTAGTCCTGTACAATGTTGCCTGCAAAAATATATAGTTGGTTATTATATATAATAAGTCCTAATTTTCAACCAAATTGATAACTAACTTCAAACCCCTCTTCTATTTCTAATTTAGATCTAACTTCAAGATCAATTTTAATTACTCCAACTACTTCATTAAATGTGGAACTAACTTTGAGATTCACGATACGAATATTTACCGATGACTTAATAATTTAGTCACATCTGTCCTAACCTTTCATTTTAGTCACATCTGTCCTAACCTTTCATGTAAGAGATATTGTGTTTAAATCGTATTAGAGACGAATTTATCACATAGTTTTACTATATCAACGTCTATTAATTCAGAATTTATGTATTTATTATTTATAGTGTATACTGTTAAATTCATAATTCATCGATAATTTTTCAAAAGAAAAATGATATGAATATTTATTAAGAACATAGATACCAATTTGTGATGACGGATATTAGGATATGTTTATGTATAATATCATCTTCTTTTGTTTTTTTTAAAACCCACCCATCATTCCTAGATAATGAAATCGAAATTACAATAAAAATCGAACTCAGAAAATATATTTATATGTTTACTTGATTATGTATAATTTCAAAATCAAAGAAACAAAAGGAATGATTTAGAAATAATTTACCTCCAAAATTTGATTTTGATGTTCCCAAAAGCCTTTATCTTCAACATTTTCTTTGTCTTCCTCCTCTTCCTCATCCTCATTTCGATTTTCGACGTAAACATTATCACCTACGCTTTCAACAGAGGACCCTTCAAAACCCTCATCAAGAAACCCGAAAACGGTGTCGGATAAACTAATCGCATTCTCACCGGAAACAACCGTCTCCGATGGGCTAAAGTACGTCAAAATCCGGTTGTTTATCGGAAACCTAGCCATTTTTCAACACCAAACACGCCCTTATAATACCTTAGTTGATCTTTTGTTAAACGAAAAGAAAAAAAAAAGAAAACACTAAAACTTTGATGTAATAATTATTGTTGTAGGAATTTTGGGATATCATTATGTATTTTGATGCTGGGGTTTATATACATCGAAAAAAGGGGGGGTAAATTTGTGGGACCCGGAGGACTCGATTATGTATACGTGGAAGTAGAACATTCATGCACATGAAGACTCGATTTGTGGGTATGCTATATTTTGGTTTTTTCGACAAGTTGTAATTATGAGTTGTAATTGACAATTAAATTTTCCTAAATAGATTAGTGTTGTCATTAATTAAATGTCACGCCCACTGTTTTATAGTTTCTGGCATCTTCGAAGTAATGTTCACGAAGTTACCGTACTCCCTCGATGTCCGTCCTTTTTTAATTGACGTTCTGATATTTTTTATCATAAATTAATTGTCATTTTAGCAATAAAAATAGTATATTTTTACATTCTTGTTGAACTTTTTTTTACTACTTTTTCTTTTGAAATTAGAAACCAACTAATAATATAGTTTCAAAAAATTATATTTCTGCATTTTCGATATGCTTTTTAACTACTTAAAATTTTTGGCTAATGATAATGGTGGAGCAATTTTCATATAGCTAAAGCAAAAACATGCTCAAATCCTTTTATACCTTTTTCATCAAACTACATTTTCATCGTAATCTCAATTGTTAATTATAAAATTTATTCATATTTTCATTATTCAAATAGAAATAAAAGTATTCTATCATTAGCAATTAATACTGTAATTATATGTCATAAAATTAAAGGATATAAAAGGAATTAAACATAGTTTTACAGTTTTTGTTAATCTGTATACTAATAGGAGTTTTTTCTTAGAACCTAATTTAATAGTTAGGAAAATGTAACTTTAAATCTGAATCATTAAATATTGGTGGTCATTATAGTGATTTTGTCGAGTGATTATAGGGATTAGATATTGATGGTTATTGTAGTAATTGTTCATAGAATAGTAAAATTTAACTGTTAAAATGTTAAGTATTAAGTACAATTCTTACTAATAAATAGAATAAAAACTGAAAAACGGACAGAAGGAGTATTAAATTGTACAATAGTTGCATGTTTAAAACTTTGTCAAATTAGATTTCTTACTTAAAGTTATAAACTAATTTGTCTACAAAATTGAGAGAATTAAATGTCACAGGCACTGTTTCGGACGTCGACATTTATTAGCATCTTTAATATTGCCTTAATTAATTATAATCAAAACTAGTTATGCTGCAGATCTATGCATGTTAGAAATAATATTTTGCTTAGTCTTCATTTATCAAAAGATTTAATACACAAAAAAGTTCGTCGATGACGCAAATTATTAAAACAATAATAAATTAAAGTATTAATTAAGTGAATACATTTTTTTTTATAATTAGCGATGAAGGTGAGTTTCGAACCCAAGACCTTTTGGTCACTAGCAACACAGTTAATAGTTAAATTTTGTAGAAAGGTTAAAATGAAGCAATATATACTTAAACGGTCATGATCATCGTTCATGTTTTAGTTCATCAACAACTAATTGCGGACTTATAAAAAGGTTAACAAAGTAAATTGATAGTGAATAAAATGAAACACGAGTGAGTGGTGCACACAGTCATTCACCTTTTCCATTATATTAGAATATTATTTAGATAATTATCAAATTAAATAAATTAATGAGAAAGTAACTTTCAACTAAAATAAATTAATAATACTTAAAACTAATAATATTTGAAAATTGCGATCATATATTTTATTATCTTATGTTCAAAAGACTTGCTTCTTATTAGCCAAAATTTACGTTCTTATTTTTTAAATCACATGTTACTCAGTTCAATCGATATTTAAAGAATTATGATGACGAATTTTGTTTACACAAATTTATGCCAAGACCGCAATTACAATTCCCTTATAATTCTTATTACGAATAACTCATCTATGTAATCCCATAACCAACATAAATTAAAGTCCGGCATCTGCCAAACATTCCCAACTAATTAATAACATGTCAATTCCTAACTAATAACGTTTGTCTATCGAGACATAACTCAAATGGTAAGGAGTTTTACTATAAGGGTGCGTCTGGTAGCCTGGAATGGAATGATGTAGGAATGGAATGACTTCAGTAATGGAATGAGTAAAGGAAAGGAATGAACAAATGATTCTTATTATTTTGTTTGGTATGGTCGTAGTAATGTAATTCAATTACCATTAACCATTACATTCCTTAGTTTGGTATGATGTAACAATAATCATAATATAACTAAATTACTAATGTACCACTAAATATATTCAAGTAAATATTATATTATCTAAACACAATTGTTTATCTTCCCAAAAATAACTATTTAATAATAAAATTAGTTTTTAATTAATTAGTCACAACAAATTAATGAACATGTATTGGAAAATAGATATATAGTAGAACATACAAATATTAATCTCAAACACTTTAACTCGGTTATTTAATTAAATAAAAAATTTCTATAATAATAATAGTGTCAAATGTTTCAATGTAGTCAAAGCCGCTTGTCTAATAATGATTATAATAATAATAATAATAATAATAATAATAACAATAAATATGATAATAATAATAATGACAATAATAATAATGATAATAATAATAATAAATATGATAATAATAATAATAGTAATAATGATAATAATAACAATAATAATTATAATTATAATAAATATGATAATAATTATAATGATAATAATAGTAGTAGTAATAATATTAATGAATATAATAATAATAATAATAATAAATATGATAATAATGATAATAATAATAATAATAATAATAATAATAATAATAGTAATAATATTAATGAATATAATAATAATAATAAATATGATCATAATAATAATAATAATAATAATAATAATAATAATAATAATAATAATAATAATAGTAGAGATAATGATAGTTATAATAATAATTATAATAATAATAATAATAAATATGATAATAATAATAATAATAATAATAATAATAATAACAATAATAATAATAATGCGAATTTCTCAATGTAATCAAAGCAGCTTGTGTAAATGTAGTATTTTTAGAATAATTTGTTATAATTATAAATATTGTAACCCTGTCCTATTTTTCCTCATTCGATTCCCTCATCTGAAGTAATGGATGATTACGCCCAATTTGGGAGTAATGGGTATTACCTCAAATGGGGTAATGGGATTAACTAAGGAATGCAATGAATATCAATTCCGAAGTACCAAACCAAGTCATTCAATTCCATTCCTGTTTAATTCATTCCATTCCATCATACCAAACACACTCTAAGAGTGTGAGTTCGATCCATGGCGTATAAGTAACTCTGTATTTATTCAAGGGAGGATCTGCTCTGGGCACAATTCGGTGGAATACCGAACTGTTAAAAACACATTTCGAATTCACCTCCTCTGTTGGGCGATGGACTAGCCAAGCGAACGTTTTGAATGATCGTATTATTTATAAATAAATAACGTTTATAACGTGAGGGACCATAGTAAAAAAAACATTGGGATCCCCACAGCCTAATATGATGGACCAGACAGCATGGATACACGTCAGGCTATCGAGTTATTTCATTAAATAACTCTTCGTGGATATACTCGAATATTCTAATTTTCAAATTACAAAAAAAAAAAATTAAAAAAACATTTCCATAAAATATTGATTACAATGTTATCCTAATCTCAACATACAGCTTGGTCCATTTCTCATGTGTTGCTGAGTTAGCACTATAACACGTGGCTGAATCTTACCCGTTGATTGGATAGGTGTTACAAATGACGTGGGCCCAACTTGCTTGCCCACCTAATCATTTTCCGTAGCTTAAGCGGCGTCTTGTCTTCGTTTTTTTGAGTTTAGGGTTTAATTACTAAAATGCCCACGAATAATTGAAAATTTTAGATGATTGAGATGGGTAGTAAGGTCATAGTTTGGGACAATTATTTTGGATGAGTCAATCGATGTTGGACTGAAAAAGACAAAGCGAGAGTGGACAATAATGATGAGGATGAGATTTAGATGCTATGGTATATCTTTTGTCCTATATAAGTAATACTCCTTTGTTCCCATTGTTTTCCTTTCATTTTAAAATTTGTTTAAATTAATGTTAGGTTTGTTAGTCGACATCAATAAGTCATGCGATATAAAATATATTTTGCCTCTTCTAATTATTATTTATATTTGGTCTTCTTTAACGGTTGGTCTAATAGATTTTTGCTTCCTAGATGTAACTTCAATTTACATAATGCCTAAATTTTGCTCTTCATGAACGTAAATCTAATCACCGAAGTAGACATGTAGACTTGAAGTGGTTGAAAATTTTATAAAGTGGGTGCTGTAAATCGTCGAAATGCCTGAAAAAGGCTATTAAATTATATTTACATATACTCATCTGTGAGAATTGAACTTGAAACCTCTTAAAAAAAGACTCCTATCAAATATTACTAGGCAACAAGTCTTAGATGGCTTCAACTATTCACAATAATAGATAATAGATATTAAATGAAAGAAGGATTAAATTTGGTGAAAGAATGAGGGGATTGAAAAATTCTAAGTAGTACAATTCTACTTGATGGACCTATTTGTTAGAGTAGACATTTGATATAATAATTAATTATTTTTGTTGATAAATTTGAAGGGAAAGTCAAGTATAATATATATATGTAAACATTGAAGTTGAATTATTATAATTGGATGATGAAGTGAAGGATATGATAGATAAAATTGTGGAGTGTTTAGAAAATAAAAAGGTAAAAGTTTAAATATAATCTAAATGTGTAAATATTGAATAAATATTGAAGTTGAGTTGTTATTGAGTAGTTAAATATCTGTATGGATAATTTTGAAGTGATAAAATTCACTTATCAACTTTATTTTTAGTATTATTATTTACTAATTCATGTTCCCTCCATTTTTTTATATAAACTTTTAGACCTTTTAATTTTATTGTTTAATTGACGTCTTACAATTTTAATTACTTTCTACTATTTTTTCGTTTTTATAAATTAATGATAAGGTCAATTTCGAATCCAAAATCTTTTAATCACTAACAAAAACTTTTTTCAGTAGACTATTCGGTAAACTCAATTACTCTCCACTATTGACGAGGCAAATAAATGATTAGTAATGGCATTATAGCTGTATTCGATCATATCATACTGAGCGAAGACTTGGATGGATAATGCACTTGGACGAGTTTCCACATAACTTCCAAAAAATAAAGAACTTATTGATGGGTTTTCCACGTGATATATATACGACATATAATTTGGAAGGCAACCAAGTCACCATAACATTATTATTACAAAATGACATTCGTCCTCAAAATTTATATACTCCCTCCATCCCTAAATAATAGTCCCATTTACTTTTTCACGGTATCCGAGACACAATTTAAAACGTAAATATTTTTAATTTTATATGTCTAAAAATTATAAGAACTTGATATTTCAAAAATATGTATCGAGACGAATCTAACAAGATCCCCTTTGACTATTTTATCTCTTATCGATTAATAACAATTTACGGTCAAAACTTTCGAAGTTTGACCCAAAAAGTCAAAACGGGTCTATTAAATAGGGATGGAGGTAGTAGTTTTTATAAAATATGAAATCGTCATATTAACGATTCCTACAACAATTATATTATTATGGAATATACAAAGGAGATAAATGATTTGCCTCATATGACTATGAAACTGTAAATTATTTGTTACCCACTTCATCAACATAATGTTCATCCACTAAGAAAGAATAAAAGTTACGTGAAGAGAAAAAGTTGCTATTACTTTACGTCTAATTTTTTAACAATTAAGTTATTCTCGAGGTTTACATATATAGTATAATTTTTATGATCACCTACTAAAAATTTTTTTAGTTAAGTCTTTTAATTTCCTCTGTAACCAAAAAAAGGAAAAAATGAAAAAAAGAACTGAAAAGAAAAAGAAAAAAAGAATTGAAAAGAAAAAGAAAAAAAAGTAGATATTTGGGAGAGAGAATTTGGGCAGATTGACACCTTTTAATGTCAATTTTTAAGTTCTAACACCCAACCTTTTTTTTTGCAACGGAGTAGCACCCTCTACAATTTGATTATTTTACCCTTAGATGAAACCCTCCCTTCTTCCTCTTTTTTCTTCTGCTTCATCATCCCACCATAACCATCTAAACCTTTTCTTTACCATCCATAATCACCATCGCCTTCATAAATCCACCACCATCAACAACCCCAAATTCAAAACCACCACCACAACCACAACCACCACCATTTCCATTCTCCTCCATTTTTATTTCTCAATCCACCAACAGAGGCGGATCTAGCAAAGTTATAGTGATCGAAAAGAAGCTATAAATTTATTTGTGACCTAAAAGATACTTATATTGATAAATATTAATAAATCTATAATTGATGTTTTCTAGTAGCATCTTCTGAAACTGGTTTAAAATATCAGAATGATCAATACTCAAAAATATATCTCTTTACATAAGTTACAAGGCGGTCATTTAGCCATTGATCATCCATCTTATTCCTAGGGTCACTCTTTACATGTTTCTAAATATTTGTTTTTCTAGCATAATTAATTGTAAATTTACATTTTCAATTAACCTTTTTATTACTTTTTGTTATGAAGTTATCAACCAATTATATAGTTTCAATTGATTGTTATTTTACCTTTTCAGTGTACTTTTTGACTACTTGTCAGTCTTCTTAATCTATATGCAAATTGTTAGAATGGCAAATAAAAAGAGCGGAGGTAGTACTATTTGAGTAAACAAGGCTAACCATATATTAATACTTTAATCAATTGGGCCAAGGCTAACCATATATTAATACTTTAATCAATTGGGCCATAGCCGTTTGTTGTTTGAGACTAATCATAGAGGCATAGACCATAGTATATTACTTCATCCGTTCCTAAATGATTGTCATATTTTGACTTTTCATGGTTAGCAAAATACGATTTAATTCATAAATATCTCTTATTTTACATGTGAAAAATTTTAAAAAAAAGTTGATATTTCAAAAATATATATTGAGACGAATCTAACAAGATCACATATGATTATATTATTTATTACCGTTGAATGAGAATTTATGATCACATTTTTTAAAGTGTGATCTCAAAAAGTCAAAATGTGCCAATCATTTAGAGACGAAGGGAGATTTTTGGATAAATAGGAGTTTAGGACCAAGGCTAGAAGTATAAGACCAAAGCTGTTTTTGCATATTAATAATATAACTAAATTTTTTTTAAAAAAATAGTTTTGGTGGTTCACGTGCACAAGTGTGCACAAAGGGGGATCCACCCCTGTCCACCAACCACCGGCCTTCATCCCATATTTATATTCTTCAATCCAACAACCACCTACCTTCACCCATTTCTCTTCTTCAATCTACAAGACCAACAAAGAGGTGCCAATTCCAAGATAGGGCAGGGGTGAGGGGCCGAAATCGGACATAAGCAGTAGGGGAGGGGGACGAAATCATGAAGGGGCAGTGGAGTGGGGGGCAGAAATCGGGCAAGAGGGCAGTGGGTGGGGGGGCGATTTCAGGCGGTTGAGGGGGTGAGGTCGATTTTGGACAGTGGGTGGGTGGTGATTGAAAGTTGGTGGGGGTGGTTATGTGCATTGAAGAAGAAAAGTGGTGGTTGGTAGAGGTGTTTTTATGAATTGAAGGTTGGTGGTGGTTGGTGAAGAAGAAAGATGATGGTTGAAGGTATGTGGTGGTTTTTTTGCATTGAAGGAGAAAGGTTGGTTGGTAGTGGTGGTTGGTGGTGGTTTTTTGTATTGAAGAAGAAAGATTAGCGGAGGTGGTGGTTTTGTGTTTTGAAGAAGAAAGGTCGTTGTTGGTGGTGGTAGTGGTTTTATTAATGGAAGGTTGTTGGTGGTGGTTGGTGAAAAAGAAAGGTGGTGGTGGTGATGTAGGTGGTGGTTGGTAATGGGTTTAATGAAGGTGGTAATTTAGTTGGTGAGGTTGGTGGTGGGTTTAATTAAGGTGGTGATTTAGCTGGTGAAGAAGAATAAATGATAGGGAGGAAGAGATGACGGTGAAGCAAGAACAAAATAGATATTACATAGGAAGGGGTGCTAGTATTTTGCAAAAAAAAAAGAAAGAAGAGGGTGCTCCAGATTAAAAAAATTCTTCAAAAGATGTCAATCTCACAAAATTCTCATTTGGGAGATAATAAAAGCTCTTTTCCTTTTTATAAGTAGCTATATTTGAAATATTGATTAGTATAAGTATAAACGACATCTAAATGCATACAATACTTCATCCAATTCAAAACATTAGACCTCTTCATTTTTCGTGTCTAGTTTTCATTAACAATAACTAATTAGTAACATTATAAAAAGTTATTTTTACGAAAAGTAAAATGGGATTGTAAAAGATTCAAAGGACCTCAGAACAAGTTCATTGTTACTCCCATGGGGTCTTCTATGGTTATAGAGATTGTTGGTGGAAAATGAGTGAAATCCAAATTTTCAACTTTCAGCTCATTCTTACGCCTAAAAATGTGAGACGAACTTTAAAATGGGATCGTAAACATCCAACGACCTCAGAATCAATTCGTTCTTGCTCCCAGGTGTCCTCTATGGTTATAGAGATTGCTGATGAAAAATCAGGGATATCTTAATTTTCAACTTTATGTTCGTTCTTATACCTAAAATGGGGCGAATCGTATAACGGGTGTTAAGATGCACATGCCACATCGGAAGTCGATGTCCTCCCGGGCAATATATAAGATCTTGGGCTACTCCCTCTATTGTCAATCGTTCTTGCTCCCATAGTGTCGTCCATGGTTATATATATTGTTGGTTGAAAATGAGCAAAATATAAACTTTCAACTTTCTGTTCGTTCTTATGCGTAAAATCGGTCGAACCGTAAAATGGGATCGTAAAACAAAAGATAGACTTTGCTCATTTTTCACCAATAATCCCTATGACCATGGAGGTCCCCAGGTGAGCAAAAACAAACGCGTTCAGATATCGTTTGAAAATTTTACGATCTCATTTTACTATTCATCTCATTTTAGGCTTAGAAACAAACTCAAAATTTGAAATTTAGATTTTTCTCATCTACCACCAACAATCTCTATGCCCATGGAGGACCCTAGGAGAGCAAAAAATGAAGGCGTTCTGGATGTTGTTTGGAAGGTTTACGATCCCGTTTTACGGTTCCTCTCATTTTAGGCTTAAGAACGACCTCAAAGTTCAAAATTTAAATTTTGCTCATATTCCACCAACAATTTTTAGGATCATAGAGGACCCTCGGAAAGCAAGAACGAATGCATTCGGAGATCGTTTGAAAGTTTTATGTCGCCGTTTTATCTTTCATCCCAATTTGGGTGTAAGAGCAAACTTAACGTTTGAAATTTTGATTCTGCTCATCTTCCACCAACAAGCTCTATGACCATAAATGACTCCAGGGGAGTAAGAACGAACACGATAAGGGATCATTTGGAAGTTTTACGACCCCAATTTATTTTTTGTCCCATTTTAGTCGTAAGAACAAACTAAAAGTTCGCAATTGAGATTTTGTCCACTTTCCACCAACAATATCTTTGACTATGGAGGACACTAAGGGAGCAAGAACGGAAGCGTACGGAGGTCGCTCGGAAGTTTTACGACCTCGTCCCATTTTTTCCTCAGCAACGACCTCAAACTTCGAAATATATATTTTGCTCATTTTTCACCAAAAATCTGTATGACTATGGAGGATCTCAGTGGAGCAAGAACGAACGCATTCGGAGGTCATCTCGAGGTTTGACGACCCCTTTCCTCCCATTTTAGGCTTAAGAAACGAACTCAAAGTTCGAAATTTAGATTTTTCTTACTTACCACCAACAATCTCTATGATCATGGAGGAACCCAAGGAGCAAGAACGAACAATTTCGGGGGTCGTTTGAAAGTTTTACTACCGCAGTTCACGGTTCCTCCCATTTTAGGTTTAAGAACGAATTGAAAGTTTGAAAGATTTTTCTCATTTTCCACCAACAATATCTAGGACCATAGAGGATCAAGAATGATCACGTTCGGAGGTCGTTTGCATATTTTAGGACCCATGTTTTGGGTTCGTGCCATTTTAGGCGTAACAACAAACTCCTAGTTCAATATTTATATTTTGCTCATTTTCCACCAACAATTTCTTTGACCATGGAGGATCCCAAGGGAGCAAGAATGAACGGGTTTGGATGTCATTTGAAAGTTTTACAATCCCGTTTTACGGTTCCTCCCAATTTAGGCTTAAGAACGAGCTCGAAGTTCCATATTTAGATTTTGTTCATTTCCACCAACAATCTCTAAAACCATATAAGACCTCAGGGAGCAAGAACGAACACAATCAATGCAACCTTTTTGTCAACTTAGTTGTAGTGTGGATTTAGAACTACTTACCAAATGTTTTGTGGTACTTAGTAAGAATCTTTTTTTATAAATATTTTCGAATAGAGTCTAATTGTTAGGTTGATGAGGGAATCGCAAAATGAGATGAAAGGATTTATATTATTTATTCTTTACATCTATGCTTATGGTTATAAAATAGTTAATATTTATTCTTTACATCTATGCTTATAGTTATGCTAGGATTTATGTTTCTTCCCAACTTTGACATGTCTAAATCAAATAATCCCTCACAATTGGATGATTTTTATGTTTTTGTGATTTTTCTTCTTTTAACATACTTATTATAAATATTAATTGCTTATTGGGGATGATCTGTGTGCTTGAGGATTAATCATTTTAGGCAGTATGTAGTCAACATGTCTTCGGGCTACTGGAAAATATATCAAAAACGACGAAAATACCATTTATCCTATGGCTATGACTAAAAACGACAAACCATGATGAGTTCATCGAATAGCCTAGTGGAAAAGGCTCTTGCTAGTGACCAAAAAGGTCATGAGTTCGAAACTCATCTTCATCGTTAATTATCAGAAGAAAAAAACGACAAACCATGACAAGCCGTAGCTTGACCCAAGTTTTCAATACTTTTGCTGACAAATAGGACAAGATACGATAAATTATCATATCTCGTCGTTTTTGTTCAGCAAAAACTAATTAAAAATGTTCTTTTGCTCTAGATATATAACCGTGATTGATTATTAATTATAATAAAATGTATTATGTCGATATGTGCTTTAGTTATTCAAATTTAGATTAATGAATAGTCAAAAAGATAAAGTTGTCTTATTTTATCGTAGTTGCATGACCTAATAGGACAAGTTTTGACAAATTTGGTAATATAATACTCCCTTCGTCCCTAAAAGATTGTCACTTTTTGACTTTTGGTGGTCAACAAAACACGATTTAAAACATAAATATCTATTATTCTACATGCGAAAAAGTTATAACAAGTTAATATTTCAAAAATATATATTGAGATGAATCTAACAACGTCCCACGAGACAATTACTCTTTAACAATGGTCATGTAACTTGATTATAGTCTAATACTATCGAACTACAACTCCTAGCTAATTTTGATATGTCATTCTTGTTTTACACCAGAGCTAGAGTCATTCATTCATATCTCGACATTCATACTTATCATATAAATAGTAGTTGATGACCTCACCTCACGCCACCCCTTGGATAAGAACGACATCGCTTTCTCTGCCGTGACTATGTTGGAGGAATTTTCCCAAATTAATTGTCCACTTTAACTTTATTTTATTTTCATATCAAAATGTCTGGATTTGGAGGCAAAATTGTTTAGGGTTTATAATCAGTCGTTATGTCGGATGTTGTTATCTATATTCTATAATGCTTGTACAAATTTGAATTAATGGAAAATATGTTTATGGTATTTATATGATTTTTGATGAATTTTGTGTTTGATTTGAGCACACTGGTGATGATTTCTTTTATGTGATAGTAGATTGTAATATATTGTGTTATGGAACCAAGAACAAAATGTGGATTTTGAAACTAATGTTGAGTTAATAATCTAATTAGAACAAACGACAAAATTTGACAAACAATTTAATTAAAATTTTTATTTTCTTTTATAATTTTACACGACAAAATTTGACAAGAAATAAATAATTTTTGATTAATTTTTCAATTACAGTATACGACAAAGTAAGACAAGCACATGCCCAACTTTTGCTGATTTTCGGGCTTCATACTAAGACATGAAACGACAAATTTAGTAATTAAGACAACTTTTAAAGGATAACAAATATTTGTCGTAATTGTACCAAAAAGGACAAGAAAGGATGAGATCTCTTGTCCTTTTTGTTGATTTTTCCAGTAGTGTCGTTCGCGATCTTATTGAACGTTTCTTTCATAAACGATTATGATTTAGATGATAATGTTTGTTACTTTATTCAATCAAAAAATATATTGGTAAACATGATGAGGTAATTGCTGAAATAGTCACAGTAAGTGGGTGCCCGTTGCAGTTTGGTCCCCATAAGTGGGATCGATGCGCAAATGGTCCCTGAAAATGCGTAGCGGGCCGCATTTGGTCCCTAAACTTAACCGATTCGTTAATTCTAAATGTTTTTGTGGTTTTACCTAAATAAATTCTAAAATTGGGCTAAAATGTAATTTGAAAGAGTTTGGCTTGGCGACAAACTTAAAACATCATTTTCCGCTTCGTTAAAATCTCAAATTTTTTAAAAAAAATTAGCGATGAGGTGAGATTCGAAACCAGGACCTTTTGGTCACTATCGAGAGCTTTTTCCACTAGGCTACACGATTAACTCAAATAGTTGACTAACCATTGATTGATCGAAAAAGGTGACGAAATAATCACGTGGAATCGTTTTCGGAAGATGAGTGAGTGAATGGTGAATTGAGTGAAACATGAGTGATGGTTGATGTCTTTTGCCCTAAAAACAAAGTACAACTTGGACTAACAATTTCTAAAGGCTAGCGATAATGCCAGAGCAAAAATCTTTTTTCCAGAGCAAAATTCTGTAGATTGACAAAAATAACCTTACTTTCTGTATTAACTTGATGAAATTTTTTTCATTTATTTTTTAAAGAAAGTAAAATTGAGTATCATGAGAATAAGCTAAATAGGAAAGGTATATTAATTTTACATACATTTAATTATTTTTATCTTTAAAAATTCTAAGCTAAATATTTTTTTTCAATTTTTTCCTTTTTAGTATTTATAAATAAACTACTAATACTCTTTTGAAAAATTTGAAGTACTCATATGACTAAAAGTTAAATCAAAATACCAAATCTTTGTTTCATGCAACGATTTTTTAAAAAATTAGAAAATTAAGCTGATTGCATCACAATTGAAGCTTCAAGGCAAAGCGATATCGAAGGATCTCCCTCCATTTTGATTTTAATTTGGCGTAATTCTTGAGCATGAATGGTATTTTGAAGAATTTATTTTTTGCTTGTATATTGACGAATTTGTAATTGCAATATTTCGGATTAAGGTTATTTAAATGAAAAACCTTGATAATTGTGATGAGGAAGGGTATAGTTGACAACCTATATAAATTTGCTCTTGAAATAAGATTTTTGCTCTGGCATTATCGCTAGCCATTTCTAAAGTGTGATGATGAAGAAATAGTATCAGTCATACACTAATCAATAATTACTTGAAGAAGTTAAAAGAAAAGAATGATGACAAAAAGAAAAAGTCGATATTCATGTGTCATGAAAGGACAAAGAAGAAACAAATCCAAGCTCAACGATATTCAAATGTGTTAGAGATATAAGGCTATGGATGAAAAGCATATACAAATGTAAATTTATTCTTCAATCATAACTTAAAGTCTCTTGAATAATCTTTGTCGAAGCTTGTATATGAGAGATATTTTTCAAATCATTTTTGACAAAAACACGATAAGTGATTCAACACTTTTATGTATGTTTTGTCAAAAGAAATATTTTGAAAATCTTAATGTTGATAAAACTGGGGTTTGAACTCATATTCTAAAAGAGGATGGAAATAGCTTTCCAACGCATTTTGAATCGTCAAAATCGGACTTTTAACGAAACGGGAAATAAAGTTTTAAGTTTGTCGTCAAGCCAAACTCTTAAAAATTATATTTTTGGCCCAATTTTAGCATTTATTTACTTAAAACCACGAAACATTTAGAATTAACGGATCTGCTAACTTTAATTACCAAATGCACACCTGCTACACACTTTCAGAGACCATTTGTGCATCGGTCCCACTTACGTAGACCAAACTACAACGATCACCCACTTACTGAGACTATTTTAACAATTACCTCTAAACATAATTGGCATCTTTTTCTGTATATATCTACCATAGATATTAATAGTGTCAAATTGATAACATTTGTTGTGCTTGTAGAGGAACTTCCAAACATCCATTCTTTAAAAGATTCTTACAAAGTCTCAAAGTAATCAAGAGTCTCTCACAATTACATGGATTCTATGTTTTTTGTGACTTCTCTTTATTCAACGTTCTATCCTAAGATACATTCGATTATCCTAAGATACATTCGATTACGAGAATTCCGAAGCACCAAAATGGAAGGGACCGAATCAGTTTCAAGGAAAATGTGTAGACACACAACTTATTCCTTACACAATTCGTTTGATTATATTTTCGCATGTGTAATTTTCTACTGTTTATTTATAAAGTATTGATTTATAATTCCGTTTTTCCTGTAGGTTCCCTAAATATCACGTTGTTCGTAGCTTAGCTACATTTTGTCAACATGTTCGTTCATCTACTGGATAAGAGGTGAAGTTGTTGAAGTCAACTACTTCTAAACCCATTTATGTATACACACCAGAATAGTGTTTTTCTTAGATGTGAAATGACTATTTCACCCCCAACTTAATTATCTCCCTTGCTACACTTGCAAACAGGTGGGCAAAATCATCATTTCACACTAAAATATTACTATTCAGCGTTCCCGTTCATTCCGTACTTGTTCCCGTTTCGAAATTATGGAACCTCATTATCAGTTAAAATCAGTGTGATTCACTTTTTTCAAATATGTCTATGCTTTTATAAGAACAAATACTATCATATCAATAAGTCTCACATAGGAAATATACACCTTGCATTGAAATTTACAGAGCTAGCCCTTTGCTCAATAATATCAAACCTTACTGACATCTTGATTTCGATTTCGAGTGTCGTTTTCACTGTTACCGGAAGGCTCATCTTCAGTTACCATCCAGGCTTGTTTCGGACCCTAATATGTATCAACATATAGTTAAAATTAGACAGATACCCTCATATCAATATGCATACACAAGGGACGTGAAACTAGAAGCAACCACTATGATATTTCAGTAAAGTATTATCTCAACACCTGCGATGTTGGATATCTACACCTCAATCATCTTGCCACTTACCACTAGGTTATGTCTTCGGGAGGCGAATAACTAAATTATTGATTAAATTGCAAGGAGCAAAGCAACACGAGCATACTTAGGTTTAGTTTGTATTATTTTTAAATGAAGAAAGACGCTATCGGCCTAATTCTGTTATTATTAAACTTAAGAGCAGGTATCGAGGTCTTGAGTATACCTCAAAATGGCTCATTACACTACGTAAGTTCTTATTTATGTACTACCTCCGATATAAGAGTTTGTTTAACCATTGATTGATAATGTTCTCCCTATAACTTCCACTACTTGATAATGTTCTCTCGCCTATTATCTCAATAAAGTAGTTTTGACTTATACAATCTTTTATATCCGAATGGAGGGAGTAGTAGATAGTTTTTGCACTAGCTTGGGTCAACTTGGAAACAACATTAGTGTTGACATGGGTAACGTTGCTTCCAATCCAACTCCCCTTACCTCTCTATGGGTTCCCAACATAGAAGGGAGCTTTTTAGAGATATTGGGACACAAAACGCGTTATTGCTTCAAGAGAAACCTCTATCAAAGTCCATTATGAATCTTTAGGTACTTATAATGAGATTTGTGGACACTATCTAATTGTTCGGATAGATTAACGACCTCACTTCAGAAATAAAATACTCAGTATTTACTTTTCTTACTCCCCAATCTAACAACTGAGAGAACAGGTTCATATTAGTAAATCTTAGTTCAGTTTTCATATAACGACATCTATGACAGCTTATGTTTCCTCAATATTAATCCTAGACTTCCAGCAAGCCAATGAAAATAATTACGAGAAAACTTAACATAGTGAGATTTAACAAGAGAGCTCACAAAGAGTGTACGAAAAACGTGTAGACATACGTTTAGAACTTACTTTGCCTTGCCTTACAATCAAAGGCGTACTTCCTGTCATGTTGATAACAGTAGATGGGTCAGCCGCTCTAATGCCAGCACCAACAACAAAGTCAAGGCCCTAGAACATTGAAACGCAGAGTATATAACCAAAATTGATTGCAAAAGGATGGTGAAGATAAATTATAGATGAAGTTATAATTAATTTTAACTCAAGAAACGGGCATATGTACAGATCATTGACAAACTACATGGCATGAATAGAGCTTTATGACTTGTACATGGCATGATTCTAGAGCTCTAAATATGACCTATTAAGGAGGTAGAGCCCTAAATATGCCTCAGGGACGGACCTTAAGGAATTGGATCTCTGGAACAATGATAGGTGATCTTCATCTACCGTCGAATAGGTCGCCGATTCGAATCACCCGTGGAGCATTTAGTTTTTACATCCAAACTCCTAGCAAACACATTAACTTCCTATTAAGCAACCTAGCCCACTTTAACCTTTTAAGGCCACTATCATTGTTCCAAACTTCCAATTCCTTAAGAAACTCAACTACTGAAGCATACATAGACAACAACAACAACAATAAAACGGGTTAACTTTGTAGTTCCCCAATCAAGTTCTCCCTCTAATTCCTGATTACTACTTGGTGAATATTTTGGCATCTTGTTACTAAAGCAATGTCTTGGTTTAAACTTAGAAAATTAAATGAATAAGCTTCGAATAGAGAAGAAGAGAGCCAAAAATAATCTTTTATATATGAAATTCGAGATACAATAATGAGTGTATTGTGTTCTACATCTTGTAAAGAACCTATATATACAAGGAATTAACAAATCATAAGCTAGATATTAAAGCCCCAAATCTGCAGTTAACAATAACAAGAACCCTAACTAACTCATAACAGAATTTCGGACACAGTTGAATAGACAGTGGAGCATGCCTAATCCAAAATTTTATGATGTGAAACATTTTAGATAGTATACAAAAATAGCAAGACAAGTGTGTGGACATCCAAAGAGCACAATCAATAACTTCATAACAGAAAGTTAGAACTGACTAAAGATCTATATAGGGTTCGTTAATCGTGTAAAGCACATGATTTATAAAACAATACCTCTGGTCCATAAACATCTGATATTGCCACAGGATCCAAAATCCAATCATTCTCCTTTGGGCACCTTACACTGAACACATAAGAAGTTAGTAGAATCAGATTAACTAGATAAAGTTGCCACCAAGTATGATAAACAGGGCTGTTAAGGAGCTGTGCCAGTCCTGAGCTAGTTGACTCAAAGAAAGGTCGCTTAGATAGTTTTGAGTTTTGCTCGAATAGAGTTGTTTGCACATTGTGAAATAATATACATCATGAACACATTGTTGTTTAAGCAATTGTAATCAGATATGCAATTAAGAAGAACACATGTTGAGTTATGAAGCCAAATTTCGAGTTGGAAGACTTGCTCGATCGGGACTTGGTCGGATGATAGCAAGTACCGATCTATCATCCAATGGAGAAAAGAAGGACGCACGGTGAACTATCTGACGATCGGCTAATGGGGATCCATGGGTAGGTCGGGCCCTATTCGGGGCAGGTCCGGACTTGGGTCTCATGCAGGAAGTCCTGACCCATCCTCCGATGGCGTACGGAAGAAGCTAATTTAGGGTGGTTTGGGGGCTTCTGAGCCCGGTTTCTCTTACTCATTTTAGGTTTAGACCTAAGCTCTCTTGTAAGTTTATAAACAGAGTCTCTATGCTCATTGTTAACAGTGTGCTCAAATATTAGAATCATAAATAAAGAGTAAAGATTTGAGAGGCTTGTAATTAAGGTTTTTATGGCATGAGAAAAACATCTAATTGAGAAATATCAAATAGGGTCTGCAATCATGTAACAATTCTTCCTCTTCCTGAGTTTATTAGTGAATCTAGAGCAGGCTGGATTAGCTCTCACATTGAGGTGAACCAGGATAAATCTTGATGCCGTTTATTATTTTCGCGAAGTTCTTTCTTCTATTTTATTATATTATCACTAATCTGAATTGAGGATTGTCATCCTGGGCATGATCTGGTTGTGTACAACGGTAATAGATTCCTAACAATACGTAGTAACTCTCTGTATCAATCAGCATGCAGCCATGAGCACAGATTGAAGTTGGGAAGAAACTAACAAGGAGCTAAACAGTTAGCTCCCATGATAACAGTAACAAATCGAGTAAAAGCAATACCGAATCACTTGTGCTTCATTCATGAAGAGCCCAAATTAAGATATCTTACAATACCTGGTTGATATCAAAGGTGCATCCATCTTCTCTAGGATTGCTTGACACACAAGATCATCAGGTATACGAACTCCTACATGTCTCCTCAGTGCAGTGGTAGTTCCATTACGAATGCATTGTTTTGGCAATCCTTTGCTTGCCGTTAAAATGAAGGTATACTGTTCAATTAAATACTCATATTAGACAAAACTCTCAAAATCCTATAAACAAATAAAAGCGTCTAAAGAACAAATTGCAACAACCAACATGATTTCCGTAGGTACAACGAAAAGATAGTAGAATTTTCTTTTCAATAATATGCAAAAATCACATTTACATATCATTCTCGAGTAATTCTAGCATTTACTGATATAGGGAAAACCACATAAGATAGTATTTTCTTGTGCTATATTCTAGTGATTCTATCATTCACTTGCATATGTAAACTAACTCGAGAACCAAAAAACACATGGTTGCTGTCCAAGTTTACTAAACCAACATTTATAATAAAGGAACATTAAAACATCTTCTGTTGTGATAAAAGATACCATGGAAAAAGCTAATCTAGTGCTTACTTCATGGTAGAAAATAGAAGGCATAGAAAAAATATATCTAATTTAGTGTGAGAACTGCATCAACCATAAAAATAAGATTCACTAAACTCAAACTTACAGGACCAGGAAGGCAATGTTGAACAGCTCGGAAGATATTTGGACCACCATGGTCATTACCGCGAGGAAATCCCATGGTATATGCATCAATATCACGAAAAGAGCTGCATAGAATACTTAGGGGCTGCATAAAAGAAAAAAAATGCATCGGGAAACATGCTATTTTAATCTTGTGGTCTAGATTTAAGCAATTAAGTAGAATAATATGTGAAACAATTCAATAGACTAAACTGGTTCCTGCGCCATACCTTCGATGGTTCAATGTCTTTTATTCTGAAACACAATGGACAACACATGTCATCAAGTGAACGACGCTAGACCTGGGAGTGAAGATAGATAAGGTTCCTACCTTCTCAGTCGCTCAATGGCTGAGTTATTATTCAGATCACACACCATGGCGTACCTATAATAAATAAAAAATTAACATTATGGAGCAAGATGTTATTGAGCATGAGACATCACGAACTTTTGGAAATTTAATATGAATGACTGCCTCGTATAAACGAGTAACAAATATTATCTTACAGAGTGTCGGTAGGGATGACTCCAACGGCTCCCTCTTTAAGAAGTTGAACAACAGAATCCAACTTCCAGGTATCTGTTCCAGATGGATCCACTTCGATATACACTAAGCGACCCTCCTGATAACCACCCGAGGCATAGCTTTAACATTTCACATTACATTTACAAGCCAATTATTCATTACAAACTACAATTCTACGACTGTGCACCTCATTAAGCCATTCAAATGCAAAAATTGTTCAACTATTATGGTATATATAAAATGAACAATAGCGAATTGTCTATTTGGTCCCTATTTTTTTTTCCCCATAAATTAGCGATGACAATTATAACTACCGAATATAGAAATTGGGGAGTCTTACAAAAAACACCGTCTAACTCTCTCCAGCAAGAATTGAACCGAAACATTTCTTCGAAGTTCATACCACCAGTCTATTAAGTCATCGTTAGTTCCTCCCTATCTTTGAAGTTAAAAACGAGGGCAAATTTGTCACTTGGAACTAATATGCAATATTTATATCACTGTGGGGACAATTGAAACGAGTAATCCGTGGCCTTGGCCTAGTGCATCCTAATAAAAACTGATGCATCTGCCTCTTCTCGATAATGTAGAATTTACTTTCAGTATGACATCGTTTCGCAAAAAATGAAATGGAAAGGAGGAAGATGTGGAACAAACCTTAGGGAGACGAGGAGCAGCGTATTTAAGGCGTTTTGGGCTTCGCTTAACCCCTGCTAACGTCACCAACCTACGTGATTGATGACGTGGCCCAAACAAGAGGGTCTCAGTAGATAGGCCACCCCAGAGTTTCGCCTCCAACCTCATTTCTTGCTTTTTAGATTAACAAGACTTCAAAAGTAGTTTAGGTTAGGATAATTGATGTCAATCATGTTTTGCTTTAACGTATTTGGATATACATAGGGCTCTCGGCCGAGTCGAGTCGAGCTAGAGCACAAGAATTTTAGACTCTTCAAAAGCAAGTAAAAGAGGCTTACGCTCGGCTGGTGAAAGCTTTCAAGTCGAATATCGAGCTAGCTCTAATTCAAAAGATTTAACTTCAAATGAAAAAAAGAAATATTTAATTAAAAAATTAATTGTACCGAATATTTTGGACGCAATTGTTGCTTGTGCATCATAATAATAAGAGCAAGTGGCTTCATCGATCACTCACGTTTGTTAAAAAACACTAGTCGATCACCCTAGTATGACTTTGTATACTTTCGATCACTCATGTTAGGTGTTATGTATACTTTTTGTCACTCACACGTTTTTTTGTACAACTCTTGATTTTTCGAAATTTTGAACATTTTGGTAAGGATAATTTAGTCATTCTCTCATAATTTTGTCATGGAAATGCAGAGTGCAATGGAAGTTAATGAAAATTAGTTGATGGAAGTAAAAAAAAATTATGGGAGAATGACTAAAATACCCTTACGAAAATGTTAAAATTTTCGAAAAATAAAGAGTTGTCCAAAAAAACGTGTGAGTGACCAAAAGTATACATAATACCCAACATGAGTGAACGAAAGTATACAAAGTCATACTAGGGTGATCGACTAGTATTTTTTAACAAACGTAAGTGATTGATGAAGCCATTTGCTCTAATAATAATTATAAAAAACAATTGTTAATAATATGTCATGTGAGAGTATTTATTTAAATTACTTCATATAAATGTCATTTTGAATAATTTTTATTTATAGCCTCTCTTACAATTAAAGAAATTGGAAATTATGGGTTTCACTAAAAGATAACTAATTTTCCCTTTTGTCAATTAAATATAGTGTAAATAAGGTATCATTGTACTAAAACTTAACATTAATAACAGAGTTGAAATGTTATACATACACAAAATAGTACTCCAAACCAAATAGTGTTTTTAGTAGTTAAAATGACTATTTTATACCCTATTCGTATAATGTTTAAGAAAGTTTGATTCAACGACAAAATAGTAAGAGTATATTTCTATTCAATGAAAAATAGTAATAGCCACAATACCCTTGTTACCTTGTAGATGAAAATGTAAGATAGCAAAAAATTTTATATACGTTCTTAAATCAAATCATGTTATATAATAAATGAGTGTGTATGAAACAAAATACGATTTAAATGTAGTTACTTGCATGTATTCCACGTGCAACGCACGTAATGTCTCACTAGTACTCCCTCTATCTTAAAAGATTGTCACATTTTAATTTTTGGTGGTCAACAAAACACGATTTAAAACTTAAAGATCTATTATTCTACATGTGAAAATATTATAAAAAGTTAATATTTCAAAAATATATATTGAGACGAATCTAACAAGGTCGCACAAGACTATATTATTTATTATCGTTTAATGAGAATTCATGATCAAATTTTGTAATATTTGACTAACAAAAGTCAAAATGTGACAATCTTTTAGCGACGGAGGGTGTATCTTATAAGTAGGGGTAATAGCGTCAAGCATGAATATGACTCCTTACTTATTTAATCACTTCTTTTCAAGAGTATATATACAAATGACATCTTCATAATCTGCACTAAATGATATCAAGAACAAGGTTTATATGTCCGGCAAATAACAACTGATGGGTGGCCCAGAAATTACAAGTGAGTGTGATTTGCTACATCGAGCGATGACTACTTGAAACAATCTCAGACGAACGCTTCTCTAAGTTAGTCTGGCGTTCAACTTCCATTTTCTTCATTCTATTCACTTGCTTCACCACTCCACGCCTCTCAGAAGAAAACGGTGAAGGGATCTGGGTTTAAATAAAATGTTAGAAGTGTATCATCAGCATACAGTAGATAAAACGAAAACAAGGCGGGATGTTTACCAAATATGGCATGTATTTCTTTATTGCAGCTAGCATGGCTGCATGGCCGACAGCAGAAACCTAGTATCATCAGAAAACAAAGAAGGCACAGGTCAGAACTTTACATATATGTCACAACTCAAAATTGCGAAAATAACCCTTGCTTTCAGGACGAGCCACGTCCTGGACATGCTCTTCACTTGATGATAAATCTACACTAGATATATATAATGCTTCCATGTGTAAAATAATGATTAAAATGTTACTCCTTCCATAAAAAATGGAGGTCTAGCGAATAAACTTCGCTTCCAAAAGAAGAGTTCTGCAATTGCTCTTATGCAATCTATAGTACTCTACAACATTGTCAAGCCGACCACTTGATGTAGTAACAATTTCTCAAATGCATTTGCAAGAGTTTTACCCTTGTCTAACTCAATCAAGTGATCTAAAAAAAAGAGTGAATGTCATAGTATACTTTCTATTAACAGATTTACAGTTGAACCAATTTGGAAATGATGAAGATTAACCAATACGAGTTCAAGGGAAGAAAGACTTAGTCGCCTAGACATTGTTACCCTAGGAGAGATGCGGAGATCATGCAAACATAAGATGTAGAATCTTTCTTCGAATCTATTTTGCTTTGTAACTACTTATCACATATCAGTATTATTCTTTTCAGACGACGTTGCATTGTTCTGATATTTTTTCTAAGCTATCAGTAGAGGCGCAGATTACTAATCGATAACTCTAAAAGAACAATGACTTCTTCGTAAACCCCAATAAAGTTGGACAAATGAGATACATTCAAAAGTAGATGTGAAGAATGAATGTATGACACTTACTGGTATTAACATGAAAATTGTTATTGGGACTAGTGTGGCCATATCAACCATTGTTGCTTCTATTTTCTTCCTCTGCCTTCTAGTGATTCTTTCACCATGCATTTTCTTTGCGAGAATTTGCAGACCTTCCAAGATGTCGATAAACAATAACTGAGAACCCATCCATAGAGCCTATCATATGATGATCATCATTGTTAGTCAAAAGATGATGTATGTCAGGATTTAACAAGGGATAACCATGGACTTACTTTACTGGCAGATATAAGCCTAACAGTGGACATCTTAATTAAATCTTCATGAAATGGTTTTGATACAGAACCGCCACTTAATTCAGCCGTGTTTAGGGAATGTTCGACTAAATTCGCAGCCTACAAATGCAAGTTTTCAGAATTTTTGTTATATAAATAAAGAGGAAACAGTTAAACAAACTAATATAGCTTTTACTCATCTAATCATATAAACCACAATTATAAAGGTGTAAGCATGTAGAGAGAAGATACTTTGTTTTCTCACAAACGTAGTTCATGTTTATTTTTATATATGCCTTCCATATATATTATTACTGCGTATAACTTTATCCCTAATAGAGTTCTCACTAGATGGTAATATGGTTTCGTACTTTCATATCATCCACTGAGTTTACTGAGTGGAGTTTAGGTTCCCATCTGGTCCTTCCAGCTATTGTTAAATCAATAGGCTTTTGATGTTGTTCTGGTAGCACAGAGGAATGCGTTGTTCCATTAATCAATACAAATGTGGCTCCTCTTTCTGCAGGCTTCCACCATTCACTGCTTTAGATAGTAAGGCAACTTTCATAAAAAGGTTCTATATACGTCAAAAAATATAAAAAGTATAATAAACAAATAAAGGCCAAAGAAATGTCCAGCAATCTAACGCACCCTGTTCCACCATATGCCGCCCAAAAGTCCTCCAGGCATGCAGACAATAAGTTCTGACTAGACAAACCAAAGACAATTGATGAAAATTCCAGAAAATAATTCATCTCTACTTGATGTCATTATGCATAAATAAGCATACCTCTGGAGCAAGAACTCAAACAAACGTACACTTATAGGTTGTTGCTTAGAATTCGTGTAATGGGCAAACGCTGAAATTATATCATAACAAACAGTGTAAGCAGTATACAAAATCATATCTTTTTCAGCCTGAGTTGCATGTTGTTTAGGTCTTTTTATGGCTGAATCAGTTTGGCTATAAGATGCAGCATAGAAATCTAGCCATTCAATTTCATCAGTTACAACCTGTAACAAAATATTAAAAAAAAACTCAATATCTATACATCCAAATAATTTTATCAACCACCTAAAAAAACACATTTTATCAACCACCAACCTCCATGAAGAGCTGATACTCTGCTAGTGTTGAATATTCTGGATATATTAACAGGCCACCACATTCTAAGTGACTGAAATAACATTTAAACTTAAAATCAACATATAAGGAGAGGATGAAGAAGCAGGGTAGCCATAAATTATGATATTTTACCCAAGAAAGTCTTTGGTTTGCTCATCGACATCCTTTATGTTCATTCTTGCTAAAAACAACCTTGTCTCTCTTCCCAAATATGCGAAGAGCCCAATAATAGCCAATGCGTCCTGAAAGGATAGAGTAATGTGAAAAACAGATGAAGTTATTTATAGGGAAAGGTAATATCAGTGAATGAGATTTTAAGCAAGGATGTTCTTAATAGAAAACAACTATTTAAGGTTAACTTAAATGTAATCTCCTTTAGAAAAAGATCTAGCAATAGTGATGTTGAGTATAGAGGCCAACCTTATCATAGACGTTGGGCTTGTTTGCGAATATGCATTCCCTGTCAAATGCTAGGGAGAGTTTTTTCTTAATCAATTCAACCCAGCATTCTAAATTCTCATTGTTTTCGTTGGGAAAAATCTTCCTGCCATAATGACAGAGAAATTCTTCTTCGAAGCCTGCCTTAGTAGCCAAATTATAATATTTACTAATTGAGATCAGTCCATCTGCTGTCGTCATAAGCTCAATTACTGCACGTTCAACAGAAACTGAGAATGAAGAAGATATGCTCCCCAAATGTAATTTCCTAACAGCACAACAGCAACTTATAGCCAGAATAAGTCCTGCAATGCCACTGAATTCATTATGTACTTAGACATCTCTTTATTTCCAGGAAGTATGGCATATAGAAATAAAAGAAAATGACTATACATATCCTGTATTCTTCCAATTGTTCGTTTTTTTGGGTTTTAATGACGGCGGATAAGATGTACAAAATATTGAAAATTTTCATAAACAAACCTGCCAGCATAGTCGAAAGACCATTTCTTGAATAACGAAACGAAGGGTCCTGCTATGTGCGGTAGCTCCACCAATTTATACCATTCTACTAATTTTGGATTCTTTGAGCTCAACTGACTCTTAATGCTCTCTGCAAGGAAGCACATCCTCTCTGATAAGCTGATGTAGATTCAAAAGAAACTGTCAAAAGCTAAGTAGAGCTTAGGTACTTAATATGATTATGACATTCATGGTCGTGGATATTTATTTGTTGCAAGCTCAAACTGAAGTCATTATGGAATATGACATCTCAAATCAGGGATGGGTAAAACACAAGGAAATTTAGGACTATTCCAGCACAACCCTAAATAACTCAAGGGTTCAACTCTTGAAGTACTATAGGATGAAAGAAGTGTGGATTTTCAAGTGAGAAGGGTTTTTTCTGCAACCGATTATTTGTACACAAAACAATGTATATTCATCGAACCATATAGAGAGGTAGTGGGCTAGGTGAGATTTCCCTCCATAACAAGTGTACATGGGGACATTAACACATTATAATGGCTCTGAGTTAGTCACTTTGTCATCAACTAATGATCTTAGGAAGTAAAGTGAAAAAATAGGCCTTTTGGAACTGTAAAAGCACTTACATCTCATGAACAGGGGAAGAATTATTACAGCGATTCTGCGAAAGAAACGTTTCAACCTGAACTGCTGCATCTAGCATAGCATAAACTGCAACCTGCCACCAATTTTTTGAGATATAAATGAAAAAGGTGAACCAAACTGAGAGGATACAATTTCCAAAACAATTAGTGATCTATTACTTAATCCGCCTTGCTAGTATCTTTGGACTGGGAGGGAAGGCAACTAGTCAAGCGAATAAAAGTTAAATATACCAAGGAGTGAGGACATATTTAGCAATACATTTTCTTTAGCAGATGTCAATAGACAAAACAATCCGATTATATATAGCAGTTTCTAATACCTTGTGAGCAATACGGGTGTGCCAGGCATGAGCATCCACTCCTGCCCAGGCCATAGCAAGCTCTGGCCCTGTTTTGACAAAGTCAAGAGCCTGGACATCCAAAGAGAATCTCCTGGCCGATTTATGCAGTAACAAGACAAGACAATCTACACGATCATATTCCATCTCACTATTTAAAGCTATGGGAAAAGATGTTTCGCCCTGAATAACAGTTTCACCCGACTCTGTACTGGATGTTGTGGAAGATGATGCTCCAATAGGTATATGTTTTGATAATCGCTCTTTCCATCTCAAGGCACACTTCCTCAAGAATCCTTGAAAGATGAAACTTCTTGGGAAGCCATACTTCTCTCTCTCTCTCAGATTGATCTGAGACAGGTTTATTGCATCCATGGCAGGACAATGTTTCACTAAATCCTCTGCCCGAGCAGCCCTACCATAAACATTGTAGTTATTAATTAACATCTATTTCACCATAATATGGGATGATATATATCTTCTAGTTTCTTCTAATCTTTGCAGCCAAAACTGAGACAAAATGCATCTAAGTGAGATATCATCAACTTCAGATAGTAGTTGATTCAGGCATTCTAACATAACCAAGATGGTTTACTTACGTATGAAGCAGCCTATTCTCTGGGTTTTGGATAACACCGAATATGACTCATTACACAACCAACGCTTCATTAGTTTGACTCATTACACAACCAACGCTTCTTAACTAACGTGAAGTAGTCGATATTTTTCCACTTCATCTTGGGTTAATTAAGGAAGTGGCCTCCCAGTTATTAACGAGTAAGGCTGCACACAATCCAACCTCTCAAATCCCACTATCTTGTTCTTGTTTTTGTTTCAAGACACAAATCTAGCATTACTATTTGGAACTTTAATAAACCCTACCACACGAATTCAATGGATCGCTCTTACTCTCACATATACACTCCATGATCTTGAAACTACATCACAAAAATGATCAATGTTCTACAAAATAAATCGTAGTTGTTACAATCTTCGAAGTTTAACGAAGTTTAACAATAAGTGTCAAAGCTAAATGGACCACCTACTCCCATCTTCAAACATAAAAACATCAACTTTCATGAATTTAATAAAAGATTCAAATGGCAAGTTCAAAACTTTGAAAGTCTTAAGTAATCGAATGGCCCAGTGGAAAAGGGTGCCGCTAGTGACCAAAAAGTCATGGGTTCGAAACTCGTCTCATTGCTAATTTACAAACAAAACTTTGAAAGACTTGAACTTGATCAACAAAAGTTACCAACTTTTAATAATATCTGCAAAAAGAAAGTAGATAATCTTGTATAGAGAGAGACTTACGAAGAGTGAAATGGGGAAGCTCGGAGATTCCAAGGGGAAGTCATAATGATTTTAGAGTAGATTAAATCGGAAAAAAAGTGGGTTATATATAGTAGTATCTGTGCGAAGACATCGAAGCAGAAATGAATTAAAAACTGCTACTTGACACCATTTACAAAGCTGCTTCTTAGGATGTAAACAGGTGATGATGACATTTCTTACCATTACCTCACACACACATATCCCCATTTATCTCCTTCGTGGTAAAAAGTCTGTCATGAATAATATTACACTTTGTCTCCTTTATAATACTCCTTGGTTCGAGTCTCTTATGAAACAGAATCTGCTGTGAAAGTAGTTAACGGACTACTTCAAATCCCTGATCATTTGACGCATATCCCACAATTTACCTCGCGCGACTCCAGGGCAGGGATGAACGAGGGCCCCTAAGGTTGCGATTCAACCCTTTTGTGCAACTCCAAGGCAGGGATGACGAGGGCCGCTAAGGTACGCGAGAAGATTAGGAATCATCCTTCTAACTAATGATAATTCTTAGATTGAGAAATTCAAATATGAATTTCGACTATAAAAATTAATTATTTTCAAGAATATTATAACCGAGTATGAATAGTAATAATATTTAGTTTTTTTAGAACTTCTCATATTTGGACAGCAGTATGAATATAGACCTAAAGGGACACTAAGAGAAGATTGGGAGAAATGAAGATGCACATATTTCAGTTTTCAAAAAGGTCAACTACAGTAATACTCTGGTTTCTAAACATTAGCAGAGTCAACTATTTCGAGCTGCAAGAACTAAATCTACACAAAATAAACAATATAAAGTACAGTAGGAGCAAAATACACATCCGTTTGGAGGCCACCTAGCTATCCCAAAAGATCAAGAGGTAGGGATGCGGGATCGAGTTCAAAAGACCCTGCAGGGACACCATCTTTTTCGGTGCCCGTCATCTTGGCAAAAGGTATTTTGTTAGAGAATCTTAGCATCTCGCTTGTAGGTATCAACCGCCCCATTTCACGTGTACTGGATCTTTGGAACAAGGAGACAAACCCTTTCACTTTGTCCAAATATGACACTCTAATGCCAGCTTCCTCCGAAAAGTCAGAAACCACTTCAACGATCTCATATTTAAACTTTTTGTGGTTGTCAGGGTTGGAGCTCCACATAATATCCCAATCTTTGAAGAGTGACCATATTTCCCCTTTATGGGGGCGAATTACAAATGAATTTCCGTCCATACCTTCTCCGTATTGGACTTGATGAGAGAAACATAAACGATCTGTGGTGGTGTCAGAGGTACCAAATTGAAACCTACCACAACCAAATGGCAGTTTCTGCTTTACCCAAGCAATTTCATTTTCGTCTTCTGGATCACCTTCAAGCCAGTTAATTTTCAGTTTAAATCCAGTCTTGAATACCTTCTGAATGAAGGCATAGAATCTGGGCATGCCATCTATTGAATCATAGAGAGCCCACACCTGATTAACATCAAAACAATGTCTTTCCTTCTCCTTATCAAAATCAGTGAATTCTGGATCAGGAATATCAAAGACTGTTTGTTCTGTTGTACTATCAGGATCAAGATCTGATTTCGTATCATCAAATATTCCAACTCCGCCGGGAACATGACCCATATTGTCAATGTCAACTGCAGAAGGGAAGGAAGGTTCAGATGCATTGTTTCTCACAGCTTCTTCTTTTACTTCATTATCACCAAAAGATTTGTTTGAATCTGACGTACTAGGGGGGTTTTCCAGGTCATCATCACTACCATTTTCCTTGTATGAAACATTCTGCCTACGGCGAAACGATCTCCTTGTAGTTCTATCTCCTTCACAATCAAGCCCACCAGTGTGAGTACCACCATCTTCCTCCACGCCGTATTCATCACTGGAATCGCTACTTGAAGTATCACAACTATCACTAGATTCCACTACATGCTTCCTTTTTCTTTTCCTTCCATCGTTCCCTACCCCTGATTCTCTTGCCCTGTGTTTATCCCTCTTCACAGAGCTCAGATTGAACCCATCTCTAACGTCAGTCTTCCTCCTTTCACTGTCAGTGGAACATCCTGTAATTAAAATTAATTCAGAACTTGCATCAAATTATCTAAGCTATAAAAACTCATTAAAGATATCTTAGTCCAATACTGTGATGTCAGTTGCCATACCAGACTTCGCTCTAGTCGTAGTATTGTTTGCACTTCTTTGGGATCTTGTTTTGGTGTTTGGCACATTTGTTCGGGAGATGCCTGTGTGTGGAATGCTTTTTTGTGGAAAAACTGGATTTGTGTAGCGGCTGGTGTTAGGGGGAATGCCTTGAGTAGGAGGCTTACTACCACACAATCCATCAGCACCCGCCTTCCCTAGAGGCACAGATTTGGGAGGGTTTTCACAATTAACACTGGACGAAGTACCTTGCTTACCCAATTCATATGTGGTGAAGTTTTTTTTACAACTTTGGCAAGGCGCAACATGGTTGACATACATTTTCAGGTACTGGAAATTTGTATGGCAATAGGGACAAGCTGTCCAGAATGTAGCCTGCGGAACCGATCTATTTGATGTTGTCTTCTGATTAAGGTTAACACTGCAGAACTGAAAGAAGAAGCTAATTTATGAAGCGATACCAAGCAGGAAACTGTGAACTAGCTAAAGAATTCTAACTACCTGATATGATGGTGGTTTTGCCGGCGCAGTTTTATACACAAATTTACACTTATTGTCATATTCAGCCTTCCTTCCTGGCTGCAAGAGAAATGTATTTGCTTCCCCAATAAGCTTAAATGCAGCTTCAGCACCAGGTAGTTTATTCTTATCAGGATGCAAAGTAAGCGCTAGCTTCCGATATTGTTTCTTAATGGCCACTTCGTCAGCAAATTTTTCAAGCTGAAGTATCCCATAGAAGTCTTTTTCAGATCCAAGTATCTTATTTTTGTCTGCACAGTGGACACTACAGACTGTTAGGAGTTGACTGATATTCTCAAGTTCTGGGAAAAGTTGTTGAGCCTTCAATGCAACTTTACGAGCTCCTTCAAAGTCATTACTCCGCATTTTCTTCTCAGCAATGTCCTTGGCCCTCAGGGCCTCCTCCTTGTTGCACTCCATTATAATAACCTTTGCAATTATATCCTTTCTTTGATCAAAATGTAGCCGAAGTATGCAATAAGATGAGTTGGTAACTTAATGAATCCACCAACTTACACCTATGCCATCAAACTGTAAAGGCATACATAGCAGTTCAGCAATGGCTGGAATTCAGTATCTGGTTCAAACAAAAGTAATGAACAACAAAAAAACGCAAAACTAATGACAGCATGGCAAATAATTTGAAAAACGCAAAACAATTTGAACGGTAGTCTTGCTTATCTTTTTGTTCAGACAAAGAAACAAGCCTTATTGCCACCTTTAAAAAAAGCTCACTTTAAACTCCTATCAGGATTAATTGACTAAATAAATCTAAGGTGTTAAAAAGTATTTTAAGAAACTATATAGTTTGTACAGAACTCCAAAATGAAGAAAAATTCATAGTACAACTTCCAAAAGTCGTCCATAGAAATTCAAAATTAAACCTTTGCATGTCAGTTGCAAGTGCCACCATATAATTATAGGTTTTACAATCTTATAAATCAGAATACATGCCCTAAATGAACTTTTTATTGGAAGGTCATAGAAAAAAAGTTAAACTAAATGCATATAAATTTGCAATATCCATGTAATGATTGGTATGCAAGCAGGAGAAGTAAGTTACCTGTGTCATTTCGTAAGAAAAAAACAGAAGGGAAACACTTATGCGATAGGCAAAATGTGTCAACCCTTCCAGTTCCCCTAGGACGCTTCCTACAAAAACAAATATTAAAACCGCTGCAGATGCTGAGAAATGTGGATATATAGTTTTCTAACTGTAACAAAGAAAGAAACGGTTACCAAGTTCCCTATTTCTACTAATCATTATTTACAATCATATATGCACATACAAGTGTAAATAAGCATGCCGATCACGATGCCGATACTTATATATTCATCATTTAGAATCATTTAAGCGGGTTACTGCGTAATTCAGGTGGCTCATGTAAACATCAATTCGACATGCCAAGCTATCACAACTTAAACTGGAACCTCTAAACTGTTCCCTTCGTTTACAAAAATATCGATTATTTTACAATCTTGGTGGTTAACTTTTCAAATTATGTTGTAAAACATAATATTAGATCAAACTATATATCCAAATGCTTCTAGATTTCCACCTCAACTGTGGCGAAAAAGCACTTGACTAACAAAATTATCCGATTCTTTTTACTTACTACTATAGCAGAATTATACACTCCATTAAATAGAAACTGAACTCACTACTAACCTAAAACAAAAACCAACTACTTCGCGATAAAATTGTCGCAAACGAAAAATATACATTTCAAATAATCTAAAAACCAACATTAAATGAAACACTAAACTAGTACGTACTAACAGCCAATCTTGCTACAACCCAAAACCGAAACCAAACTAATCAGCAACAAAATGAACAAATTTTCTTGATTTCAACCTTAAATTACAAACTAAATAAAAAAAAGAGATCATTTCAATTCATAATAAACAATCTTGTTACTAAACTAGAACATAAATCAACTTATAATTGAAATTATAGTTATATCACGAATAATTGAAAAATGAAAAAGGAGACATTGATAATAAATAAAAAACACTTACTTAATTGAAATTAGAACATAAATCAATTTATAATTGAACTTATAGTTATATCACGAATAATTGAAAAATGAAAAAGGAGACATTGATAATAAATAAAAAACACTTACTTAATTAGGGGGTCACAAAAAGAGAGACGATGTTTGAGAAAAGAAAGGTTCGCAATTAGGGTTTTGAATTTGGGGACTGATAAATATTTTGCATTTCATCCCTAAACTATCGTTGCTGTTTCTAATTGTCCCTCGTCATCCTGAGTTTGTCATACACCCACCCAAACAATGTCAAATATAGTGTTTTTCGATTAGTGAAATGATTATTTTGCCCTCTTACTTGTAAATGTAAGGTTCGAAGATGTTTCATTTAGGGATAAAGTAGTAATTTGATTTAGGAAAATACTATTTGGGTTTGTGTGTCCTTTGGAATCTTTCGACCATGGTTTGAGCTCGACTCACTCTTATTTACCCCGACTTTTTATTAATGTTTGAATTGTCAACTCTCAAATTAAAAAATATGCTAATAACATTTTTGTTATGAAACCTGATATATTATGGATGTATAGCCATTAAATAGGAGTAGTTACACGATTAGTTAGAGTATTTACTGGACCACTACTACTATTACTATATTTGTATATTGTAAGCCTATAAATAGGCCTCTCTTGTACGACACTAATGAATAAAATCTCTCTTCTTCCCATTCTCTTGTTCTCTCTATATTTATTGTTTCTCTTTATTTATAACACGTTATCAGCGTAAGACTCTAATCAATTGAGTGATATTGTGTTCTCGAATTGAGTAAAGATTTGTACCGATAATTCTATTCCACGATACCAACCATTTTCAAAGGTGTTCTCGAACACTGTTATTGTTTCACTAGCAAATTTTTGTGCTATATTACAATTATGACAAGCTTAAAGATCTGCTCTTCCAATATATGTTTTACTTCCAATTGTTTGTGATATATTGGTTTCGGACCGGTAGAGGAAACAAACTAATAATATGATTAACTTTTGATTGGCTTATATACGTATGGCACATATGAGGTATAAAGTGGAGCATATAGTTTTGTTAATTTATATCATGGGCGAAACCAGGATGAAAATAAAGAGAGCTAACTTCGAAAAAAATAAAATAGGAGGGGGGTCAGAACAAATAAAAAATAGTTAAAGTATCAAAAAATGTTAAAAATGAACCTTGAAGAGCTTGAACCCATGTGACCTCTACCCATTAAATGAAAGTTCTAACCAACTAAGCTAGATTTCTACTTAGTTTACTTCCACTTTTTAGTTTATATATCACAAAAATTCAAAAAAAAATCGTATATATATAATGTCACCAAAAAACCTAGGGGGGGCCGGTGCCCACCCCACCCCCCGCTGGGTCCGCCCCTCATTTATATGATGAGTTTATATGATACTCCTATGTTTTCTTAAGCTATTATTTTGACTTTTTACGGTTAATGAGACACGACTTAAAATGAAAATATCTCTAATTCTACATATGTAAAAGTTATAAAAAGTTGATATTTCAAAAATATAGAGTAACACGAATCTCAAGATCCAACATGACTATATTATTTCTTATCGACTAATAAAAATTAATGTTCAAAGTTTTTGAAGTTTGACTACACGGATTAAAATATTTGATCAAGAATTCTCATTAAACGATAAGATATAATATAGTCATGTGGGATCTTGTTAAATTCGTCTCAATATATATTTTTGAAATATCAACTTTTTATAATTTTTTTGCATGTAAGAAAATATATATTTACGTTTCAAATCGTGTTTTATTATGCAACATGAAATTCGTATGTGAAGGAAATTCACTCCTTACGCCCAATCCTTTTTGATCTGCAAATTACTGATATGTCACTTATAAAGGATTTACTAGTTTCAGGTGCCCGTCGTGTTTATCTCATGGTACGACTAAGTATATACATTTAGATTAGTAAACTTATTCAAAAACTTAGAGATTGTTAAGTGTGTAGCAGGGCCGGTCCTAGCATTTTGGGGGCCCTGTGCGAAAACAAAAAAATGGGGCCATTTTTATTAAAAGAAACCTGGGACCTATTCGATGCGAGTCAACTTTTAAAGGGGCCGTTAGCAAGTCTTACTGTACCTAGAATAATAAGTTTTAAAGCATTAAATCTATGTGAAGGACAATTAAAAGACTAAAGTCTACTTTTTAATTTATAATATGTTCATAAAGTAGTACACAACGTAATTCAATTTTAATCATAAGAATTTCTTTATATTATATAATTGTATATAAGAGCATAAAACACGTTAGTAAAATAATTTTTTATATAATAAAAGTTATTTAATGTTACAAGTATATTATTCTACATTATAAATTATTCTAAGATTTTATAATATTATCAAAGAATTCACATACAATCTTCTTACTTTAAATATTAATATGCTACTAAAAAATAAATAACTTATATTTCTTAAAGAATAATATATAATTGCATCTCATGTTCTTATTCATGAACAACCTATAATATTTTAATAATACATTAAATAAAATCATTTCTTTTATATAATATAGTAACACATCTTGTATTTTTAATAATATCTAACATTAAATAATTTTTATAAAAATATTAAAAAATAATTTGTCACACTGTTTAAATTATATGTAATTTAACACCAAACTACTTCAATTATTTAAAGAATAATATATTGATGCATCTAATGCTTTTATTTAGGTAATAGATAATATTATCAATTACTCCGTATAACATAAAACATAACAAATAATCAAGTTGGCAGTGTGTAGTACATTGATCAAAAGAGGAAGGATTTTTCTACAAGTTTAACGAGACAACGGAGTTCGATAATATAGGTACCTATAGATAAAAACTAATAACAATTTGTTCCATGCCAACAACATCATGTATTTATTAGTTCTCAGTTTCATCAAATTCGTCCACGCTGCTCTGAGATGTACCAAGCTCACCTGTGTTGCTTGTAAAGAGTCTTTTCTTTGGAGTACCTATATGAACAAGGCATATTGTTAAGTATTTATATGTGTTGGAATATGAAGACATTGGTATATGGAGTTATTACCACCACCGATATTGATTTCACGCATTTGTCTTTTAAGTGGTGATAATGATGACTGTGAAAGATCAATAAATTTCCCTTTGCTTGGAGATCTAGTAGTACTTTCTTTGTCTTCAGTACTTGATGTGTTTGTTGGCTCACACGTGTCTTCGTAGTATGCTAGAAGAATCATTTTCTTCTAAGTATCATCAGTTCCTGTGAAAAACCGACACAGGAGGACCTGAAACAGTTTGCCTTCGAATTTTGTTTTTATGCTGCTCAGATCATATTGTTCTCCCTGGGGAATGATATAATTTTGGTATAAGTATTGAGAACATGGATTTAATTTATCTGTAGCCTGGAATCAAAAAAATGAAAAGTGTGTTGGATCATTACAAGTGTGTACAGCTGTGAAATTTTGGTTGTTGTTGTTTGGAGAATGGCTTCAGCAAGGTCGTCAAATGCGATTATCTTAGTTTCGGTGCTTTCATCATAGATCCACATTAGAGCATATGGCCTATTTAAATGACATGATGTAAACATGTTATTAGTTAATAGTAGTGTTCACAGAAGATGGTTATAAGATGGTTTTACCTGGGTTTCGCGACAACAGTCTCATGGCAATCAAGGCAATTGTACTGAGTGTATTCTTCACTGGCACTTATTTTTGAACGACAATTATTGCATTCATAGCAGAACAATTTCTGGTACTCGTCAGATATTTGAAGATGACCTCTGACCCAATATTCACCTGGTGTTGAGATATTGTTTAGCTCAGTGACGGAATGTATTTTCAGCTCTCCTTTGTTCAGGAGGTCTCTTGATATTTGAAGTGACTTATCGACCAGTAGTTCAGCCAATTGAGATTTTTGTCCTTGATTGTATCCTGTTCCAATAAATAACTATTTAATATAGATGATTGTTACTTAGATAAACCAAATGTGTCACATTGGTAATTAAAGGTGTGCCATACCACTCTTTCAATTTTGTTGAATTATCGATTGGTGGATCGACTGGTAATTAATTACTCTTGTAAGTGGATAAACTCAATCATTTTGCTATGACTACCGACTGTTTTTTAGTTGCTTCCATCAGGATAGGTCCTTCGTTTTCAACCATTTCCCCCCATAAAGTGACACAAAGAGATATATTTATGTAATGGATTCACAACTGAAGGATTAGCAACATTCCTATAAATAAAACATTCTTTGTTTAAACACATAACTTACTCAGTGTCTATAGAAGTGAAGCGCTGCACAGATTTAGAACCAGATTGAGTAGGCACGAATTCAAGTTGTTCAAATGCTAGGATTGCACCCATGATATCTAGTAGGACAAATAGTAGGCATTAATTTAAATTTAATACGATAAGTAATGTTTCTCAGTCCAAGTGTAACTGAGTAATTATCTAAACTGACCGAAAGTCTTCGATGTTGTGTTTTTTGTCTTGGCTATGATCGAAAAAGGAGTTAGGGTGTCTAGGAAATACCGTAAGTTCGGGATGCCTTGTGGTGTCGGACGAATTAAAGTGTCTTTCTGCAATATCCATTGAAATGCATTAGGCAGTATTTTAAACGGTTAATCAACAGACATGACCTTTGCATTGGAGATGTCATAAACATGAAATTGATGTAGTATTTGTTCCAATGCGGCTACATGGGGATCGAAAATGGTTCCCAGTACCTCGTTGCCCTATAAGTGAAGATTAGTATATTATTAGTTTATTATGTTATTTAATTGAAAGTTTTAAGCACAGAGTAGGAAGACCAAACGGCACCTTATTGTCCATCATAACATATCGTTTTAACTTTGTACCAGTTGCACAAGTCATTGATGGTATGTCTTAAGTGATCGTAACCCTAGTTGTCCAATTCCTTGTAGTGCTATTAATTTGGCTGATGAGCCTGTGACTTTGAGTCATTCTTTAATAAAGCTGGTACCTGCATTAATGAAAAGTATATGGTGTATATCAAATAGTATTTAATATATTGATTTATCACTTCAATAGAAAGCAATAATTTATTTAAAAATTCAATAACCTGCTAAATACTTATCTTTCTTCTGAATACAATCAAGGCCAGATAGGTAGAACATCTAATGAGAAGAGCCATGGAATGAAGTAATGTACATCTATACTGTTGTAAGATTATTGCAGGCTTGTAGCTATCTATAATTACTGCACAGCTAACACCAAATTTACTTTATTTTAGAACTATATATATTTAACTATTTAACCCAACAGTGTGATCAAGAACTTCCTTCCTTACATACAACGTTTGTTATATATATGGTTTCTAGATCGTTGTAAGTAGACGATATTATCAATACTTTGACATTCTGCCCAGTCTTTGCCCTGGACAACGCCACGTAGAGTTGTCCATGTGTAAAGACAGGTTGACGTAGATAAATGCCAACACGATCAAGAGTTTGACCTTGTGTTTTGTTAATAGTCATTGCAAAGCACAGACGTATTGGGAACTGACGCCTTATGAAAGGCACTAAATACTTAGCATTTGATGGATTCGGTTCTAGAGGTATTCTAGGAGTCCAAACATGTTTTCCCATGTTTTGACCTGTAGCTATAACTGTACCTATAACATTACCAGTTAGTTTTGTGCATATCAATCTTGTACCGTTGCATACCAATTCTCCACTAATTCATTAGTTGTCTTAATTGAAAAAGAAATTGATGTATTATTATTAGTATGATAAAAATATGAAACATGACAAATATGGTACTAAATTTTTTTATTTTAGACAGATCTCAAAGATGAGGTCTACAATTCTCCACTAATTCATTATTTTTGTTAATAGAAAAAACAATCGATGCATTATTATTAGTATCGTAAAGACAAGAAAACCAGATATCATACCAGGATATACACAAATTATTAGTATTGTTGTCAATAATGAACTCGAATCTTGCTCTTAGATGCTTTTTCTTTTATATCTTGCTCTAAGATACTACATTTAAAAAAATGACACTTTCTAATGTTTCATTTGGAAACATGATCTCGTAATGATAAAGATTTTTACGGTTGAAGAAAGAAAGAAAAGTTGATGAATGAATGAAGGAAGTTGAAAAGTTTGATTTTTTTTTTGTTTTGAATAGATATTAGTAGAGGTTGGGTTAGATTAGTAAGTTTAGTTAGTTTTAGTTGTAATCTGACTATTTTGTCCTCCATCTAAATGTTTAAAATCTGAAAAAATAGAAAAGCAAAAGTTGAGGTGCCAATTTTTCATCTCAAGTGCCTACTTGTTATAAAAAGTTTACTAAGTGCCTATTTGTTATAATATCAGAAGTTCAGGTGCCCAGATGAAAAAAAGCTGAGGAAAAACAGAAATGAGAAACAAAAACAATAATGTGCTAAACCCTTAACCCACCAAAATCTCCCTCCACCTCCAACCTCAAGCGCCCCAAAACGTTAATGGCTTCATCCAACCAAGAACATGAGGACCCCCAAAACGCATCCGAAGCTCAACAACCTCAGCCCCTCTCGAAAAACGCCCAGAAGAAGGTCTTGAAACAGCAACGATACGAAGTGAAGAAAGCCCAGAAGAAAGCGTTTCTCAAAGGCCAAAAACTGAAGGAAGCTGAGCGGAAGAAGAAGGAATGGGCGGAAAAGCTGGACGCCTGTAAGAACGAAGAAGAAAGGAATAATCTTATCGAATCGAGGCGAGGATTGCGAAAAGAGAGAATGGAACAAAGGGCTTCAGAGAAAGATGACAAGATTCAGAGGCTCAATAATGCGAAAAAGAATGGGCAGAAGATTGTTTTGGACCTTGAATTTTCACATCTTATGAACTCTTCCGAGATTAATAGCCTTTCTCAGCAGGTATTGGTCTTTTTTCTTGTGTTGTACTCCCTCCGTCCTAAAAGATTGTCACATTTTGACTTTTGGTGGTCAACAAAATACGATTTAAAACATAAATATCTATTGTTCTACATGCGAAAAAATTATAAAAAGTTAATATTTCAAAAATATATATTGAGACGAATCTAACAAGGTACCACAAGACTATATTATAAAGATAAGAGTTCAAAGCAGTGGGGTGGTCAGGAAGTCTAATGCACAATTATAAGAGATAGGGGACTTTTTTTTTTCTTGTTTTTTAGTTGAATGTATTTAAAGTCGATTGGATGGGTAAACTGGATGAAGGGTTTAAGTAAATCGAATTGTATCGACGTTTGATTGAGATAACTGGAAAGATTGTCTGGCTTAGCTGGTGTATGTGGAGTATGTCTTCGTGGACTCGTGGTGCAGAGATTTCGATTAACGAGTCTCTGCATTGACAACATTTGTCGGGTTATACGTTTGTTTTGTTAAATGCAAACCAACAGTTGTTTGCTCGACATCGTTTATCTTAAATAAGCTTATAAGGTATTATGATCCTATATTGGATGTATTGTGATGTTTGAAGAAGTATCCAAGTTTTATAGCATATTTAGAGATTTTGGTTCAACAGTATTTACTTAATCGAACTATTTGATGTGATCAGTGCTTTCTGATGTTTTGTGTTAACTGTCTGATGATTACACTACATAGTGATATGTAATTAGTGTTATGTGTTTGAGATGAAAATACCCGTATCGGGTGATCGAAGCCCCGATGGATCTCCTGATCAGGGTATGCTTTCTGGGACAACCCGTCTAGGGTGATGCATCGGGGGTTGTAAGCCCCCAATGAAAGTCCGATCAGTCCTGATCGGGGGTGTTTGTGACCTGGATTAGTGGGGATTTACATTGGGACTTGGGTGCTGGGGAGCCCCGATGTAAGTCTTGATTGGATCAATAGGGTGTTATAGGCCACGATATATGTCCCAATAGGAAGCAATTTCTGGTCCAGAGAGCTTGTGTTTTGCATATGGAGCTCCCATCGGGAGCTGGAGGCCCGGTGACAAGTTTCTGCAGATTGTTCTTTTGTAATAATTTACTTTTATACAAAGTAACTGATGGTTGATGATCTTTGGTGTGAAGATAAGTGTCTTTTTGCATGCTTTTGATACATTTGGATTATATCATATGAGTGACACTTGTCATATATCAACAACAAGTTAGAACAACAATCTAAATAGAAACACAAGCCAAGAAGAAATGTGTAAAAAGTTATCTACTTCTTGCTCTCTATTATACCCACGAATTTTCTGCGACTCATACAAGTAGTATCAACCTTTCAATTTCTTGTCTTATCCACGAAGAACATTCCTATACCGCAAATATTTTATGAGGAAAACTCCCAGGGAACGATTCAAGGAAGCCTTGTTCTTAGTTTGATATAGTTCTGTAGTTCTAGTGTTAGAGATCATTTGTAATTTGTTGTTTGTTATTTTGTCCATTGTCTTGTTGTTATACATTCAAGTTATAGGAAATCTTAAAAATTACATCTGATTGGCGTGTCGATGATGTCATAGAAAGCATGTGGATCATCTGTTGACACGAAATCTGTTTTATATCCTCCATGGGTACGTTTGCAGACTTGTTCATGTTTCCCAGTTGCTTTCAGTAATGAAGTATCAGTAGTCTGCATTGTTGCTTACTGGCGATGTTTGTTAGTGGTGCATCATTTTGATTGTGCGTTTTTAACAATTTATCAATCACCATCCAGCATTTCATATGTTACAATTAAATACTTAAATGACCTGGTGGTATCTTCTCCAGATTTTGTTTAATTGCAGGACTTATATAAGTTAACTATTGCTCAATGCAGATAATGTACTGTTATGCAGTAAACGGTAGATGCCCAACTCCTGCTCATCTTTGGTTGACTGGTTGTCTGGGAGAAACACATAATCAGTTGCAACGACTACCAGGATTTGATAAGTGGGTAATTGAAAAAGAGAGCCGGTCATATATTGAATCATTTTGTGACCAAAAGGAAAATCTTGTATATCTCACAGCAGACTCAGAAACCATCGTGGATGAACTTGATCTTACAAAGGTGTATATAATAGGGGGTCTGGTGGATCGGAATCGTTTTAAAGGGATAACCCAGAATAAGGCCAAAGAACAGGGGATCCAGACTGCCAAACTCCCAATAGGAAACTTCCTGAAGATGTCTAGTTCGCAGGTAGCACCTTCTGCTAAGAACTTAGTTGTTCAATTTGTACACTCGATTTTAGTGTGAGATGCAGCAATTACTTAGCATGTATGTTGGACTGTTTTTTGTTGTTCACCCAATTTTTTCTAGTTTCTTATAATCGAAGAACTAGTGACTAACAAAGCTTATTTTAAGAATTTCGAGCATGCCTGTTACCCAAAAGGTAACTCATGCATGTTAAGGCTTTAAACTTTATTTGACAATATAATTATATTAAATGGTTCATATATTGTCTCCTATAGATTTACACATGTGAGAAGTGGTTACTGGAGCATTGGTTGATTTAGATTTATACTATCTACCGGGGGTTCCTTAAGTATCATATTTAAGCTCGTTGGTTTATTTAGATTTATACTATCTGCCGGGGGTTCCTTAAATATCATGTTTCAGCTCGGGATTCCCCAAGTATCATGCTGTAAAATTGCTCCACTTATGAACCCTGCTTAAGCACAGGTAAATATTTGAATTTAATCCATGTGAATCTAATGTCTTTTACAAATGTTTCTTTTCTCTGCCACTTTTGTGTACATTTATGAGCGAGTAGATACATGCATTTTGAGAATATTAGATGAGCTTGAGTGTTGAGACCAGCTTAAAATCGAGCTAATTACGCCTGTGATGGACAGGTCCTTACGGTGAATCAAGTGGTGGAGATACTCCTCAAGTATTTGGAGACAAAAGACTGGAAAACTTCATTCTTCGCGGTGATCCCTCAGAGAAAAAGATTTGAGGTTGAAACCGAAAATTCCCATAACCCCGAATTGGACAATAGTGAAGCAGAATCCGATCAAGAATCTAAAAGGCTCTGTATTGAGACCAATCAATCTGTTGCAACTGAGTAGAAGGCCTTGTGCGTGTGTAAATCTGTTGGCAGTCGATAGTAAGGTTAGCAAATCACCATGACACAAGTGCGTCGAGCTTACTTTTTTGCAGTTTTAATTTCTTTTTGGTTTCTTGTTAGTCCTCAGTTCTGAAGAGGCTTAGAACAGTTTGGCCTTGATTACATTATCTATTCCTTGAGGTCTTTGTACTATGAATTAATACTAACATCACTTCGGCTATTTGCTTTTTTTTTTTCTTTCTATTATCTCGAACAACTCAATTCCTTTGGGAACTTGAGAAATCTCTTACCGGCTTGTTTCCAAGATGTAAGGAAGAGAGGGCTTTTAGGGGGGAAGGGGTTTGAGATTTTCATTTTGGCACAAGTCGGGCCAACACCTACTCCTCCCTCCGTCCCTAAAAGATTGTCACATTTTGACTTTTGTGGTTAATTACAACAAAATTTGATCACGAATTCTCACTAAACGAAAAGAAATAATATAGTCTTGTGGGACCTCGTTAGATTCGTCTCAATATATATTTTTGAAATATCAACTTATTATAATTTTTTTGCATTTAGAATAAGAGATATTTGTATTTTAAATCGTGTTTTATTGACCACCAAAAGTCAAATGTGACAATCATTTAGGGAAGGAGGGAGTATCTTTTAAGTATTTAAAGTTATATGTTTGCCATATTTCACGCCTAATCCCACATGGCTATCAAATGTTAACGGTAAACATAACGTGGAGACTAAAGTGCAATTATTTGGCTACTTTCGGGACCATAACTGCAATATGCAACTATTGGAAGTCAAAGTGTATTCTAATATCACTAATGGGGACCATTTCAGCAATTCGCTCCCTACTGAATCTAGGTGAAATTGATCATACACACCATTTGGAAATGTAAAATTACAATCAATTGAAACTATATAATTGGTTGGTTGATAAATTCAAAGTAAAATGTAATTAAAAAGTACATTAAAAATATAAATTTGTAATTAATTATGCTAGAACGACAAGTATTTAGAAACAAAAATTTGAGGCTAAAACGAAAAGTAAAAGAGAACGGAGGGAGTATTTGACTTTCGCTAAATTTTGGTAATATTATTTGGTTTTCACTAAATTTAGGTAAATATTATTTGATGTTTATAAAATTATATAAACATCAATCAATAAGTTATGATTAATGTTTATGAATTATCTCTTCTTTCTTGTTCTTTTATGTTCACATGATTTATAGGAAGTCATACATGTCACCTTTAATATTCAACACAAACCAATCTAAACGAGATGTTATATGTAGAAATAAGGAGAATGATATAAATGTCAATTAAATCGTTTGTAACTTCAGAATAATATTTTTTGAGTTATTAATTATATTGTTTTATCTAGCGAAGGGTAATGATATCAAGACAGGAATTAGAATAGTTTCACCTGCATTCTCCTAATGTAAGTTAGTTTTAGATGTTTAGCCTCACCTAGATTCGCCCAATCCAAACACACCATAAAACAACTAAAAAAGATTAACCCAAAATAGTTGGGCTTTTTAGCCATTTGCCCCTGAACTATGTTTATCTTGTCTATGTGCCCCTAAATCTAATTTTTTATCATATTTACATTGCATTTTCAAGGTGAAATGACTACGTTGGGCCTTACTATCATTTCTTATCCGACCCAACCAATCATCCTTACATTCAGATATTACAGTAAACATTTGCAAGAGATTGAAGATGGAATTAGAAATCCATATGAGAAGAATCAGGTTCAGAGGTTGCTGATTGATGAAGATTGATCGATGAGTTCGTGTGTATAGACTTCATTAATTGTCTAATTAAGGTTACTTCAGTTTGAATTTTTTTATCCAATTATCGCCGTTGGAGGGTTTAGCCCAATATTAGTTGTGCCCTAATTTCTATCCAATTCAATTGTACAGCTCTGTTGATTTCATTAATTGGGTTTGCAGCTTATTAATGGATGAGATAAGTATATACAAGACACTTGGTGTATTTTAATTCACTCAATTTTCAACTCAAACAAACTTTTATCTTTTCTCTTTCTCTTCTGAAATCAATTCTTCTTCTCGTTTCTATTCTGTTTTTCTTCTTTGTAAGCCTTTAATGGCGATTTGAGGTTTCTTGATTATTCCTCATTATCATTTTCTTATATGGTACCAGAGCGCGATTAAAACCTACCAAAATTCTTAGTAATGAAATATCAAAATTAAGAAGGTGAAAGCAACGATTCCCACATAAAAGCATTGGAACAATTGTTAATCGAAAATCAAAACAACAATAAAGGTCGAAAGTAGGATCACCCATATTTTCTTCACAACTCTGACTTTTCCAGCCTGGTTCTAGTGATTGATCCACTAATATGAATGAATTACAATTTCTGGAGCAGATCAATGACAATTGCCCTCGAGGCAAGACAATACGGAATTTTTGAATGGACAGATAGAGCCACCTGCAGAGGAAGATGAGTCGTTTAAGCAATGGAGAAGGGTGATTTCCACTCTAGTTTCTTGGATTCAGAACTCAGTTTTACCAGAACTAAATAAATGGCTCATGTATACAAAGATTGCAAAATCACTATGGGAAAAATCACATAAACATATGGAAAGACCAATGACCCCAAGATCTTGCAACTCAAGACAGAAATCTTATCCAAAAAACCGGGATGAAACATAGTCGATGACTACTACAACAGACATAAAACATTGTGGGATGAATTGGGGAATGTGAGCACCCTATACATTGACAATGACTTGGAAGATGATGCAATTCTTTATGAGATTGAATAATGAATATGCACAAATTACAAATCAAGTTGTATTAAAGGATTCTCTACCTACATTGGCAAAAGCCTTAAGTATGATCAACCAGGTTGAAGATACTAAGTCATTCCATAACCTGGTTATTAACAATCCATACAATGCTAAGCAGGTCTAACAGTTAATACCAAGCAAGCAAGAAAGAACCTACATCTAAATATGGAAACAACCAGATTAGAGGAGGATAATTCTATCAAACCAAAATTTTCAGAGTCCCCAAGAAATAACAGGCCAAATATCAGGTGTACAGGGGCATTTAAAGAGAGGATGCTACAGATTAATTTGTTGGCCAAATTAAGGTCAAAAGAATTTCAATAAGGGAAGATTGAAGGCTAACAATACAATGGTAAACTTTGAAGATAACCACTAAATCTGGAAATGAGAAACAATACAGGAAAATCTGAAAGGAAGCTACAGGGCATGATAGCATATATGATACCGGTAAAATTGAAAAAATACTCAAGGGATGATAAAAATTAGTGAAACATGCTATGTACTCAAGAGACAAGTAACTCCATCAAAGACATGTCTATGATCATGATGACATAACAGACTATGCAGGTAGTATTCAGATATATTTTAAAACTAAAGGTAATTTCCTAAATGAGTGGATAATAGATAGTGGAGCCTCCACCCATATGACAGAATACCTAAGACAATTGCACACACTAAGGAAAATTTCAAAGACCCCTCATGTTTAATTACCAGACCCCTCATGTTTAAAATGCTATAGATTTTGTAGGTGATGTGAAAATAAGCCCTGATATTACATTGGTAAATAAGATTGCTTATATGTTGCCTCCTTTAGATATAATCTCCTCTCTCTAAGCAAGTTGTCACAATCTATTAGTATAAGAATAGATTTCCATCCTAAATCTGTGTGTTACTAAGACAATTTGACCACAAAATATTGGCCATTGTCAAGGAAGAAAGGGAATTGTACTTATTGAAAGAGGAATAATTTGACCACAAAATAAGTCTGCAGCTAATGTGGTGTGTCAACTATGTTGGATCAGTTATGTTTTACAGGATCTAGGCATGCCTGCAGACTACACCATCACACTATGGTGTGACAATTGATCTACTATTCATATAATCGAAAACTCTGTGTTTCTTGAACATACGAAACACAGAGATTGATTGTCACCTAGTGCGAAAATATTTATAGGGATGGTTTTTGTTATACTTGTTCATGCTCCAATGAAGTCCCAGCTTGCAGATCTTTCACGAAGGCATTGTCGGGGTGTATGCATCATGAATTTTTGTTCAAGATGAACTATATCGATGAAGTTCATCTCGGGGAAGGGGGAACTAAAATATTGAAGATGGAATTGGAATTCCATATGAGAATATCCAGGTTCAAAGGTTGTTGATTGATGAACATTGATCGATGAGTTTGTGTGTTTGGAGTTCAATTGTTTGTCCAATTAAGGGTAATTTTGGAAATAACTCAATTTGAAATTTTGGTATGCTCTATCCTCTAGGTAGTGTCTATATTCTACTGAATGTTCATTATTATGGAAATCATTCAATTTGAAGTATAGAATGCAAACTATGTATCTTGGTTTTTAGCTAAAAGCTCCCAGAGAATCTAACTAAATACTGAGGAAGATTGACATATTACACTAGACATAAATGGTGTGTCGTTTTTGGAGAATTTTGAATTAAAGGTACTTTGTCCATCAACTTGATATGGGAATGAGACTTCGGTCGAAGGAGAAGAGTGTGTGGTGCGATGGGGTGTTGAAGAAGAGTGAGGTGGGGTGGGTTGGAGAAGAAAGGTTGGTAAGGGCAACATAGTCATTTCACCTTTAAATGCAATATAAATGATAAAAGTTGGTTTTAATGGACACATAAACAAGAAAAATAGTTGATGAGGCACAAAGATAAGATTAAAATAATTCATGGGGCAAACGGCTAATAAGCCCAATAGTTATCATGATACCAATAATTTCCCACCATAAGGTTCACTTTGAAACCGATTCATTGTTTGCATGTGACCTCTCGGACTCAATTATAAATAACAATATATTAAATTCTATTAACAAAATGTTATTTACTAACATATCCCTAGTAAACAATCATAACACTTTCGTTAATACACATTTATATTATCAAGTCATACCAAGTTCTGATATTAGTCGAGACATGCACTCTTCTTGCACTTGTGGAGCCTTAAGACATAATCAGAGACAGCCTAACCTAGTCAGGGCGCGTGGCCGCAATAGGCCCCCAATTTAGAGGGGTCCCAGAATTTTAATAACTGTATTTACATAGAGTATTAGGTATCAAAAAAAAATTATATATAAATAGTTATATTTATTATAAATCATTAATGATAATAGTTCATTAAAACATTGCATTTAATAAGTTATAGCTGATGGATGATAACGAATTAATGATATTTTGGTAGATTTATTGTTTTAGCACTATATGAACTAAAGAGTCATCGTACTATAAGAACTAGTAAGCCAATAACAGAAATTCAATCTATTTGAGATCAACAATGTTACAAAAAAGATTGAATGACTGGACAATTTTATTCATTAAAAAGGAGATGTTAGACAATATAGATATTAATTTTATCATTCACGATTTTGTGTCACATATTGTTCGAAGATATTCATTTCAATTAACAAAAACGAGTTATAGGATATTAAAAGTATATTATCTAATATTGAGGGCTCGAGCCGATGACTCAATATAGCCTGATGACATTTTATCCTAACTTTCAACTGGAAAGTCTTTGGTTGAACTCTTGCTAGAACAATTTATCTCATACTCCCTCCGTTTCTTTTTATTTGATTGTTTGAGCATTTTTTCTATGTTTCTTTTTATTTGATTGTTTACAATTTCAATGCACTTTTTACAATCCCAATGCACCTTTTTATAATTTCAATGCACCTTTTTACAATTCCAACACACATTTTTACAATCCCAATGTAATTTTTCACAATCTCTTAATAAAGTACTTTTTCTCCAAACAATCAAATAAAAAGAAACGGAGGGAGTATTTCATTAGACCCATTTTCAGTTTTGGCACAAAACCCGAAAATATATGAACCGACTTGACCGTACAAACACATTTACACGATTGCAATGTGGAGTTCCTTCTTTTCTCAAATTAGCCAAATTTTGCATTCACTCAATAATGTCCAACACAACTCATAATACAGTTTTACATACATCAGCCTAACCTTTGTGTCACATTAGCAACATATTTTGATATCACTATACTGAAAAAAATAAAATGAATTAGCAATTGATGAAGATAGGAAAAGAAATGGCCAAAACCTTGCTATATATAACAGAAAAGCAAACTGAATTATGTTACAGTAGGTTGATTTCCCATAGACGAATACTTTTTCTGTAATTTACCTTTCAAGTGTCTAATTTTCGCATCGACTCTTGCAGTAAACCCAATCTTGGTCCCTTGTCTTGCCTTGGAACTCTCTCTTACCCACATATGTTTGTCTTCGATATCCTTTTTGAAGTACTTAATCTCTTGAATTACATGATGATCCATCGGGTTGAATGCGCGTTGGAAAGAAATATGTCCGAGGTAAGGGAGAACGCAGGCAACTGTCACTATAATTGTGGATGCCCAGAATACTGGTGCAGGTGCTAGAACTTCAGTAAGTATGGTGAAGGTACCGGTACTCACAGATGGGAACTTCCCATAGATAAAGAGAAGGATGTACCACATGATGATACTGCCCCAAATACAAACGTGTTGTAACCAAGTGAAGTGGCTCATTGTCAGTGCAATCTGGAAGTTGACAGCCCACACGACAGAAGTGAACATTGTTGTGCCCATAGCAGCCAAGTCAGCAGTCTGTCCTCCAGCCTGGAAAGCTTGATTATAGAAGATCATAACGTTGAGGAAGAAGATAATGCAGGATGTATAGAAGCCATTGCCCATCCACCCAATTATCCGATACCAGTCAAAGAACAAGTTCTTGGGCCCTTGCTGATACAATGCAGGAAACTGTAGATTTTGTAGGATAGGTATGAGTGAGCAACATATTGACCCTAATGTTGAAATATCAAACTATATGTCAAAGAAAGTCAGGTGCACTGACCTGCAAGCAGACTTCAGAAGAAACATCCTGTTCGAACACTCCAAGTGCAATGACAGGCATAGAAGTGACAGCAACATTGAACAGAATCATATACATATCATCATAGAGTGACTGCCCAGAAAAGGCGGCAAAAACCTCAAAGTAGAAGAGTGTGAGCCCAAAAGCGAGATTTTTGTAGAAGAAATAGCAAATCTGGAAGAAAATAATAGCTTCAGTTATGCTAAAGATTGACAATAGAGTAAATGAGGCAAGTATGGAAACCTGTTGGGTACTTTTGTTTAGTTTTCATACTACTAAATGCTTAGAGTTTCATAAGCATGAGGGACGGTTCAAAATATATCTAGACAATGTAACTACATGTGAGCATTTCCTTCCCTAATTTTTCTTTCAATTCCTATTTGAATGTTTATACTGAATTTTTAGATTTAATAAGTTCGAGTGATTGACTTGATAGAAACAAACTAATACACCTTTTTCATTTTAAGTTAAATTTGAGTGTTGAAAACTTATGAATGAACAAATATAAGGTGGCAAATTTGAACTACTCATAATAGCCTAGTACGAAACGCAGAAGAAGAACACAATGTAAAATCAGGAAATACTCAACTAACTTATGACGTAATAACACATCAATGTAACTTTTAAGTTCTATTGAATAGATCCACAACATTAGGTACTACAGACTAATCACTTTCTAGTCAGCATTTTGACATTATAAATGGTATACAAATACTATTAACACAGGTTCAAAACTGAGTTATAAGTGATTTTGTGAATCTCACAGATAAATTTGTGATGGAGCCAAAGTAACATACTGAAGAGCTTATTTGTATCACAAAGTTTTTACCATCTGAGCAATACGTTTATAGCACCAGTGCCCATGCACAACCAAAAGTCTCTCCAGAAACCGGAATTGTGCAATTGAGAAGTCGCTAGCCATCACCGCCTGGCAAGAACTGATAACTCAATGAGTATCAATATAAAAGAGAGGTTTATCTACGATAGTTCTATATGAAGCAATACTACAAGATGTCCATCACAAAGTGATAGCTTCTTCACATAGGTTGATGGTCAGGTGATAAATGTCAATGATATATTAGTGCCATCGTGGTGGACTTCGGATTTCCAGAAATCCCATGATCTGTTTACATCTTCTATGTGTAAATGCTTAATCTTCATAAGATCTTCTAGAGTGTTATTCAAAAGTTCCAACAAGGTAAACTTGCAAAGCTATGGCAGAGATATGTTCTTTCCTCAATCATAGGAAAAAATTATGAAATGCAAAGGCATTGAGTATATTATTAAAGCAGACTAAAAAATATGGTGACAAACAATATATTATGGCAATGTGAACAAAAATGTGAAGGCAAACTGAGCACCAGGGACAGGTTAATCCAGTGTATGCGGAGTAGACAAGGAATCCCCATTCGTAGTTTTGTCACATGGCTTCTACTTCAAGGCAAACTGAGCACCAGGGACAGGTTAATCCAGTGGGGTAATCAACTAAATCGAAGCTGTGTTTTTTGCATAGGTAACTCTACTTCGTCGTCACATCTCAATGTTTATACTTTAATGATGGACCTAATCCGTAACTTGATTGCTCCTTTTGACAGCGCGCCAAAGTAAAAACAGTAGAACTATAACTTTAGCATGAATCTAAGCAATCTGATTAGGCCTTTATGATAATCAATATACACAGTTATTCATCGGTATAAGTTATGGACAGGTGAAATATAATCGGAATACACATGCAAACCAATTGTCATGCCACCTACAAATTTTTGACCTGGAAGGAGTTAAATCATGTCTAAATGATGATTTAGAAAAGTAAGAAAATATGTTGAAATGAAGACCCCTCATAGAATTGTAATATATCCGCCATGCCTAACTCATGAATACAAGGAGCCAATAACAAAATGAAACTAACTAACCTGCATTCCTTCCACCCCACTAATGCCAATACCAATATCAGCTTCTTGAATCATTCCAACATCATTTGCCCCATCACCAATACCCAATGTTATCTTTCCCGTTCCTTCTTTTACTAATCTTGTAACCTGACAACAAAAGTGACTGCTGAAACAGTCTGGATTGAAGTTCCAGCAGGAAATCAAATATGGAGTACCTACCAGGGCTTTCTGTCTAGGAGACACCCGGCAGCATATGACAGAAGCACAACCAACAGCTAAATTTAGGAATTGATGCTTCATATCATCCTCCAGGGCATATGCTAAAGTTTTTCCATCAATAATTAAAGCAAATGCAGCATGCGGATCCTTCTCTAACTTGACCATTTGGGAGGCATTGGTGATTTGGTTCAATATGTTCTCCTTTATAACCTGATCAGTAATAATAATATAGAAGAATAAAAAAATACTATTGTAGTCAATCATCTGAAATGTCATATTCTAATTCGTAAAAAGTACTTCATTAGAATCCGGTGATAACGTGACTGAAGTTGGTGTTGTTATACAAATCTGTGTCATGCCTTGTCGAAGTAAACTACAAGCAAACCTGCATACATGAAGAAGATAACAACTTCAGTTTTGAAAAGATAAGATTCTCTATGAAGTAATTACAGAATTTTTATGCAGCAGAAATTTCAGAGACTGACCCAATATTAATTGCAGTTTCCATTTTGTCACCTGTCAGAACCCAGATTTTGAGGCCTGCTTGGGCCAATTTATCTATACACTGAGGCACCTACATGTAATAGATATGAAGTCATTCATCTCATTCTAACAGGAAAAAAAGGTATGAAGAAATGAAAAACGATAGAAAGAGGTAATTTGGGAATTGCGCACCCCTTTCTGTAGTTTGTCCTCCACAGCAGTAGCACCAACAAGGATCAGCTCTCTCTCCATCATGTCAGAGACTCGTTCAAGCATTGCTTCCCTGTCAGCGCTGATTGAAGTTTTTGCTTTTGTGAACTCTTCATTCCATGTCAAATATTCTTTCTCATCAAGCTTTCTATACGCAAGGGCTAGCGTGCGCAAACCAGCTTCGCCATACTCTTTCAAGTGCTTTGTTGTAGCTTCCTCAAACATCCTCCCATTCTTCGACAACCTATCAAAGATAATACTGTTGACCCAACCCAGGGGAGGTTCATTAGATTCCAAGGATATAAGAAGGTAGCACTTGAAAGAACATGTTCATACAATTGACAACTAATCTATCGGAAGTTCATTTTACAATGTAGAGAAGGGACAGGGAAAGAACTGAGCCTCCTCAAATTGAACATGTTTCCGGATTGAAATGTCTTGTATTATGTTATAGGTCAAACTATTTCCTCAAATTCACCAACAACTAACATTCTTAGAAAGAAAGGAGAAACAAAAATATCAGTGTGTGCCCACTAAATACTACTTTTCTCTGGTAACATATATATCACATCTTCCACAATTTTTAACATAAAAAGAAAATGAAGCATCTATGTGTGATGATGAACAATTAAGACTTTAGTTCAGTTAGGTACAAATGTGCCTATTATATAACTATAGGAATATAAGAAAATTTGTGCGTTCTGTTTCATTTTCCTTTGGGTTAACTCGTAAATATATAGAGGCAGACCTGTCTGCTCCTTTGCACATTAGAAAGATCTGGTCATTTTCATCTTGAACAATGACAGACATGCGCTTCCTTTTGCTAGTAAAATCCAACAGATTTAGAAGTTTATACTCCCTGAAAATTTACACAATGAGAATTTTAGGCTGATTGACGAATCCTTACTCGAGGAAGACATAAAGCCATAAAGGTATTGTATGCTAAAAGTGAAATCTGCATTAATGACCTTACCTTTCCACAGGCTCTCGGAAGGAAGGATATCTCTCTTGCACAACAATGCTTGATTGGGTTCTTTTGCAGAACCCAAAACCGAATTCTTTGGCAGCAACAAGAAATGATGCTTCATCCGGCGATTCTGCCTCGTAGCTGTAGGTCCCTGTCTCTTCATTTAGCTCTGGAATTGCTGTATGACAAATTGATAGGATCCTCAAAAACAGTAAAATCACATCTGTATTGGTCTCCGACAACCAATTTCCACGCATTAACCGACTATCCTCAAATCCAAATCCTTTGATCTCAGGTTTATGGCCCCGCCCACCACCTGAGGTAACTCCAGCTTCCAATTCTATTTCTGACTCACTAAAACCAAAAACACCACTTTCCACTGAGCGTGGTGTAGTGTTCGAAAGGTCAGGGCCATCCTCTTCGAAGTCTGCAGCCATCTGCTTTGCAGCAGCAACTTCTACATCACTAGCACGGGTACCATAAGCCACACCAGCAATGGAGCATTTTAGAAAGTCCATCTGGTTGCATGTAAGAGTACCAGTTTTATCAGAAAGAATGGTATCAACCTGCCCCAATTCCTCATTTAGATTTGACGTACGAGCTTGAGCAGGAGTTCCACTCTCCTCATCATACATATGAATATCTCTGCTAATGAACATTGCCTGAGAGAATTTGACAATTTCAATTGACACATACAGGGAAATTGGAATCAAATATCCATACAATATAAGAGCTGTAATCAGATGATAAAACCCTGATAGATGAGGCTTTTCTGGATCATCAAATTTATCGCCAGGAGGTGCTCGAATATACCACCAATTTGGCATATCGATCTTCGTCTTCACAGCATAGCCAGCTGAGCTGATTGATGAAATTAACACTAGGAGTGAGAAAAGGACGTAAATAATCTTGTCCATCTGTTTTTCAACCCTGCTTCGTTTAGAAGGGGACTGAGTAGCATTCTGCATCACTTTGCTATCATGTCCAGTGAATATCACTACACCATACACAAAAGCAGTATTTCGAAGTTTGGAATCCCTGAGAAGGATCTGACTAGGATCAACAGGAAAAATCTGTCGATCATAATCAAGATTCCCCACGAAGTTGTACAGGTTTGGATTGGGATCTTCACACCTAATGCTGGCCTTGAAGTCTTTAAAGGTCGAATCATCATCCCACGGTAAGGTTACCTCCAAAGCTCTTTTAACCTTCAAATTTGTCTCCCCATCAAGGTTCATCGTTTCAACATAACAAATTCCATCTTCATAATTAGATGACAGAAGAAACAGATCGGCTGGGAAAAACTGATCCTTTTCCACTTTCACAATGTCTCCAACACATATCTTCATCCATGGTTTGTGACGGAATACTCCACCTGCTTTATGTACAGAAGCTTTTCGGAGATTAACCTTTGTGTCTTGTATGAAACGACGCCAATCTTCCAAAGCTTCCTTTGCCATACTAACACCAACGACCATGACCAGAGGAGCAATCATACTTTCAGGTGAGAAGGGCGCCAAACCAGTAAACGATAGCAATGCAGCAGCGAGGAAGTACATGTTAGCAACACGCCTAAATTGTTCCATAAGGGCCTTGGGCAGGAACGACAAAATATTATACTTGGTGGTAGATATGTAATTTGAGCAGTACTTTAGAGGTTTCTTTTTATGGAGTTGAGGCTGATTGCAGTAGACCATTCGCGAATAACCAGGGCCTTCAACCTGACTTTGACTCTCCGCTTCAGCAACCTCTTGCGGTTGCAAACACGAGAAAGTATATAGACTACTTCTTCGAAGCTTAGCTCTGATCCTACCCTTCGCCATCCTTTATTTCTTTTGCAAGCTCCGTCTATAATAATTCTGTTATCGTACAAGCCCCTCAAACGGAACCCCGGGGTTTTTCATCTCACAGAATGATTGGCCTCTCGCTGAATAACCCCAAGTAAGTCCTCCATACCTAAAATCCACAACAATTAGTAAAACCCCTCATACATTGTAACAAAAGCTCACAGAAGTAACCAATAACTCACAAAGATCTTGCTAATTAACTCCAACAAATTACAAAATATAACATCATGAAAAGCTAAAAAAAATAAAAACCAACATAAACTTTCCCAAACTAGCTTCAAATTGAAAAAAGTCAAACACAAAAAAAAATTCAAAATCAAAAAATTTCAAAATGATAACCAAAATGTAGTAACTTTTACTTATATAACATTACTTAATCTTCACAAAAAGAAAAACTCAAATGCAAACAGATGCAAAACTGAAGGTGGAAGGAATTTAAACCCATTTTTGTGGGTTTAGACAAACCTGGGAGGTGATGGGCCCACAAAAATCTAGGGGGGATCACAGATAGAAGGATCCAAAAACGAGTAAAATCACGAAAATGAGGTAAACAGTAGCTGATATTCAGGAGATCGCAATGAGAGAGAGAGAGAGTGAGAGAGAGAGAGAGATTGAGAGAGAGAGAGTTTCGAAGAAAACGTAAATGGAGAAAAGGAAAATAATTAGTACAAGTGGAATATAGTTAATTAATTTAATTAATTCTGTTGAGCTGAGAATTATTACTAAAACATACAGACACTGTGGGAGAGAGACCTACTCTTCCGCGTCCGAAATCTGGGCCATGCGCCTAGTTAGTAGTTAACGGAGTCCTCGTTTTCGACACTAGATTTCTTATAAGTTTTTCCAAATATCAACTCCTTAAACCGTTTTATCGAATTTGTGTGATTCTTTTAGGTTTTCTATTTATATTCATCGAATCAAAATTTTATATACTTTTAGCTCTAAGTTAAATGCAGACTCAAATTATTTAAATGTTGAACACAGACTCGATATGAAAAAGAAAAAAGAAAATTTGGAATAAATTTATGATTAGTATTTTATTTAGAAAAAGAAGATAAAGATAATAAAATTGAAATAAATTTATATTTTCAAGCTTCAATTTATATCTTTAGCTCCAATATGAAATAAATTAATAATTAGTATAACTTTGTTTAAAAAAATGAAAATAATAAAATTCGAAATGAAAGGATAAAATTGATGCAATTAAGGAGAATAGAAAGTTTGGAGGGCGTATCGGTCTTTAGTGATGTAGGTCATGTTAAGATAAAGAAATTAAAAAAACTATATTTTGTTAACTCATATCGGCTTTTTTAAGATGGAAAATTGTTTGGAGCATCTAATGTGATGTTATAAGAGCATTCACTCCAGTTACTCTATTAAAATCTTTAAAATATATTTTCAGTATCAATTTTATTATTTTGAGAATGGTACCTTAACTTTTATACAAAATCAGATTCCTTATTTTTACCTTATAGACTGTTAATTCCCTCACACCTATTGTAGTTACAAACAGCTATTACAAATGGTATTTACCATCAATCATTATAATTATAAGGTTTTACTACATTATAATTTTGATAAATAAAAAGTTACATCATAAATGTATTAAATAATTATGATTATTTACACGATAGAGGAAAGTCTTCATGTACCTAAGTAAATTCAATATACATATAACTATACTAATTATTTGTTCACAGTCTAGCTTGTGCAAATTATATCTCTATATAATAAAATAGTTTAAGCCACAACATTTATGGATATTAAATCTCAAAAACACAAAACATGTTAAAAGAAATATTATACATATGTATTAGCATTTTACAAAATGTAAATTCGATTGGTGAGATTTTTGTGAATAACGAGTAGTTATTTTTATATAATACTTTAATTAGAAAAGGAAGAAATTGTCATGTGGTTTTGTTTTAGCCTTAGACACTATATATATAGTATAGATATACAAATTCGATATATGTAAAATAAATATATAGGAGCATGATTGAGAATTGTTTGATAGTCTTTCTATGTGGAGGCAAAATCTAATCAACTTGAATTCAGGATTACTATTCAAAATCTTAATGAAACAATAGATATCTTATCTCATGTCTGCTTTTCGTAAAAAAGTACTAATAGAAATGAAGGATTTCTTCAAACAACACGTTTCCCATTCACCCACGCCAATCGAAACATTTTATGTACACCATACATCTTTTAATAAGTATACATATAATTTTCATAAAATTATACTTCCTTCATTCCACTATATGAATATTATCTACTTTACAGAAACAATTCAACATTAACAAAATGTTATCTTTTAATATTTTGAAAAGGTCAAAGTAGACAACCTAAATAAAATGAAGAGACATACATATATGCATGACATTATCTTTGTCAAATAATTTTTAAAAAGTATTGAGGAACGAGTGCTCCACCACTCTCCTTAATCTGCCTGGGTTTAATCTAGAAGAACAGATAACATAAGTTTTGGTTCATTTTTACTACTATAATATATACTACTACCTCCATCCTTAATAATACTGCTATAATATGTACTCCCTCCGTTCCTAAAAGATCGTCACATTTTCACTTTTGGTAGTCAAATATTATAAACTTTGATCATGAATATCCATTAAACGATAAGAAATAATATAGTCTTGTGGGACCTTGTTACATTCGTCTCAATATATATTTTTGAAATATTAACTTTTTATAATTTTTTACATGTAAAATAATATATATTTATGTTTTAAATAATGTTTTGTTGACCACCAAAACTCAAAATGTGACAATCTCTTATGGACGGAGGGATTATTACATTATCTTTGACCGTGATTTATTGTTAGTCGATAAGATATAATATAGTTATATAGGTGTTGTTAGATTCGTGTTAATATATACTTTTAAATTATCAACCTTTTATAATTTTTACAAATGTAAAATTAAAGATAATTATATTTTAAGGTATATGACCACAAAAAATCAAATGATTATTTGATTTGGGAATGAAGAGAGTAGTTAATACTCATATTTTTCTTACTTGGAAGGAAATTAGAATCACTACAACAATGTGATGAATCATTCTTTTGGAATTGTCACAGAACCGGCGAATACGTTAGACGCTACTAGTTTTGTTATTGTAATATTAATACTAGTTCCTCTCTCTTTTTTTATCTTGGTTTTTTGACTTTTCACGGTCACCAAGATACGGTTTAGAATAAAAATACCTTTAACTTTACATGTGTAAAAAGTTATAAAAAAATCATATTTAAAAAGTATAGATTGAAACGAATCTAGCAAGATCTAACATGACTATATTATTTATTATCTACTAATAACAATTTATGGTCAAAATTTTTAAAATTTGACTTTGAAAAATTTAAAAGTCAAGATAAAAAACTACGGAAGGTATGTTTTGTATTACTAATATTAATGTGTTTTGTATTATTATTAATATTATTTATGGGCATTGTAATATTATTAGGTCCGTTAGATAGCTAGGTCATTTTATGGTAATCTATAAATATTATACATTATGGTTAATAGTATTAATAAGGACTCATTATTTTCTATATGGTAATAGAGTATACTTGAGCACATGTTTTCATTATGACCTTGGGATCTTAAGTATTTTTTTTTTTTTTTTTTTTTTTTTGATAATTAGCGATGAATTGTGACTACAATGATATTACAAACATGAATACAGAAATTGCTAACTAATAGAAAGTTAGAGTATAATATGAGACAAATATGTCTCCAACAAGGTTCGAACCCATGACCTCTTACATGAAAGGTTGGGCCGGATGCCACTAGGCTATTGAGCCATCGGCGGATCTTAAGTATTTTTTGAGTATTGAAGTTGTACGTAATTCTGAGGGCATTTACTTGTATCAACGAAAGTTTGTACTGGATATAATTACCGAATGTGGTTTAATTTTTTAGGTGGCAAACCTTCTGGGTTTCCGATGGAACGAATCACAAGTTAGGCGAATCTGAGAGCGTTGAGCTCGAACAAGGAACAATATTGATGTATAGTCGGCCGACTGCTCCATCTATCTATCTTATACTCGGCTTGATTTGGCTTATATTGTTCATTTCTTATCTTACTTTTTGTAGAAACCACGATAGTATCACTGATATGCATTTATTCGGGTGGTTAGATATCTGAAGAATGCTCCTGAACAAGGGATCATACTGGGTTCAAACTTTGATATAATCCTTTCTGGTTGGTCTAATTCTGATTGGGTTAGTTGCCCATTGATATGTCATTCTATTATTGGTTGTTTAGTTTGTCTTGGTGATGCCCCAAACATCCAAGAAACAAAAGATGGTGTCTCTTGTTTCTGCCGAAGCTAACTATGGTTCTCTAACAACGATTACATGTGAGCTGATCTGGTTTAAAGGTTTACTGCAGTGTTTAGGTGTTGATTCCGCTTGTCCTAGTATATTGTGATGATATGTATGTTTCAATTGAGAGAGAGTTAGATGATACTATTTTTTATTGTAATATTAATATGGTTTGAACTAGTATTATTATTCATGAGCATGGTAGTATTAAGATCATTAAATGATTAAGTAATCCTATTCTAATCTATAACATTATATACTATGATTGATAATAATGAGAAATCATTATTTTCTATAGAACTCATCGTCGTGTTAGTTCGATGGGTATGACAATCTTAGTCCCATTTTTTTGCTTTGTAAATGAAGGAAAAAGGTCGGACCACTATTACAAAAAGTATTAGGAGCTATCTTACTTGTCAAAGATCGATTGCCTATTGAAACCAGTACATATCCGACCCTGATTGTGATGTTTCTTGTTGTCCAACTGAATTATGTGAAACTGAGGCATTTACTCATATTCAATGGCGGATCTGAGTATTATGAAATGGGTGTTCAAAATATCATATTTTTTTAAATGCGTTTTCGAAACAATAAAATATATTACAATTTAAACACAAATATTAATTTATTTTTAAAAATATATATATAATATTATAATACACTTATTAAGTTATAAGATTTTGTATAGAATATCAAAACAAATCTATTTCATTTCTACCATTATTATGATATTATAGTACATATTTCAATCTGCTTGAATACTAGAAAAAGAAATAAAAGAATTTTACATTTGATCTTTTCACTGAGATAAAAATATAAAAATAAGAAATAATATAGAATGGATTTTTTTTAGCACCTAACCCTTTTTATGTTATGGATTTCATTTATCTGTGTAACAATTTATGTTCTAGGGTTTACATATATTCATAATTTTAGTTATAATGGAAAGCTGAGGGATTTTTTTATTGAAAAAAAATTCTAATGAATTATGGATTCATTTGTATGAATTTACATTTTATTATGTGATTAACTAAGAAATCACAATTCCACGATAGATTTTATTTTATTTATAAAAAGTTTATGTTCGACTGAACGGGCCTGAACTAATATAAATTCACAGTCGTATTTGAGGTGGTTGTTAGTTCATGTTAGTTAGTCGACTCGTTCAACTACATTTTTAAAATTAAACGTGATGTGGAAAGCACTAGGCGAAATGGACAAGCACTATTTGACAAAACTAAATGAAGAGATCATACCTACTTGCCACGATCTATTATCTTGTCTCACCCATTCTACCAAAGGAAGCCAAAAAACAATCATTTGGCTCCAAAAGAACTAGTCCCTTTGCATTATATCATCTTGTTTTCGCCATGCCTCTTTTTTTCATAATTAATGTACTCATTCTAATTTCCGATGGACTCAATCATATTGGTTTACTTCTTGGTGATCGTGGAGATATTTGTCTCATATTAGTTATATGCATATAATAAGAGGAGTGTTTAATGAACCAGGCCCGATAGGCCATGCTCAGTAAGCCTCAAACGCGGTGCCCCTTGACCAGGTTCGAGGGGCCCAATCCGGTTAATGGTCCGGTCCGAGGCCATCCGAGAAGAGATTACTGGGCCCCTATTCGGTTCAAGCCTACTTTTAAAGGGGCCTGGTATATATTGCTATTTGCTAACGTGCCCTCGTTTGAAACTGGCATATATATGCATGTTTAAGCCTTGTACAAGTTTTGTAATGGTAGCACCAAAAAGTGAATTTGTTAGTGTTAGGATTTGAACCATGTAGCTCTATAATGGAGGCTCAATAACACAATCGTTGTGACGTGTTGATGTTAATGTCCTAGTTTTTAAGGCAAGGCTCATGGAAAAGGTTTCAACCCTGTTCGCCCGTAGCTAAACTTAAGTTTGTACGAATAATCTTAGTCATTATTGATTCGATAATTAAGAAATCTAGCAGATGATGTAAAATTTACTTTTCGAAGTAGCTTCTTTCTTTAGGATGAAATGCAAGCTTAGATGATCCACTTCAGGATATAAGATACATGTCGGAGTAGAAATCTTCTTATGTGATTTAATTAAATTTGATTTCCTAAATCCAAAATAGAAACTGAATGTTGGATGCAAGGAGGCATTGGGAGTTAGTTTATTTAGTTTCTATAATAACTTAAACAATTGATTGAATTTATAAGTTTTATGTTTCAACCTCATTGTTAATTTCATTACGTGAATGTGTGATACATTTCATATGGAGTAATTATTTACTATTATCTCTAGGGGTTTGTTGACTAACATATGAGATGTGAATTTTGTTTCTCATAAATCAGTTTGTTAGTCGAAGTTAGTTAGGATGGTTAGTTATTCAAGTTAGTTTGATAAGATATTTATCATAGGGCCCACGGGACATATGTCAAATGGTAAGGGGCTTCACTATAAGAGTGTACTTCTCCACAAATGTGTGGGTTCGATCCACGGCAGGTGCATGGGTAACTCTGCACTTGTTCAAAGGAGGATTTGCTTGTGGGTGGTTACCCAGCCTACTATGGGCACTCTTGAGGTGGAGTATCAAGCCGCTAAAGGCACATCCCGCACCTCCTCTGTTGGGCGATGGGCTAGCCAAGCGGGTATCGAGTCATCCATCGAGTGGTGACTCTGGTTTCGAATTTGTTATCGATCCCAACCTCGGGGCAGGACCCACCTGGGGCGGGTCGTTACAGGGTTTGCATCCAAAAAACAATCCAGCCACGCCTTCAACACACATAGATTGCAGGAGAACACCTCGATTGGAAGAGCTGACCTCTCATTAACTGAGGGACAAGCTCTCTTCCGAAAAGCCTGCTAAAGATGCTGGAACATGAGAGACAATAAAATTCTCTTCGGAATTACTCCGGACTCCAACCCAAAATAGACTATCTCAACATCCATTTATGGTATTCACTCGACCATTGAAGTATCAAACCTTCTTGAAGATGTCCATAGCAATAAAGTGAACCTGAAGGATCTATTCATTGGAATTCTTACTGCTTTGCTCATTGCAGGAAGCATTAATAATCATAATATTTTTTTGTTATTGACTGTTTCATTTCTCAGATTTGGTTTATGTACTTTTACTTTTTGCACCGGAAGTGAAGCTTTTGCTCAACAATGGATCAAGAAAATGTTGTAATATCTTTTAAAAATCTACTAGTACAAGATGTCTACAGAATCTTAGAATTAATGTCATAAGAGATTTCAATGAGACAGACTATGATGTAATATTATACTCCCTCCGTTCCTGTTTATTTGATCATTTGAAAATTTTCTACTTTTTCAAAATACTTGATCGTTTGTATTTCCAATGCAACTTTAATGTTATTTTCTTCTTTTTACCCTTCATTAGAGTAATAGTACTTCAACATATTTTTTACTTTTTGAGGATATATTAGTAAACTCTCTTCATTCCTTAATAAAGTGCTTTTTCTCCAAATGATCAAGTAAATAGGAACGGAGGGAGTAGTATTTAGTTAATAATAGCAGTTTTAGGCTAAACATTATCTAGTACCAATATGAATCATTTATCAAAAAAGAAAAAATAGCTCAATTGACTTGAGTCTTGGTTTTCCTTAGTGCTGCAAACGAGCCGGGTTCGAGCGGGTAACGGGTTACCAGGCCGGGTATCAATTTTACCGAGTCGGGTAATTACCCGGAATTAACGAGTCGAGTAGGAAATATGCTACTCGAACCCGGTCCGGGTGTCGAGCCCGGGTAACCCGGTTCATTACCCGACTCGTTGTTATCGGGTTTCCGAGTCGGGTTTTACCCGGATCGGTATACATTTTGGTTTTAACGGGTAATTTTACCCATTTTAGTATACTTTTAAATTTTAGTAGGCAACTATATTTTTTTGAAAATAATGATATCCATCATTCATACAACATTCTAATTATTCAATTAATTAAAACTATTATATGTATCAACAATTTTCTAAATACAAACAACAAATAGCTATAAAATTGAAATAGAAAAAGAAAATTTCATTAACACATATGACAAATAAAGTTAAATAATAATTACTAAAATGTAAGAAAACATGCATGATGAGATATGGTGAGAAGAAAAGATTGTGTTTTAATGGAGGATGAATTTGAAAATTTGCGAATAGTGGTACTGGATTACTGGCGACATGAAGAAGAAGAAGGAGGCAAAGATGTTATTCGTTTGATTGTTTCTAGTTTAGGTATTAGACATTTAGGTTTTATTGAACTAATTTGGGCTTTAAGAGTTTTATATCGGACTATTGCCTATTGGTCATTACTCCTTACTAAGTTAGAATATTAAATTATTAAATACTAAACATAGTACTTATATATAAATATATAATAATAATAATAATATTACAAAAAATAAACGAGCGAGTAATTGAGCGGACCGGGTTTTTCGATTCGGGTATCGAGTAAAAAAAATTACTCGAGTATCGCTCGATAAGGATACGAGCGGGTAACGGACCCGAATTTTACAAGTCGAGTAACGAGCGGTTTACGGGTTACTCGGTCCTTTAACAGCACTAGTTTTCCTCTGCTGCTCAGCAAAACCCAAGACCTCCCCCCCCCCCTTTTTCACTTTTTTTCTCCTACCAAACCCCAGAAACGCCCCCTCCCCCCCCCCCCCCAAAACCCCAATAACCATTACCTTCTCCTTCCTCCTCAAAATGCGCTACCTCTTTCAAACTCTCTAAACAAGCGAATTTCATTCTTTTCTCCACTCATTCATCTCATAAAGAAGAGAAAAAGCTTCAATCTTTATTGGATGCATTCTATAACCTTAATTTATCTAGTTAATAACTTTTTTATATTAATGTTATACTACTTCGGTTCTTTTTTATTTGTCTTTCTAGCGATTTGTACATAGATTAAGGAAAATCAAAAGGAGTCAAAAAATACATTGGATTTGTAAAATGAAAATCAATTGGAACTCTATAATTAATTGGTTGATAACTTCATAAGTAAAAGTAATTAAAAAGTACATTGAAAAATGAAAATGTACAACTAGTAATGCTAGAAAGACATAAATTTAGAAACAAAAAAATTAAAATTGGGAAGACAATTAAAAAATAATGGAAGGAGTAAATGAAATTATTGATAATGTATCATAAAATATGAATTTTCTCATTTTCTTTCCAAGAAAGTTTTAATCTTTTCAATGAATATTTAAAAAAACTAATATTGTTGAACCTTTGCAACTTCATTCCAAGAATTGAGGACATCACTTTTATTTGTCAATAATTAATAATCCTTTGATATTATAGTTCAGTTATCAAACATTTAACTTCAAAATTCCTCTAATATTGTAGTTCGATTATCAAATTGTCTTAGTATTCAATATTGCTTTAATATTGTAGTCCACTTGTGTTAATGAAATTTTCTTCTATTAAGAACAAAAAAGCACAAGACGTTTAGATTTGTGTACCGGCTTGTAAAGCTAGCTTTGACATTACCGTTGAAAACAACAACTGTTGAAAGAATAAAGGTGGCCAGTTGCAATGAAAAAGGTGATATGAATATGGCACAAGCTTTTGGTGCACTCGTCAAGAAGCCTGTGACTCGAGCCCCTACCGCGGTGGGATGGATCAGGCCTCTAGTGGGGCAACTCAAACTCAATATCGAAGGCACATTTGCCAGGCAAGCTGGAGGGGCAGGGGCTATCGTCCGAAATGCTAATTGCCTCCTAGCAGCTTTGACCAGGCTAGTTCAAGTGGATAATGCGTTCTCTACATAAATTCAGGTTGTTTTTGATGCACTTCAATGGAGTATGTCTCTCAATTTTTCAAATCTTATCATTGAAATGGACTCATTACAAGTACTCACATCCATCAAGCACGGTGATGGCCCATGGAACCTGACCTTTATTATTATACGCATTACACACATGCTGGAACATACGCACTCCACAATCTCTCATGTTTGGAGGGAACGTAACTTTTCTGCTGACCATCTTGCGAATAAGGCAGTAGTTGAAGGCATGGACATCTCTTGGTCGCCCGGGGACGAAGCTCCCGTACTAAGAGCTATAATTCGACTTGAGCAGATAGGTATCCCATACATTAGGAAATAAACTGTGCATTCTTTCATTCATCTTATGTGCTTTCGACTTTATTTTGTTTTGGGCCTTGGCCTTGTATTTTTTTATAGCAATTGGCCCATATGAGGTCCAATTGGCTACTACTTTGTACAAACATTTTGATTTGTTTAACGCGTAGCCCCAGACGTGGATTTAAATCTAAAAAAAAGAGAAAAAAAAAGAAAAAAAAAATAACTATTGAAAGAGTATTTTCAGGGTTGAATTATGTGAAGAGTGTTGAGAGAAACAAAATGGCAAATTCATGGTTTAGTGATTGCTAAGTTAGCTATGTAAGAAAAGAATTGTTTAGCACAATCGATGATATGAATATCTCAAACGTTTTCAAAGAATGATCATGAAGAGGATGCAGCTGCCGTGAAGGCCTCAATTAAAATCATTTATTTATTTTTGGGTTGTAGTTTAAACTATCATTATATTTTATAATATAATATTCATATACTTTTTTCATTAATTATATTTGTTTATATGCTAACTTATTTAGGAATTACCCTAAGTATAATTTCTAATTTCGTCCGTAGGTCCACAAGATATTTTTGTTCCAATTAAAGCATATAGCATTGATATAAAATGGTCCACAGCTTTTACTCAACACACACCAAAAAGCTTTCTCCACTTACTGAAATACAAAATGCAATTTAATACTATGCTTCACCATTTGGCCTGCAACTGTTCCATTTAGATAAAGATTCAAATGTGCAAGACTTTAATTTTGAAATAAAAAACAAGTGAAAGGTTTCAATGCTTTGATCCTTATTTCTCCTGCAGACCTCTACATGTTTTGCACTTCAAGATACTATAATTGGTTCTTACGGATGACACCATGAATTACTTCGGAAGAGTTGACTTTAACTTTTACTTAACTCGAAATCTCTGATCCAAGCTTTCAGTTGGGCTTTTAACTAGAAAGTTCTCAATTTAATTTTTATTTGAGATAATTTGTTGCATCATTCTACTATAATTGTTTATTAGTTGGAACCTATTATCACAGTCTGTTAGGTAGTAATTTAAGAATTCGTTATCGGGTAATACTATTATATTCATACTCTCATTGCTAATTTATATATAAAAAAACTGAGGGCTCAAAATTTTCGCACTAGGCCCCAAAAATGTAGTGTTGTTACTGGTCCGGGTATCCTCTCTCCCCGGAACCGGACCGATAGGTTACCAGTTCTACCTGGTGCGGCCCGAGTACCATATCGGTACATTTTTTGGAACAATACCAATACGATAACTTATCGGGTGGATAACGGTCCGCGCCGCTTCCAGTAATTTGTTAAAAAAATAAATTCAATAGAATAAAACTTTAATAACATCTAAAAACTAACATACGATTTGTTATCGGATACTCTATCGGGTATTTTATTGGGTAAATTATCAGATACCGGTTAATTTTTTTTTTACCCTTTCCCGAAACGTTATCTTACCAGGTGAATAAAACGACCGAAACTTTCGAACCAAATAACAGGTGGATCTCGATTCTACCGCTACAATAATTATCCCACGGAAATATATAGACCGACCCTCGTCATATACCAGATCATAAACATAACACATATACCAGCTTTATGCTTACACAAATTAAACATGAGGTTCAATATAAATTTATATTTTAAGACTTCACGGGAGTTGATTGAGTATTTGACTATATGTTTGGTCCCTTTTTTAACATGGCTATGTGTTTTGGTGCCCACATCCACATCTTACATTCCCTTCATACTATTCACTAAACTTTTGTCCCAAATTGGTTGTCCAATATCTATACACATGGTCATCCCTGTTTCTTCCTCATTATTTCCGGCCATCACTTTCATTATCATTTTCTTTCTAATTGCATTCCCCTCCTCCTCTCATTCATCTCCTCCCAACCAAAAATCTACAGGAAATGCGGGTAAAACCCGCGCGCCTCGCCAACTCTCCGTTAATTACTATGCGAAATCATGCCCTCAAGTTGAGCAGCTGATTGCCTCTGTTACATCCCAGCAGTTCAAAGAAGCTCCCATCTCTGGGCCTGCAACCATTCGCCTCTTTTTCCATGATTGTTTTGTTCAGGTAATGTAATGTACAATCTTTAAACTCATCATTCATATCTTATTATTTTCATTATAGATGTCAATTTCTTTTTTTCTAATTTATTATCATTAATAAGTATTACAAATATCGAATTCAAAAGTTTGTAACTAACATAACAGTTAGAACGAGTGCTTTAAAGAAAAAGAAAATATATATTACCTAAGTTGAGCTCAAGACATCTATGGTAATAGTGATTCAATTAGTCACATGCCACCAAACTATTAACTCATAATTAACATGTTCAATTATTGATAGCATAAGAAATAACTGCACAATGTAGTTTACATTTTTTAATTCTTTTATTCTCGTTCACGATGTTCATTACCAGCAGGGACGAAACAAGTAGGAGTATGGGCATGTGCCCCTCTAGATGTATTATTTATACTATTTGTTATTTTTTTCATCTACTTTGGAGATTGTACCTCACCTATTAAAGTTTTTAGACTTTGTCCTCTTCAAATTTCATTCTGGTTGCGTCCGTTATTACAAGTCGGACATATGTCGGTCATTCTATTTCTCTATATTGATATCCTTGTTTTTTGATAATTTTCTTTTTTTCATGATGAATGTGTTGGTTAAGGGATGTGATGCATCAATTTTGATAGCAAGTAAACCAGGAAGCAAGCAATTAGCTGAAAGAGATGCAGAGGATAACAAAGACTTAGCAATTGAAGCATTTGATAGTATAAAGAAAGCTAAGGCTGTTGTTGAGAACAAATGCCCTGGAATTGTTTCCTGCTCAGATATTCTTGCAGTTGCTGCCAGAGACTTCGTCCATCTGGTAATGAACTTACTCTTCAAACATTTCATAGTTTATTATGAGACTATAGAAACGAGAAAATTGCTAAAATGGTCCCGTATAGTATGTGTAAGTTGTATTTTAGTCCTAGTAAATACGTAGTATATGGTTTGGGCAAATGGTTGCTTATATTGGCGTAAAAGGTACAGTTTAGTTTCTCTTTTGACGTTGACGCTAAATTTTGACGGAGATAAGACCAAACTTAAATCTTTTTTGAAAAAATGCACTTTAGTCCCTAATATTGGCTGAAAAGGGTACACTTTAGTCCCTCTTTCCGTCAAAATTTAACGTCTCCCTCAAATGAGGGACTAAAGTGCACCTTTTCAACTAATATTGGGGACCATTTGCTAGTTGCATATATTATTTTAGAACATTTCAACAATTATTTCTTCTTCTTTTTTTGTTATCAAACTATATCATACTAAATGTACATCTTACACTAATCAGAGAGGAAAAATCTACGCTAACTACAGGCGGAGACATCTATTTTTATTAGCAATTATCTCATCTTAAAACAAACTAAAATAAACAAAAACTATAAAAAGAGAGTAATTGAAATAGTAGTATAAAAATTATATCGAAATTAATTTTGGACAATTTTTGTGAATTTGTTAAAAATGTCAAACCAATCGGTAAATATAACGAAAGTACTAGTAGTACAATTTTTAAGGCATGCAATGTTACCGAAAATATCATCTTGAAACATGTGTGTTCGATTGATGAATATTCTGAAACATGTATATACTAACATCGTCAAATACATATGGTTGCCGTGTCATATTTATAATTATATACAATCAAATAAACCATAACATCAAGTAGCAATTGTTACACATGTGGAGTCATTTAGTGTTTCCATTTTATTTGATTTTTTTGGGTTACAACTTGATGGAAAAGTTAAATTTCTTACTCAATTTTTCCTTTATTTGTCATTATACAAATGGAGATTAAAAATCCTAGCCCATAGCCCCATAGGTTGTTTTGTTCCTGAAATAACAGGACATAAACAATCATATTTTTTTGTAGTAAGTGGACCAAAAAAATGTACTACTCTAGTTACTAGAGCTGTTATTTTTGTTTGGTTATGATGTTACATCTAATAATTATTGATTTTTCTCACTAGCTTTGTAGTAAACAGTAATGTCAGTAGTCAGTGAGATTCTCAAATTTTGGTTGTAGAACAAGCAAATCCCTAGAGATAATCAATATTTATTTAGTATTGGACAAACTAACTACCTTGTCTATTAGTACTAATCTTATGCCCATACTTATCAGTGCCCTAACACTTCCTTTTACAAAATGCCTTTAGGTTGCACATCATCAAGTTTATTCCAAAACATATTTGCATAAAATTTGAATTAATAGTTTTTCTATATTAGTGGATATTAGTGCTGGAAACGAGCCGGGTTTAGTGGGCCGAATTATCCAATCAGGTTTCAATTTTATTGAGTCGGGTAATTACCCGGTACTAACGAGCCGAGTAGTAATACACAACCTACTCGAACCCAGTCGTTACCCGATTCGGCCTTACTGGGTTTTTAAGTATAGGTTTAGGTTTTAGTGGGTTGCTTCGATCATTTGTTCTTTTTAATATATTTTATGGTTTCTTATAATACTCCCTCCGTCCCTAAAAGATTGTCACATTTTGACTTTTGTTAGTCAAACATTACAAAATTTGATCATGAATTCCCATTAAACGATAAGAAATAAGATAGTCTTGTGGGACCTTGTTAGATTCGTCTCAATATATTTTTTTGAAATATTAACTTTTTATAATTTGTTCGCATTTAAAATACTTAATAGATATTTATATTTTAAATCGTATTTTATTGACCATGAAAAATCAAAAAGTGACAATCTTTTAGGGACGGAGGAAGTATGTTTTACTGTTTACATTACGATCTTGAACACATGTTACTCAAAAGGAGTCCCTGAATTAAATAAATAATTAGACTCGGTCCGTATTTGATGTGAACAACCAAATCAACACATAAAAGAAGATAAAATCAATCTCTTAATAGTTTAATGATATCTAGTCCAAACTTTCATGCAATAGGTTTGGTTCTAATTTTGTTAACGTCAAATTTGTTTCATATTTTACTCTAATTGTCTATTAGATAATTTAATTAGTTCGGATGCATAGTCATGCCTATGTATATTAATATTTTTTACTGAAAAATAATGGACACAATAAATTTTCTCAATGACTTAAAGTATACTAGCCAATACAAAATTCAAGTAGTTAGATGAATTTAATACATATTTTTTTAGAGAGTTAAAAATGAGATATATAAATAATTTGTCTCCTATAATTAAAGATATCTTTATTATGAAAATTTAATTAATACTACTTTCAATCCAAAATAATCGTCGTTTGACTTTTTTGAAATTGAACTTTAACCATCAATTACATATTATTACTTATTCTAAATATATAAAATTTATATAGTTGGATTCATCTTTTAAAGTACTTTCATAATATTAATTTCTAAATTTTTTAATAATATAATTTAACAATAATTGAATGTCAAAGATTTATCTCGATATGTGAGAAAGAAATTTATTTGGATTGAAGTATATTTTTATATAAAGAGTTAAAAATGAGATATAATTTCTTTTATCGTCTATATTTAAAGATATTTTTATCATGAAATTTAAATTTAGTAACTATCGACTAAGAAATATTAATAAGTCAAAAGTAACTACCGATTGTAACAAATTTGAAAATAAAAAATATGAGAGAGTTTGATGTGATTTTTTTTGAATTTTTGGTATTATATATAATATAGATATTATAGTAGATTTTCTAGGTCAAATCCTACTAGGGTTAATGGCAGAGATCAACCTACGTTTGTCTCATATTTCCATTTATTTGTTTGAAAAGTAAATTTAGTTTATTTTCCATCCAATAATGCGTTCGGTCAAGTGTTAGTACGTTGCATTCATCATTTCTAAAGGGGCAATTTCATCATTTCCTATAAACTTTATGCACATACAACATCTAACTTATTAATAATTATATTTATTGAAAATATTCAAAAATTTAGAGTAATAACTATATATATAAATTATGAATAGTTTGGTTTTTTATTTTGTTAAATGTTAATGTAAAAAAACAACATTTTTAAACATATAACTATGTTATGTTTGGCAAGGAAAAAAAAGTTCAAATAGCCAACTCGTCTTGTAGTCGTAGTCTTTTAGCTTATGTAGTCGTCGGCCTTCCTACACGTATGATCACGGCACATCGGGAATAAGGTTCTCAGTCAACCTTCCCGTTGCTACCAACCGTCACTACAAGAACTCGTGACTTTGACCTAGTTGTTATCAACCCAGCTTCCACAATTGGAGGTCTTGGGTTCAAGTCCTAGCAAGGCATCCTAATAAACAACGATACATCTGTCCCGTTGTAATGTAGATTTTTCCTTACCCAATAGTGTAGCTAGGCTGTAAACGAACCGAATAATACCGAACATCGGAAGATTCTAGTTCGGCTCTGCCGTTCTCGAGCCGAACTGTAAACGAGCCGAATAATGGTCGAACGTCAAAATGAGAAGCTCGGCTCTAAGTTTGTCAGATGAATTGGAGCCGAACTGGCCGAATAATTTGGTTCGAAGGTGATGAAACAAAACAAAATTCGACTAAATATGCTAAATCTACCAAAGAAATTAAAAGTAAAACTAAAGTATATATCTTTACCTCAAAATTCAACCACATATGCTAGATCTATCAAAGAAAGGGACGATCAATCATTCTCATACAAATCTATATTATAATATTATTACATAATTTCACATGGTGAGTCGAGCTGAGCTTTTTGCGAACCGTTTGCGAATCGAGCCAAACATTGATTTTCAAGATTTGACTCTACGTTTGCTATTCCGAATCGAGCAGCGAACCAAACTTTTTTGAGCCAAATACCCGAGCCAAATCGAGCTTCTAGGTTCATTTACAGCCCTAAGTGTAGCCCGTTGTAGTATAGATCCCCCCCCCCCCCCCCCGATAGTGTAGCCCCGTTGTAGTTCCCCCTCCCTAATATATAGGATTTAGTTTCAGTATGATATCGGTTGATAAAAAAAAAACTCCACTACAAGAAAAGTAACTCTTATTTTTCAATTGTCAGGTTGGCGGTCCATATTACCAAGTAAAGAAAGGAAGGTGGGATGGGAAGATTTCTTCAGCATCTGAAGTCCATGCCAACATTCCAAGGGCAAACTCAACAATTGATGAGCTTCTAAAACTCTTCAACTCCAAGGGCCTAACCCTCACTGACTTAGTTGTGCTCTCAGGTGCACATACAATTGGCTTTGCTCATTGCAAACATTTTGCCAACAGATTATACAATTTCAAGGGCACAAAACAACCTGACCCCTCAATTGATTCAAGACTCCTTAAAGCTCTCAAAATGTCATGTCCTCAATATGGTGGAAATGGTGCATTTGTTGCACCTTTTGATGTGACTACTCCATTTGCATTTGATAATACTTACTATGGGAATTTAGAGGCTAAGTTAGGGTTGTTAGCTTCTGACCAGGCTTTGTTTTTGGACCCAAGAACCAAACCTTATGTCCAAGATTTAGCAAAGAATAAGCAGAAGTTCTATCAAGAATTTGCTTTGGCCATGGAAAAAATGGGATCAATTGGAGTGAAGAGGGGAGCGAAACATGGAGAGAAGAGAAAGGAGTGTAGCATGCATATGTAAGGTAAACGACGATATTTTTATCGAGGGGCCTCGTCAGTCGCCGCACCCTGTCTTGGATCATCACGAGGTAAATGTCGACATTCATATGTAACATGATGCTTCTAATTTCATATTTAATTTTTTGTTAGTCAGTTTTCTTTATATTCTTTGTTCCGAAATTAATTGATGTATTCTTCCTAGCAGTTGCTCTTTATAATGTAAGGATACACTTATTATTGGGCACCTTTTTATTTCGAAATTAATTTTGTATTCTTCTCAGCATGTACTCTTTGTAGTGCAAGGATACAATGCTGGAGCTTTTTGATTTATGTGCTTAAACAATATTTAAGCACAATGCTTAAGAAAGGGAAAATGAATAAATTTACTATAAAAACAATTGATACACTACCAGAATACACGTTTTCAGGTCGGTTTAAAATTAATAAAAAATTATATTAGAACGTAGCTTCACACTAGCGTCGGTCAATATTTAATTTATTAAAAATAAATCGTCTCCCGCCCTCTCCCCTGCAAAACCCTTCCCACTTCCCACTTCCCACCCTAGTCTCCGGCGACCAACCACCATACCACCCTACCCCACGGCAACCAAGACCCAACCCCCACCCTTTCGAACAATCCAACCCCCACCCCTGTTTTGGAAGCAAAGGAAGTCGCCCCCCCCATTTTGAAGTAACCACCCCACCACCCTCTGCCATTGTGAAGCACCTCTACCACCACTCTCTCGAACCGACAACCCCCCACCACCACACCCCCCCCCCCCCCCGCGCTGGCGTGCCCTCGGCTAGTTGGAAGCCACCTACTCCAAATCCATCACTAATTATAGCTTAGTTTTTTTAAAAGTAATATTTTATCATTTAATTATTAAATAATTGTATTATAATTGCCTTCCGTTTATAATTGAATTGTATATGCATAATAAAGTTAAATTGAGTTTCTGTAATTGAATTTATTGTTTAATTGAATTAATGTTGAATTGAATTATTGTATGACTAATGTAGATTTTTGTAGTTTAAAATTGGCTATTATATAATTAGTGAAGAATTATTTTCTGATTAATGTTGGATTATTGTCGCGTTATTTTTGAATTATTGTTGAATTATTTTTTGATCAATGATGAATTGTTGTATGATTAATGTTGATTAGTGTATATTTTGAGCTAATTGATTGATGCATTGTATGTATGTTGGATGTTGAAATATTGTTGAATATTGAATTATTTTATTAATGGTGGATTATTGTTCATCGTTGAATTATTTTGAACTAATTGATTGATGAATTGTATGTACGCTAAAGAGTTTGCTAAGGACAGCATTTATAACAAATTCATGGAGGGGCAAAATAGTGATTTTACTACTTAAAAAATACTATTTGGGTGTGTATGTGTAAAGTGGTTCTCATCTTGAATGTTGAAGTAGTTTATAATTATTTAACTAGTTAAATTATTTATATTTTGAGTAGTTCAATTGCTAAGTAGTTATTTTTGTGGAAATTACTTATTCCATAACTTGTTCAATTGGTTATTGCATTGTATGTTTAGTAATTGATTATTTTGCAGATTCCTTGTGGTGGTAGTTCGTCGAAAAAATTCTCCGGCCGAAAGAGGTGTAGAGCACTGCGGGACGAGCCAACTGCTGAGCCGGAGGTCCTCCGTTGCCCATTTTGCATGACAGGCCGCCCTTCATGCCTGGTAGCTCACGGGTGCCCGAGGGCTGTACTTGAAGGATATACCGATGCTAATTGGATCTCTAATATTGGTGATTTCAACGTAAATAAGTGGATATATATTTTACATTAGGGTTTGCAACTGTATTATGGAAGTCCTCCAAAGAAACACTAATTGAAAGATCTACGATGGAGTATGAATTCATCGCTTTGGACAAGTGCGGCGAAGAGGATGAATGGTTGCGACAATTCCTCGAGGACATTCTAGAGTGAGAAAAGGCCCGTGCCTCCAATTTGCATATATTGTGACAATGAATCTGCACTTGGAAGGCCACGGAACCATATGTATAATGGTAAATCGAGACATATTCGTCGACGTCATAATATCATTAGACAATTACTCTCAATTGGAGTTATCATTGTTGATCATGTAAAAATCAAAGGATAACATCCCGAATCCGTTAACCGAACGGTTAAGAAAAGAATTAGTTTAGAAATCATCAGAAGCAATGAGATTGAAAACCTTTGAAACAATATGCAAATGAGTGACAAACCTACCGAGTTGACTAGAGATCCCACGATCTATGTTCCAAGGACAACTGGCTCATATGGTATAAGTAGATTATTGTGGGGGTCTTCCCTACGATTCCTATATGAGAAACACATACACTCGTAAGAGTAAGGATAAGTGGTGCTTTTAATGACTCTGTAAAATATTGAAGGACTAAGACGGGGTACTAAAAAAATAAGAAGTCACCTATGTGAGCTAAAGTGAGGGCCGCTTTAGAAGAGAAATGTTAGGGGGTACATATCTTGACGACAACTCACATAACTAAGAGTGTGTCCATGGCCTAACCGGACACAATAGTGAGAACTGATATAAGTCAGATCAAAACATGTGTCGAGTATGTCATCATTTGGTAATAAAAACGGATTAGTTCCAAGACATCGCGTCTACTATGTCAGTTGCTCAAGTAAACATATGTACACAAGGGAATGTTCTAAGACCATCATATCTACCTATCCTATGCAGGAATTGATCGTTATTGTTATCACCAATTATCGAGGCAAAATGTTTTCAAATTTGTATCATGTGGAGGATATTGTTATTGTCTGAATACAAATTTTGATTCATGTGGGGGATGTTGGATGCTTAATGTTATGAATCCAAAATTCAATTGGAAAAAATAAATCTGACATTGTCCCACATAGGAGAGACTAGAGTTTTGCAACCACCTTACAAGAATAGAAGCTTGAGTTGTTGTTGAATGTAGCAACTTTGTGCCAAAACCTCTCGAGGGGGGATGCAAATCATAGATTGAGATTGAAAATAATTGTGAAGCTAGGTGCTTGTTGTGTGCGCGACCTGCGCACACGAATGTTGTTTCGAAAACTTGCGCTCGTGCGAGTTCTTTCAGAAACACTTGAACAAAAAATAATTTAGCGTTAGTTCTTTCACGAAAACAAAACAAAGCATTCCCATACCTTCTGATTTTTCTTTGCTTTCGTATGGTAAAACTCAAGTTCATAGGCGGTTCGTCAATCGATTCATTGTGCTTGTGAGGCCGATTGAGAGGTGATTTTATCCTGGGACACTTGCGGCCGAACAGTCCTTAGCACTAAAGGGAGAGGTCCAAAAAGTTTTAATGAAAAAGTGTTTCCATGACTCCATCTAGTTTATTTTGTTGTAATTGGTTCTTCATATTTTTTATTATTATAATTTCAATTCTAGTGAACTGTTGTAATAGGTTGTTCACGAATTTCTTCGTTTTCTTTTGTAAAGTAGTATTGTATAATTATGTTTTCTCGGTTAGTGTCCTATAAAATTCGGATTACTGCTTACTAAGAGCACTCACATCAGCTTTCCCAATTTTTTCCTAAAATACAATCTCAATCGTCACTTTTTCTATTTTTGGGGTTTACCTTTTATATGGATACATTAGCAGCTTCCCTATTTTTCACTTTAACCTTTAATATACATCAGCTCCCTAAAAAAAATGTACATCAGCTCCCTAAATTTTCCTCCATAATTCACTCTCAATTGCCACTTTTCAATTTTTGGCACTAGTTGTTCTTTAGCAGATCCCTTATTATTCACAATTAATTGAACCATAATAATTATAACTATAAGATAGGGAGGGTACAAATTTGAGGTGAGTGAACAATTTAGAGGGAGCCAAGCTATTTTAGGGAAGCTGAAAAAGTGTCAATTTTAGTAATTTCAACCCTATTATAACTTATAGGGAAGCTGATGTACATGCTCAAAAAAGATATTTTACATATTTTATAAAATATTTAGGATAAAACTAACTTTTGAAAAACATAAAAATAATGTATTATATATGGATGTTCAAATTGCACTCTAATACTATCATAAGACTCATATTGCACCCTATACTATGTTTTGTCTCATCTTGCACCCTAAAATGTCAAATTTAGATAGAATTTCATTTTAAAAGAAGGGCAAACTCGGAATATCGCATAAATTATATTTTGGACACTTTTGACAAACAATTAAGCTTGTAAATGATAAACTAACCCACCCCTCATCTTCTCTACCAAACTAAGCCATTTAACATATTTTTAGACTCACCATCTACGAACCACTCATCAGCCATCACCATCGACGAACCAACTCTACCACCACCACCACCAAGAAATAAAACCCACAACAAGAATGGGTAAAGAAAGAGAAGAAGGGAATCAGAGAGAATTGGGTTAGTACTAGAAGCCATGATATGGGGGAATGATGCCGATTGCAGTGATAAATGATACCCTCATTTAAGGCGCCCCCGCTTGGCTAGCCCATCGCCCAACAGAGGAGGTGAATCAGGGATATGCCTCTAGCGGCTCGGTAATCCACCTAAAGAGTGTCCAGAGTAGGCTGGGTAACCACCCACAAGCAGATCCTCCCTTGAACAAATGCAGAGTTACTCATGCACCTGCCGTGGATCGAACCCACACACTTGTGGAGATGCACACTCTTATAGTGAAGCCCCGATTGCAGTGATAGGGTGTGGATGTTGGGAACCATGTTTATGAGTTTGTATACAAAATTAGATTTTGATTCTTAAACGGAGTGATTGTGGAGTGTTGTGTTGCAATTTTTCAGCGAATTAATGGTCACCAGAGGTGGTTGAGGTTGGATGAAGAAGAAGGTTGGGATGGCGGTGGGGGATTGGGGGTTTGATGAAGAAGATGAAGGGGTAGGGTTTAATGAAGAAGATGAAGAGGTGGGGGTATATTTTTAATTTACAAATCTTGTTATTTGTAAAGTATGCCCCAAAATTTTAATAAATGTGTTATTCCGAGTTTGCCTTTATTTTAAAATGAAATTCCATCATATTTGACATTTTAGGGTATAAAATGAGACAAATCGTAGTATAGGGTTCAACTGGAGGCTTATGATAGTATTAGGGTGCAGTTTGAAACTTTTTTCGTAGTACATGGTGCAAAGTAAAAATAAGCCTCTATATTTATATATAATAAAAAATCTTTAATTATTTTATTTATTTCTTATATAAATGAAAAAGAAGAAAAATAGGAGGAAAAAATAAAATAACTTCCGAATAGAGAGTATAAATTTGAGTAGTGAACAATCTGTGTGAATAATTTTTTGGGGGTCGAACCTATTATAGGAAAGTCGAAGAAGTAACATTTTAACCATTTTTAATCTTTTCATTCCCTGTTTTAACTTTTATGAGAACTTATATGAGTGCTCTAAAATAAACAAAAATAATTTGTAGTTCGGCAGTTCTAATGCTAAAGAAACCTAAGAGGTGATGAGATGGAATGGAGGCTAAAGAAAATAAAAGAAAAAGTTGTAGACATGATTCTTTAAGCTGTGGTTAACATAAAAATAATAATATTGGTGATGTGTTTGTCCATAATACAATTATTGAATATATGTTTATACACAATTTAAAAAAATTAGAGTTATACAGTAATCTATGGGCTATTGGGCTTAAACCAATATAATAAACCTAATGTAACATTTATATACCAATAGTAACGTACTTATTATTAGCCGTTAATTTTGGTAGAATCCTAGCTATTTCCTCGGACCATATTTCCAGTTTTCCACGGACTATTGTTATTCCTCATTTACCTTTTTCGACGGATGAAAGTAAAGTACCAATGGGTTTCGTATGATGTCGCCACACGTTCAACTAATAATTCATATTAAATCAACTATATCCGAACTTGTTTAATTGTCGAACTAATGGGTAATGTATACACTCCCTAACAGTATCAAACACTAAGGTGCATTATTTTCACACGGACGGCTGCTAATTCATTTATATTTTTAATGAATCATACGAGCAACTTTGTAAAACATATATAACTGGTATGACATGCACACCCGTTTATGTAGGTTTAGTATGATACTTTCATTTGTTAGGCGATAGATGTTTTTTATGTGAATGGTTTTAGATGTTATTGTATTCTTTTTAATATATATTTTTAGTTTTTTGTCATTTGTAAACATAATAATTTAAAGATATTTATGTTTTAAATTTTCACTCAATAAATATGAAAAATAAAAGGACCTTTGGCGGAATAAACATATGGGACCAAGGGTGTACTAAGTTTTCTTACAATGGAAGTGTTAGTCCTATTTAATCTTCTACGAGATTGTTGTCAAAGATTGAACAATTAAATAATAAGCAAATATTCGAATAAAGTAAAGAACTCAAAATATCTTTAATAATGGTTGGGCCTAAGCTTAATCCAGTTTTAGTATGTCTCCTTACGAGACTTCACCGTGTTCCACTATATGCAGGCCTTGCCTGAGTTTGACTACAAACATTCAACTTTTCGATTTTCTAAGTGTTTTCCTTTTTTTTACCTTTGTTCCTTTTTGCTTTTTTGTCATTTAATTCTCTTTTTGTTAATTATTTAACAAATTTGCATACAACTATAGTGATTAAAGTAGTTAAATATATAAAATCCGAAAATAATATTATAAATAGAATGTATGAAATCGCCGTACCACAATAGCAACCATGACCATCTCACACGGTTGTTTAGAAAATAGTCATTCCAGAAGTCAAATCAAAGTCAGAAAAAGGTAAAAAGCCGAATCATGACCAGATAAAGCAACGTGTGACAGTATTACACCATGTATTATAGCACGTGTGACATCGTCATACCATGTATTACAGAATGACTATTCGACACGTTCAGCAATTTTATGTTCGAATTTCACCCAAATTTTTATTTTCATTTTATACATCATAATCGAATGTATTAATGAAAAACCCAATAATCGCTAATCGAAATTGAGAAATAGAGGAGAACGTGTGAAATTGTCATACACTTTAATTGTATATGAAAAGGTCATTTGTGCCATGTGTTTAGGTACTTACCAATTGAAATAATTTCTATTTTGTTTTTTAATTTAAGAAAATGCAAATTATAATTTTTAATCCACTCGGTGTTCTAAAATCATGTTATGTATTGTAAAAAAAAATTGAAAAAATTTAAAAATCCAATATCATGTCAATTTATAGTGATCTCGACACTTGTACTATGGGATCGTCCACTCCATTCATATTAGTTCGTGAAGTCACGCTTTCAACGAAACCCATCCAAGGAATCCCTTTTTTTTTACATGTTGTATCTTTTGTACTACTCTTTGGTCAATTGATAATAGCATACATTATAATCGAATGTAATAATAAAAAACCCAATAATCATTAATCGAAATTGAGAAATAGAGGAGAAAGTGTAAAATTGTCATACCTTTTAATTATATATGAAAAAGTCATCCGTGCCATGAGTTTTGGTATGACAGTTTAATTCGTACCAAGTCAATTGAATTCTTTTCTATTTTGTTTACTAATTTTAGAAAATGCAAATTATAATTTTTAATCTACTAGGTGTTCCAAAATCATGTAATGTACTTTAAAAATAATTAGAAAAGTTTAAAAATCCAATTTCATGTCAATTTTTAGTGATCTCGACACTTGTACTATGAGATCGTCCACTCCATTCATATTAGTTCATAAAGTCACGCTTTCAAACCCATCCAAGGATTCCATTTTTTTAATTTTCATTTTATATGTTTTTTTTGTACTATTCTTTTGTCAATTGATAATAACATACATTATAATCGAATGTAATAAAAAAAAGACGAGTAATGGTTAATCGAAATTGAGAAATAGAGGAAAACGTGTAAAATTGTCATACCTTTTAATTATACATGAAATGGTAATCCGTGCCATGACTTTTGGTACGACAATTTCACTCGTACCTAGTCAATTAAATTCTTTTCTATTTTATTTACTAATTTTAGAAAATGCTAATTATAACTTTTAACCCACTCGGTGTTCCAAAATAATATTAATGTACCGTAAAAAAATAGAAAAATTTAAAACTCTAATTTCATGTAAGTTTATAATGATCTCGACACTTTTACAATGGGATCGTCAATTCCATTCATATTAGTTCATGAAGTCACGCTTTCAACGAAATCCATCCAAGGATTCCAACTTTTTTTATTTTCATTTTACATGTTGTGTTTTTTGTACTATTCTTTAGTAAATTGATAATAACTTACATTATAATCGAATGTAATAATGAAAAAATCAATAATCGCTAATCGAAATTGAGAAATAGAGGCAAACGTGTAAAATTGTCATACATTTTAATTATACATGAAAAGGCCATCCGTGCCATGAGTTTTGGTACGACAATTTCACTCGTACCAAGTCAATTTAATTCTTTTCTATTTTGATTAATAATTTTAGAAAATGAAAATTATAATTTTTAATCCACTAGGTGTTCCAAAATCATGTAATGTACTGTAAAAAAAAAAACCCAATATCATATCATAGTTACATCGTGTGAAAGTATCGCACTATGTTTTATACTATGGATGTGCATGTCATAATATGGTTATATGTTCCTCAAATATGCACGAATGGATTATTACATCAATAACCATTAAAGTATCGTACGTGTGAAAATATCGTACTGGAGGTTTAGCTACATGTAAAGTGTCTTTATCGTGGCACTAGGCTCGAAGGAAGAACTTGAACCAATTTAATTGATTTATTGCAATTTTATGTAAAACAGGTCAAAGTATTATACGAACGTCATTAATACTTTTCTTTCACCCATCCTAAAGGATAAAATAATAAATTCACCCGTCCGTGGAAGTAGGGCCCGTGGAAATAAGGGGTGAATGACATTGATGTTCCTAAGTTTTTACCTTAATGTCAGATAGGTCCCTCAATTTTTCGAATTACCACTTTAGGTTCGTGAGTTTTAACTTAATTGTCAGATAGGTTCTATAACATATAATCAAATATCATATTGGCTATAATGCCCTTATATTTATATTTTTAATTTATTTTTAGCTCAGGAAAATTATTGACTTTATTTGAGTAAATATTAAAATTTATAAATAATAATAAAATAAAATATCTTTCTTGAAAAAATAAAACAACATTTTTAAGTTAATTTAATATTTACTAAATGATTTAAGAAATCTTGATAGATTAATAAATATATTTATCACTTTTGGATTTCAATGTAACGTTTGATTGAATTTTCTCTTTATGCCCTATTTAATGAGAAATATATCAGAAGAGTATTTAATATCAATACATTCATTAGATTGTTATTTTATTCATTGATTAAAGATATAAAAGTAAAATATTATTCATTCTTAATCGACGTGCTCATCGTTACTGTAATAACACGGTCTTCTATTATAATAAAATATTATAATTACAATTAAAAAGTTAATAACTCGTTAGGTATTCATATAAATCTTGTTAGACTCGTTATGGAACTTGTTAGTAACTCGTTAGTTGCACTCGAGACAAGTTAATTGGGCCAAGGCCATGTCGGGCCTTTATAATCACCTATTTAAGTCTAGTTCTTGACACATAACCCTTCCATCATCCACAAACCGTTGGCCGCCCTCTACACAAGCCAAATCGCCACTTTCAATCACCTTCTTGCTTGATTCTTCTCATCCTTTTGCTGAAATTTGATTTTTGATTCAAATATCGTGATCGTTAGGACTTCCCCTTCGCATTAAGGTCCTCATACTTGACGATATTTGCATTGGACTTAGGAGTGAGTCTTGCGTTGCTGGTTGCTTGAGGTGAGTTCTTACTCATGTCTGTTTACTTTCCTATACATCTGTTATGGGTAATTGTGTGTTATGTGTAATTGTTATGTGATGTGTGGAATTAGTAGTATGTTATGATTATTGTTTATATTGAATGTGGATATGAGGATAGATGTGGACCTAAGGGTTGATGATTGATATGTTGAGATATTTCATGTGAGGAGTTTGGTTGTTGTCATGATCTGGCAACTTAGGGCGGTTCTAGCCGGTCATTTGAGTGATGTCAATGCGTGGTTGGTGTGACGGTGTGGGTGATGACAGAGGATAGGATGGTTCTAGCCGGTCACCTCGGTGATGTCAGTGCGTGGTTGGTGTGATGGTATGGATGATGATAGATCATAGGATGGTTCTAGCCGGTCACTTCGGTGATGTCAGTGCGTGGTTGGAGAGGTGGCGTGGATGAGTCGGTCTCCATGCAGGCGAGTTAGGTAAAGTACTATACAGTGCGAAAGTCCGGATCTGGTGCATATAGTATCACTGCATGTGTTGTTATTCCCTGATATTGGATTAGATGGTTTTGTTCTAGTTGATCTGTTATTGGCTGTGAATTGTTGGTTTCTTTTATTTGTATACATTTTATTCATATTTCCTTGTCATGGCATTATGATCTGGTGCATATAGTATCACTGCATGTGTTGTTATTCCCTGATATTGGATTAGATGGTTTTGTTCTAGTTGATCTGTTATTGGCTGTGAATTGTTGGTTTCTTTTATTTGTATACATTTTATTCATATTTCCTTGTCATGGCATTCTCCACTCTGTTATCGCTTTCATACCATGTGTGTGGGTTGGTAACCACCCGTGAGTTAGAATTCACTAGCTGTCGAGCTGACCCTTTGGGGATTTATTCTTTTAGGAGGCTATGTTGCAGCGAGTAGGTCCCTGGTTCGGTGAGTGGCGATAGTGGCATTATGATCTCCCTCAGTCATGGATTTGCTTTTATGTTAATTATAATGTCTTTCATGTTTACCCTTTTGGAGTTATGGATAGGATGTACTTTAGAATCTGTCTTTCTTTATGGTTGAGTCACAGGTAATTATACCCAGATGGATATATTGTCAGTAAAACAGATTTTTACTTTCTTTTTATCTATCGTATTTCATTTTATTTCGTTAAAATGTTTGTGCTATTGAGTCATGCATCTAGTGGTGACTCTGTTACGGATTTGATAGCGAGCCTAACCTCAGGGGGGTCCACCTGGGGCGGGTCGTTACAGTTATAATGACAACTAAAAACACGAATTTATATTAAAAATAACCAAAATAATTTTTTTCAATTTTTTTCCCGAATTGAAATTATTTATTTTATATATTTTATATCATTTATTAATCTAAATATTTTAGAAATGAAAGTAAATTGTTTAAAGAGATAAAAATGATATGAAAATGTTGAAGTGTAAATATAAGGGCCTTATAGTCAATAATATATTGCATTCATGTTAAATGGCCTCTTTGACAATTAAATTTGAACTTAAAAACCTTAAATAACAATTCTAAAAACTTAAAGACCTATCTGACATTTAAGTAAAAATTGAGAGACCTCAATCTCATTCACCCTTGAAATAAGCGTACCCTTAATTTTGGGTTCTAAGAGCATTCACACCAGTAGCCCTAAAATTTTCCTTAAAATCTTTACTATATGGTACCTTTATCAATTTTGAAAGAGTATTTTAATTTTAGTCCCTTTTTAGATTCCTCATTCCATTCCTTATTCATTGAAGACAAAAGCTAACATTTACAACTCTCAACAGTCTCTCCCAAACTACACTTCAAATTTTCAACCGTAATATGTGGGTTGAATCTCAGTTCCATCCAATATATATATTGCATCTCATTCCTTCAATACCCAACAATCACAAAATCTAACCCAAAAAAAATACTGTATTATAATTACTTTAAGCTTAAAACCAAAAACAAAAGTTTCAATTTTTGTTTAGAAAAGGAGAAACAGAAGTGTTTTTAATGGAGAAATGATGATGCAAAGTATTTACAAACAACCGAATTATTACTCAATTAAATTAAGACTACCCAAATAACAAAATATTATAATAAACAAGATGTAAATTGTTTAAAAATAATCAAATTAGTATTTTGTAATATTGAGTTTTGATACAAATTTATGACTACTAATGATGTATAGAATATAATTGATAAACTTACCTTGATTGCAAAATGGTTGAAGATTGAAGATAAAGACATGAATAATGAAAAAAAAAATTAATAAAGAAGACAAAGCAGCAACAAAATAATATGAGAGAGGGAAGAAAAAAGTGGTTTGGGGGTTGGAATGGAATCCCAACATATACACCCGTGAACATGAATCTCTATTTTTTATTCGTGGGCCAGCCCACAATAAGGAAACTGAAAAAGGTCCAAATTTTAAATTTTTCATTTTTCTATCCCAATATATACACTAAGGATCAATTTAAGTAGGCTGGTGTGGATGCTCTTAATTTGCTTCTTATTTTTCACGGGTACATACATTGTATCCTATCCGCCGCAAAACTATAGCATAACTACTGGATGTTTCCTTCGAGGACAAGCACGAAATCTCTTCTACATGGGGAAACGTGTAAACTTTCAAAAATCAACATCTTATTGATTAGGCTTATTTATCATTAGTACAGTTGTACACTGCTTGTCAATGCTTTGGCGAGAAGTATGGCGGACATTATATACCGGTACGAATGTTTTCGGTTCTGTTCGATTCTGTTTGCTCGAATTTTTGTGTGATAATCAATCTTCATTAATTTTTAATTACATGGATTGATTCGGTGATCAATGATTTCGATTTTCATCAGTTCGATTGATATCAATTTTGATGCAAAATCGGTGCGGTTGGTTTCGGTTTGGTTTACGAAAAATCGAAAATCGAACTTTTTTGTCTGTATGGAAATTTTTTGAATAATCTCGGTTCGATGCCGTTTTTTCAAGAAAGTCTGTAAAACTTCGATTCGATTGGTAGTGTCGGTTTGAAGCGAACAAAAACATCTCTATATTATTTGTAATATAATGATGAATCCAAAATCATGAAGCGATGAAAAATGTGAATATCAAAAATTATAATGGGATAATAATAAACCTATATGCAAAGATGGAGTCATGGAGTACTTCATCGAGTATATAGCTAGCCAATTATTATTTGATAATTTGATGAGACTGTAATTGTTTCATTGCTTAGCCTTCATTTGTTTTTTGTAGTGTCAAAGGCTCAAAGCACGATTTGGAAAGAAGTTATTGTGCATATTTCTTTATTTATTAAAGACATCTTAGTAATTAATGTTCCCATTATAATAACCAGATGTTAAGAGTAAAGTTTAGTCTTTGCAACTTTGTTTATTGCTTTTTATAATATATCTTTTTAGTTTATTTTTTCATATGAATATATGATGTCAAAATATTTTTTATAAATTTCAAAAGCACATTTGACGATAAAAATATATAACCTCAGTTAACTCAACTCATCTTAAGTCTAGTTTAAATAATATATTTGTGTAAAATAACGAAAGATTTTTGCAAAATTATCGAATAAAAAATGAAAATAAAATTATTGAATAGTATTGATGGGTTTGTTATTGTGCAAAATATTTAGTTAATCCCTAATGTCTTGGAGATTATGGGGCTTTATTTCTAATTTCTAATTCACCCTTTCATGTATTATATATAAGATAAATTTACCAAAAAGTAAATTACATAAAAAAAGTATGAGATAGTTACAAAAAGGAGAGTTTAAATTGGGAAATTTCATAGAACAACTTGATGAAACAGACCAAGAATGTAATTCAAGGTTATCATTTAGTCCTCCAAAATTAAAAAATATAGCAAATTAGCTAATGAAATTGGATAAAAGTTGCGATTAGTCCCCAAAAAATTAAAAAATTAAAACTTAATGGATAAAACTTAATGCCTCGAACTCCTTCAACTCAATCGAGTCATCGCCGTTAGCGTCAATCTCCGCCATAACACGGCGGACATCTTCCGACGGTATTTCGAAACCCATCGAGTTCAGAGCTGCTTCAAGCTCCTTCATTGAAATCTTGCCATCGCCATTAGCGTCGAATTTCTTGAAGACTTTTTCGACCGAGGGAGTGGACGGTTGTTGGGATTCGGAGATATCGGACACTGTATTGGATATTGGACATTACCAATAAGAGTTCAGATGTTCGGTAACACTTAAGGGGGGTCGGGTGTTTGATAAAAATGTTAAGATTTGAAATTTATTGATTTCAGACCTTTTTTTCTATTATACTTTTATTATTTGTCTATTTTTTTTAAATTCCCAAGCACTATATTTCATTTAATCAGGTCTTATATGTATTTACTATCTTATTTAATTCAAAATATACTTGTAAAGGCCAATATTTTAGCTATTCATAACTTTTATTACTAAAATTTAGAGCAAATTACTGAAATGGTCCCCGATAGTATGATCGAGTTGCACATTGATCCCTGTTAGTCCCCGAAAGTGGCCAAAAAGTTGCACTTTAGTCCCTACGTCAAGTTTTACATTAACATTTCATGTTTAGTAGTTAAAATTGGTGTAAAAATATAATTTTAAAGATTTGAAGTTGATTTTTTTGCCTCACTTGGTGCCAAAATGAAACTCCACAACCCCTCCCGCCAAAATTCCCTTTCTTCTTCACCCCAATTAGAGTTATAGAGTTTCATTTTAACATCAATTGGAGCAAAAAATCGACTTTACGTATTAAAAATTATATTTTTACCCCAATATTATTTAGATTGAAAAAGTATTCAAATAATAAAAGTGCAATGGAAAGTGTTGTAAGAAATAATGATCGAAAGTACAACAATGTGAATTAGTGAACCCAGAAATTGCAAACGAAATAAAACTAGAATAAACTTATCGGTTTAAGCTGCGCCGTGGTATGGAAGCCACTGACTTGAAAGCTTTATCGACACGACCTCGGTGGTAATCGTAAATGTCGGAAGCTCCCCAAATGTTAACACAGCAGCTGCGAGACACGTCCACTCGTGGCTCACAACTTTGGAACTTGCAATAATTCTTTACCCAGGAATAGAAGAAGAAGGCTTGATGATTTCTAGTTTTTCTGGTGTATCAAATGTGTGGCTATGTGTTTCTATTTATAACTGAACACAATAACTAACATAGCTATTGTAGCTAGAGAAAACAGACGCGCATTTAATGGACCAATAAACCAAAAGTTATGGTTGCATTTGACTAAGTCAAAGTAACCGTTGTATGCTGAATAACAGAATTAAGAGGAGGAAGTTACTAAAGGTTCGTAGAATAAATTAATTTGAATGGGTTCGACTAACCTCCATTTAACTTGGTCAAAGGACCGTTACGTTAGTCTAGCTTACCAACAAATGGTTGGCTTTATGAGCCTTCATTCCAACAAGTGTGACAATCACACATAATATATGGGTATGCAAAAACACGGATCCAACCAAAAAAAAACTGAACAAAACCATAGAATCACGGTTGCCATCAACATGCATATGATAATGTCATTATTTTGAATAGTATTAAAATATGTATAATATATATATATATATCGACTATTCAATTATTTATTACTTCATATTATAGTGTTTTTCTCTGCCGATTCCAAAAACAATATACGGCGAGGCAAAAACTCTCACGAAAATAAAATATGCAATTTACGGATAATTAATGTAGACAATTTAGAAGCAAGCCTACCTAAGCTCATTGAACTGAAAAAATTGCTGCTATACGTAAATCATATGAGTATATTCCCTTATTCACGCATCCATATGGAGTAGCAATTAACATAATGTATCGGCAAAACTACTCAAAAGACTAATTTGTTGTATATATTCACATACTAAAAGTAGGCAGTTTTATTATGTGATTGTTATTCGAATAGTCTAGTATGGTCTAGTAGAAAATACTCTTGCTAGTGACCAGAAAGTTCTGAGTTCGATACTCACCTCATCGCTAATTTATAAATAAATAAATATACAAAAAAATAATATGTTAAGAGTCTATGGGGTCGGGAGGATATCGACTTTCGATTTGGGATGTTCATCTTAACACAATAAGATTCACAACAACACCACACAGGCTCTTGATATCAAATATATAATACAACATAATCTATAGGCATGTTGTAATTACTCAATGGACATATTATCATAAAAGTGAAAACATAAAAAAGATCAATTTGTGTACCCCAGCCATTGTTTATCAAAACTGTTTTCACTAGATTTGCCCATTATTATTATAGATTCCAAACTCACCTTCTCACTTTAGATGGTATAGACTTTTGAAAACAGAATTCGGTGACCTCTAAAGTTATAAATCTCTTATATTTATACTAGTCTAATTATTATAGAATAGCCTTAATGAGATACTGTTATAATAGGAACTACTCACCTAAATTAGCGAGACAATAAAATAGTTACCCTAATTAATTGATAACTTACTAATTAAATATATCATACATCTTTTCCAAGAAACTAAATATATATTTATATACTCCCTCCGTCCCTAAAAGATTGTCACATTTTGACTTTTGGTGGTCAACAAAACACGATTTAAAACATAAATATCTAATATTGTACATGCGAAAAAATTATAAATAGTTAATATTTCAAAAATATATATTCATACAAATCTAACAAGGTCCCACAAGACTATATTATTTCTTATCGTTTAATGGGAATTTATGATCAAATTTTGTAATGTTTGACTAACAAAAGTCAAAATGTGACAATCTTTTAGGGACAGAGGGAGTAATATTTGTTTAATTATTGAAAAAGTCTTACACAATTACCATTAAATTTTAATACCTTCATCAATCATTGTGATTATTAGTTGGATCTTTTATTCAATTAGAAGAATTAATTTGTGACATTTGAAATTTCATCAGGAACCAAATGACCAACTTTTAACTCGTTCTTTGGCATCATTTATGCCTATTTCCTCACATACCACAGGGTAATTATTCTGCGTCTACTCTCAAAAAGTTACTTCTGTCAATTATATATATTACTTCAAATTTGGCATATATATATTCAAGAATTTCTAGAAATTTTATTTTTAATGTAAATTTAGAGGAACGGTTTGGCGTCCATAAAACAAGGGTGTATTCATAGAACAAAGATTTGTGCGAAGTCCAATGTTCGAGAAGGAGTATTTGTCACGAATTTTCGACTCTTTTCTCTATTTCTTGTTATTCTTATTTTATTTTTGTTATTCCAAAAGCAACCAATGCAATGAAATCAACGAATGTCTTTATTACTTGTCAAAGAAGCTGCCAGATTTGTGGCAAAACTCAACAGTAGTAGTGTTCCCATGAAAAAATGTCGAAGCTTAGAGATGACTTAAAGTGCAAACAAAAATAGATAGGATTGATAAGGGTATTTTTTAATTACATTATACTCCCTCCCTCCCTCCCTTAAAACTTGTCACAGTTATGTTTTGTTTAGGATTGATAAGGGTTTCATCCCGTGACCATATTTTTGGCTTGTTTCGATACGTGACCATTGACGGCCCTTTTGAGCCTCGACCTTATGTTCGGCCTTTTCGACCGGGGACCATCTTTTCGGCCAGTTTCAAAAATATGGCCAGGGGTCCAAAGGGGTCGAGAAAATGTTCCCTGGTCGAAAAGATGTTCCGGAGGTGAAACGGTCCAAAAATACGGCCGCAGGTCAAAATGGGCTCAAAAATGGTCATAGATTAGCCGAAAAAATGGTACTAGTCGAAATTTGCGGATAGTATGTTCCCGGGTTAAAATGGGCAAAAATCTGGTCGGGTGCAAAACGTTCCAAAAATATAGTCTCGGATCGAAACAAACCAGAAATATGGTACGGAGTTGAAAGGGCTGAAAGTGGTCCCGGGTCAAAACTCTCTGAAAATATGGTTTGGGGCAGAAAAGAATGTTCACAAATGGAAACAGGCTAAAAAATATAATTAGTAGTTCAAAGAGGCCGAAAAATGGTTCCGGGTCGAAGCTGGCCGAAGTTATGTCCCGGGGTCGAAATGGACCCGGACCTAAAATATGTTCCCGAGCCGAAACGGACCTTATATATGTTCCAGGGTCGAAAAAATGCTGGCGGGAGTCGATTACAAAAAGTAACAGTTTAAAATATTTGTTGAAATTGATCAGCTACGGGATTTATATTCTAAACGGACCGAAAATATGATCCAAGGTCGAAAGTGACAAAAAATATGGTTCTATGTTGGAGTTAGCCGACAATTTGTTTCGGGGGCAAAATTGATTGAAAATATGATCTGACTCGAAAGAAACTGAAAATATGATCACGGTCGAAATGGACCGAAGATATGTGTCTGGGTCGAAACAGCACCCAAAAATATTTAGAGGATCAAAATAATTATTTTGCTTGCTTTCAAAGACATCCCGCCTAAAAATGATTGATACGCATGCACAATATTCAACGATGTAGGATGTTAAATATATTATCGTATTACAAGTCAAATCTTTTTTGTACATTTTTGTATTAGCAATCAAGCTTGAGCTTAGCTATCTAATAATCATCATCATTTGCTCCATGTTTAAGTTACTTACTGGATTCCAATTCACCAATCAACCCTATATCTCCCTTATTATATATTGCATATATATATATATATACCAATTATGTATATTGTTTTTAGTGTCTTGAGCTCCATTCACATATACAAATTAAAGTTGCACATCTTGAAAATTCTTGAAGCATTAATCGATCATGGCTATGGAGGAGTCGGATAATCCAGCACCCGATACAATTCTCGAAAACGTGTGGGCGAATTTCATAGCTAAGGAAGAAGTTCGCAGATGGGAGGAATTACCAGGGCTTTCAGGTGAAGAGGAGTACTCATTGGAAATGTTAGAAAGACTTCCAAGTTTAGGGCGATGGGTTTCGATGGGGGCTGATGCATGGGAAGATATTCTTAGAGGAATAATTCCTCCATTGAGAGAAGATCAATTATCGGAAGTTGATGAATCAAAAAACGTCGTCAAGAATTCCCCCGAGGGGACCTCGAGTAGTACTATAGCGAAAACCACCTTAAACGACGTAAAAGGTGATAATAAAAAAGTGGTGACAAGACATTATAGAGGTGTAAGACGACGGCCGTGGGGGAAGTACGCGGCCGAAATAAGGGACTCGTCGAGGAAGGGGGCTAGGGTTTGGTTAGGGACATTTGAAACGGCGGAAGAAGCCGCGATGGCGTATGACAAAGCTGCATTGAGAATTAGGGGTCCGAAGACGTACCTAAATTTCCCTTTACAAATTGTTATGAATGAAGTTGCTAACACTCTTGATTTTTCTTCACTAAGTGATGAGTTTAATGAAGAATGTGATGGTGAGAGCAAACCTAAGGCAAAGAAGAGGCGCTTGTGGGACAAAGAGTGGGATTCTTGTGAAAAAGTGGGAATTGTACAAGGTCATACACAAAAGATAAGGGCAAATGTGGAAGATAAATTCGTTTTTTATGACCTTGATGATGTTGAACTTCTTGATCATGGAAGTTCTTGGTTTCAATCTTTTTCAGAAGAAGTAAATTGAGTCGATAGGAAGAAAAAATAGAGAAATTGTGTGTATATTATTGTGTTGTTTAGGAATGGTTACGATTCTATTAAGATTTCTTTTGGTGAATCATACATGTTCATGCCCAATACGTAATCCACACTTTTATTCTATATATTGATGAACCGTACCTATTCATGCCTAATATGTAATCCTTACTTTTGCGCAAATTTTTTTTTCTTTTTTTTTTTAACTAGATTTATATCCCATGTTTGACTCGAGCCCATTATAAAAGGACCCTTAGTTGGCCTTATAGTACCTCGTTTAGAATTTGACAATTAAAATATTGCTTGAGTGACTTGAACCTTAGACCTCTAGCATATAAGTAACTAACTAACCATTGAACTATGCTAAATTGCTAATATTCTACTAGCTTGTATATTATTATTAACAAAATCATTATATTATTCAATATTCATAACTATATTTTAATTGATTAACTTTTATGTCAAATAATATATATTCTTAAATGAAAAATAAAATTAGCTAGACTTTACATAAATTTTGTAATTATATTATAAAAGTTGTTTAATGTTAAATCTTTCCTTACAAGATATTTTTGGAATGTTAGTGATAATGCCAGAGCAATTTTCATATCACCAGAGCAAAAGTCATGTTCAACTCCTTTTATACCCTTTTCATCGAACTATATTTTCATCGTAATCACAATTGTTAATTATAAAATTTATTCATGTTTTTATTATTCAAATAGAAATAAAAGTATTCTATCGTTAACAACCAATATTGTTATTATAAGTCATAGAATCAAAGGGCATAAAAGGAATTAAACATAGTTTTGCTCTGGCGATATGAAAATCCCTCTAGCATTATCATTTGCCTTTTTGTAATGTTAATTACTTTACAAAAGTCATTAAATATGATTAATATACATGTCTTTACAAAATAAAGTATTTTAATTTATAATGTGTTCATAAAATAGTACACAAATTAATTCAATTTAAATCATAAGAATTACTTAATATTATATAAGTGTATATAAAAACATAAAATGCATTATTATATTATTGTTTACATACTAAACATTATTTAATGTTGCAAATATATTATTCTAAATTATAAATTGTGAAACCCCATGAATCTGTTCCAAACCATTGAAATTTTCTGACTTCGATTATAAATCTATACTCTAACATTTTATAATATAATAAAATAATTCACATACAATATTATTACTTTAAATATAATAATAATATGATACTAAAAAAATAAATAACTTACATTGCCTAAAGAATAATATATAAACATCTGATGTTCTTATTCGTAAATAATCGATAACATATTAAATAACATCATTTCTCTTATATGAAAATATTGAATTGAACTACATCAATCATTCCATGAAATATTTCATAATCATAAATGAACTTTTACTATTTAAAGAATACTATAGTAATACATATTGTAATTTTAATAATATCTAACATTAAATAATTTTTATAAAAATATTAAAAAATAATTTGTCACACTAAACTATTTTTATTATTTAAAGAATAATGTATTAATGCATCTTATACTTTTATTTAACTAGTAGATAATATTATTAATTATAACATAAAACATAACATATATTAAAGTTGGTACAATGTTAAATGTAATACCATTTCACCTTAGCAAATCAAGATTCAAATATCACAACCCAACCAAAACTGGCCCCGTTCCATTGACATTATTGTCATGTTTACGTCATATATTGAGACTAGTGTTATAGATAGACGTGTTAAATGAATCGGGCTCAATCGGGGCGTTAGCGGGCTCGGCCGGTAGTTTGGACCCCGGCCCACTTATTAAGGGGTCAAATATGGGCCTATGGGTTAGGCCCCGGCCCGGCCCCCACCAAATCCCCAGAATGCCCGGCCCGATAGGCCCGGTTTACACGGTATACCGTGTACAACAGAACTTATAGTTGTGTAATTTATTAAAAACAAAGTGATGATAGAGGCAATTGAGTTTTGGTTGCCAATGAGGAAATATGTGTACTAACCATTATGCCAACATGATTACCTGTTATGGTTTATGTTATAATTAATAATATTATCTACTACCTAAATAAAATCATGAGATGCATTAATATATTATAGTTTAAATAATAAAGATAATTTAGTGTTACACTACATATTATTTAATAGTATGACACATTATTTTTTAATATGCTTATAAAAATGTTTAATGTTAGATATTATTAAAAATGCAAGATGTATTACTATATACTAATGCATTTTATATACACTTATATAATACTAAGTAATACTTATTATTCAAATCGAGTTAAACTATGTACTACTTTATGAACACATTATAAATTAAATATGTATATTAATGCATATTTATTATCTGTTGTAATATAATTAACATAAAACAATATCTTTTAATGAAAACTTTAACATTGAACAGCTTTTATGATATAATTAAAAAAAATTATATGTCTAACTAATTTGGAATATAATGATAAACATTTTTATTTATCAATACCAAAACTTAATCAATTATAATGCAAGTTGTAGTATAATGATTTTATTAATACCAATACACAAACAACACAAATGAAGTCATGGCTCAATGGTTAAGTTGTTTCTTATATATGCAAGAGGTCTATTGGCAATTTTGGTTCTGACAGAGCAAAATTTGAGCATGTCTCCATTTTAACCTTTCAAATCAACTATTTAATTTTGTCATTAGTATTTACTACTATTTAATATTTTCTTGCAGTTAGAGCTAATTTTGAAAATCAACAATAAATAAACACATTCCATATTTTAAATACATGCATCCTTAATATTAGTAAATCATCATTACTACTCGTTTGGTCAACTATAAATTAATTATTAGTGAAGGAAACAATTTGCAAAATATTTTTTATTTGAATGGAAAATAAAAGGCAATAGCCATTAATATGTAAGATCTTTCAATATCAATTGAAAAGAAAGGGGTGGACACAATAGTTTGTAACTTTTTTTACGCAGGAAAGTTAGCAATGAAAGAACAAAAGGTATTTTTAAATATATTTGTTCAATATACATGTTAAATAGTTGTAGTAATAATGCCTATTAAGGATGCATATACCTTAAAATATATTTGTTCAATATACATAGTAGTTGATTTAAAAGGTTAAAATGGGGACATGCTCAAATTTTGCTCTAGCATAATCAAAATTGTTTTGCCAATATCGCCAGGCTTTAATTCTTGTTGATACTATTCAAACAAAGCATAAATACTTGGACTATTTGGCCCAAACGGTAGGGGTACGATTGGATATGGACTTAAACCGAACCGGGACCGAACCGATCCAAGACCGGCGGTTTTTTTCGGTTTTAAAACCGATCGGATCGGTTTTGGTTATTTGGATTAAAAAAACCGATCGGATCGGTCTTACAAAAAAATAACCGGCGGATAAAAACCGATCCGATTGATATTATTATTATGTATTTGGACTTTGAACAATATTTTTATTTTTCATATTCTAAACATTTGAATGATATTGTTATTAATTTATATTGAGGTTGTGACTTGTGAGTATTGTTTTTTGTGTTGATGGTAGATTTAGACAAAAAAAACTCAAGTAGAAAACACAAAATATGAATCTAAAAATGAATTTGTAGTCAAAAGAGTCTATCAATCTGTAAGAAAATTGGTCCAATTTGATCCAGAAGCGGCCCAGTATTTGAAGCCCATAACCGGCCAAAAAACCGAACCGGTCCGAAACCGGTGGTTTTAGCCGAACTCGGTTTTTTCGGTTTTCGGATCGGTTTCGGTTTTGGTTTTTAAAAAAACCGAAAAATCGGATCGGTTTTCTTTTAGGCAAAAAACCGCAAAAACCGGTCCGATCGTACCCCTACCAAACGGTATACCATATGTGCTGACCCGGTATATCGTGTGAGGCCCGTCAGTCCCCTTCCTTCAGAGGCCCGGGCCAGATATGGGCCTGGAAATCCATAAGGGGCAGGGCCAGCCCGACCCGATAAGCTGGGCCTTCCTTAACGGGTCCGGGCCATCTGGCCCGATTTGTTTAATAAGTCTAGTTATAGACTTATAGGGCACACGAACAATAAGTAATTGAGTTATTAGACACAAGCGGCTTTTGTATAGTTTCAAATCGGGTGCAACGATCTATATTTACCATTCTACTCTCAAAAAACATTTTAAATCCGATTTAATAATTTAGTGATATCTTACTCAAGTTTCTATTATAAGGTCTGGAATTCAATTGTCGTTGGGATCTAGAATAGGACAACACTACTAAACCACAAGGTTTGTACTCATTACACCACTTGTACACTTTTAAAAACTAATTTCAACGTTATAATTATCTAAGACTAAAGTGTAATTGCACCCCTTATCTCGGACCAAATATACAATTAATTATCTAATTTCATAACAATGAATTATATTAAATTTTTGTTTGATTAAACATTAGAATATTAGAGATAACATAGTTTTTGAAGAGGTAATACAAAATTCTTCAATATATCTGTTTGTGGATGGTTATCCAGAGCTGAACACTCTTGAGATAAAATACCTGTTATTAAAAGCACATTTTAAATTTATCTCTTTTGTTAAACAATAAACTAGTTAAACGGGGTCGCTTAAGATGAGCCTATCATAATCTCCAATATATTAGCATATGCATGCAAAAATTGAGCATTTAAGTTGACATGTTATGATTTATAGACGCACGTTTGTAGTAGTGAATGTTGTTGCCGCATTTTGCGCTAAGACACACAAACCTATATATCAGTTGCAGATATTAGAATAATAGGGACATTAATTGTCATCATGTGCGTACTCAATTCTTATCACAAGGGCACACTTATATGAAGCTTAATAAAGATGGTCCAAGCAAAATAAAGGTTGTGTTATGAATAATATTATCAAAAATAATAAATATAAAATCATAGACAAGAGGGTAATATGTTTATTACTTTCACTTTTGTAGAATATAATCGAATTATAGGCGAATCCATGTATATGATGGTGTGCAATTGTACCATTTCCACAAAATTTATAGTTTCATTCTTACAAAATTTATGCTACCATTTTCAATTTTACCCGCCGAGCCTCCCTCCCTCTTCATTATATTTCAAATTTTGCCATAGAGATTATAGTTAGTTCTTTTTCTCAAATCCATCCCTTCTTAAATTTATTTTTAAATTATTTCTCCTAATTTTTAAAAAAAATAAGATATATATACTTGGGACTAAGTTATATATATTTGAGTTTTTCTTTGAATTGAAGTTTAAAAATAATTGTAATTTATTTTTCTAATTCTTCATTGTTAATGATATTTTTAATTATTACTTTTATTTTGTAGTTATCATCATAATTAGGTACTCCCTCCTTCCCGTTTTCTAATTTCTACACGGCCTAGGATACGATTATACATTTAAACAAATCTAATAAGATCCAACATGACTTCTTTTTTATTATTATTATCGGCTATTGCAAATTCATGGTCAAAGTTTTAAAATTTTGACTCCAAAAATAAAATTCAGAATAATAAATGGAGAGGGACTATTATAGTGCTTGGATAATTAAAAACTTGAACTTAGAGTATCATTAATATGCATGAATTTCTTCTATCGTGTAGAGTAACGGATAAACTTATTTAAGTTGACTAAAAAGATGAACATATTAGGTTTAAAATCGAGTTATTTTGGTCTTTGTTTCGACAAAAAGAGAAAAGGAAAAAAAATGACATCACTTTAGATTTTTTCGCGCAATACTTTCTTAGAAAAAAATTTTGCACCACTAGAAGTAGGGTGTTGGGTCCACCTGTGATTATGAAATGGAGATATGTTTAAAGGCTTCCAAATTTCCATAACGTTCTCTCATGAATGTGTAATAATCAAAAACATGTCTCGTTAAAATTTTACTAAGAAAAAACCTTATAGGAGTGAAAGCAAACGAGATCAACGTGTATTAACTCTTCCTAACAACCACATTATTTTACATGACGTTGTCTCATACCTTTTTGATGGTCTTTCATACATTGAGGTAGAGAGTAACTTAGCGATAATATTTATCAGATTATCACATGAATTGATTTATCGCATATGAGTTTTCTATTCTTTTGAAGATCATCAATAAAGAAGAACTTTGTTAAAATGTGTTTTGTTATATCTCTTTTAATATATTCTTTATTTGGTTATACAATACTTGCAAAATTGTTTTCTCACACAAGATCTTCGATAGAAGTTTTTTTTACTATAAATTACAAGTAATATAATATCTAGTATCATGATCAACAACCAAACAAATTCACGACGCTGTTAATATAATATTTCATATAACATTGCAAAATACATCACTACCGCATATACATCAACTTGCAAAACCAATTTCCCATAAATTATATATATTCTACTAGAACAAATGCATATTTGCATTTAAATTCTTCCACTACTTTTGTTTTAGTAAATAATGGGTATGTATTCACACTAGTAACATTATAATCCTTGAGTGCTTAGTGAGACTATTCCATATAATTTCATCTTCAATTCCATCTTCAATAAACTTATAACATCTTGAAAGCTCTTCTGAAGATCCAATAATACTTTCATTATCACAAAAATTAGTTTCTTCATCATTACATGTAAATATGTAAATATGTAAGGTCATTCTTATAACCTTCTCTAGTTAATTACTGTTCCCTTCAATTCAAAAAAAATGTCGTTTGACTTTTTTGAAATTAAACTTTGACTATCAATTACTAATTATTACTTATTCTAAAAAATATAAAACTTAGGCTATTTTCATTTTGGATCCTAATATATTATGGTTTGTCTCATTTTACCCCCTAAAACGCCAAATATGTTGTAATTTCGTTTAAATTAAGGGCAAAATCGAAATAGCACATATATTAAACTTTTGGGCACAATTCACAAATAACAAAACTTATTAAATTAAAAATAAATCCCAGGCTTATTTTCATTTTGGACCCTGAACTATCACGTAAGTTTCAAATTGGACCTTGATACTATCATTAGTTATTTGTAAAAACGTCCCAAAAGTTTGATATATGTGAGATAATCCGAATATGCCCTTCTTTTAAAACGAAATTTAATCTATAATTGGCATTTGAGGGGGTAACATGTCGAAATAATGGAACTACCATTTATCAATATTGCATGATTATAGAATCATGTTTCCGTTAAAAGATATACATTAGTTCGTCAAGACCAAATTCATATATTTTGATCTTCAAGATCAAACTCAATTGACTTGTAAATACCTTTAAAGTATTTGATTCCAAATCCGTGTGGAGACATATATTCTAACAATTGACCACTCAACAAATTCATAATAATTTAGTAATTGAGATCTCTTCTAGAGTCTCTATAAATTAGAATCATATCTTCAATGATACCACAAATATTTACGTTGTCAACAATAACAACTAAATTAAATCATGAAATGAAGATACGTAAGATCAACGACAACCAATTCACATGTTTCAAGCCACATAACAAACAAACAAATATATCATATTATCATATTTTAGATAATATGAATGCAAAACTAATTGATGGATGCCATATTATACATAGATTTGAATATTCATGGGATACAAAAGAATATAATTGTGCAATTAAATAACTAATAATGCAGTTCGAACTGTTAATCCATCATCCATATGACTTTAAATTTATTCAAATATTATTCATATTAACTCAACCGAGTTAAGTTCCTTGGAACATAGACATGTGTTTCAAACATCATAAAATCTACAGATTTGTGCTTTGGGCATTATAAATCTACAAATATGTGCTTCAGGCATCACAAATTATCTTTTACATATTTTCATGTATATATACTTATCCTTAGCATGCTATATATTATAAGTCATATACGAACATTTCAAGAGATTATACTCTGGTTCTATGAAAAAAAAACCCAACTTTAATACTATTTATAAAAAAGTTTGTTGTAACACCGTATAATTCAATTAGTGTCTTGAGGTAACAATATTTTGTGACAAAGTTTGCTTCAGTTATTTGTACAAGTACCCAATACATATCGAACTATATTTTATTAGACTTCAAGTCCAAATATCTTAGTTATATAGTGAGGTGCACCACAATGGTGCAGAGGTGGAGGCAAGGTCGCGGAGGAAAAATGCGAGGTAAAGGGGAGCGGCCGAGGAAAAGGCTCTACGTGAAGAAGTTAGACATACGAAAATATGGTTAGTAGTTAAATTCATGGGGAATTCTAGAGTCTAATTATGGTACAACACTCATTGCATAAAGGACAAACATGTTTTGCATCTGACACTGTAGAGGCTTTGATTTTCTCGCAAAATTGGTTGAGGACAAAATGTTGAATAAAAAAAAGAAGGAAAGTGAAGGTAAAGCATAAATGTGTTATTTTGTAAGTTTTGTTTTGTGATAATTATGTTTTAAAATTTTATTTATAATTTAATTCCTTTATGTTTTTTACTTAATTTATATAGATAATATGGTTGGTGGTGAACTCAAATAACTACTATTTGGAAGCTTAGTTTAGGAGGAGCAAGATTGTGTTTCTTAAAATGTGTTTTATTGTTATGAATGTATTTTTATTTTATTTTTTGATTTCATGCGGACGCGTAGACTATATTTAATTTGAAATTGTGCACTTTCATTTTTCTCAAAACCGAAAAACTAACTGAACTAAATCGATTTTATCTCAAAATCGACATCAATTAGATCGATTTAAACCGAAATAATTTTCAATCGAATCGATTCATGTACTTAAAAAACCTATAGGATTGGTTTCAAACATAAACCTCTGAAAAAATCGAAGAAATCGAACAGAAAACATCGTTATATACATGGATATATAATGTAGTTTTTTATAAAGCCATTCCTATTCTCTGATGATCTGTTATACACACAAATAGTGATTTTGGGTGTGAAATGACAATTATGTCCTTTTATTTCTAAGTGCAATTATTGAGAAAGCTTCATAGATGAGCAACGTAGTAAATTTACAGGGCAAAAAGACACTGTTTTGATCTGTATAGTGTGGCCCTATTGTTTGGTTAAGTTCTCGGACTAAAATATATAATAAATATGTTCAAGGGAAATGACATTTCTCTACGGATGTAATTATATATCTTTAGGGTAAGTACTTTTTTAGAGGAAACTTAATTGCATATAACTCGTCATTGTTTTATTGTCTTCTAAATTAATAACAAATAGTTGTTATTTTTGGTTTTTTATATCCTTTCTTTCAATATAATGGTGTGAAATTATTAGACTAATGATCCTCACAGGCTCAAATATTTTTGTCCTACAATATAGGTAACATGTGAATTACAAGATGTGTTTGTCATTTTTGGAGAAAATTGTTGAAATAGTCTCTAATAGTATGATCAAGTTGCATTTTGGTCTTCAATAATTATACGGTTGCACGTTAGTCTCCGAAAGTGGCCAAAAAGTTGCACTTTAGTCCCAACATCAAGTTTTTCGTTAACTATTCAAGTTTACGCGTTAAAATTGGGGTAAAAATTAATATAGTTTAAAACTTAAAGTTAATTTTTTGCCCCAATTATTGGTGTCAAAATGAAACTCCACAACCCCTCCCGCGAAAACTCTCTTTCTTCCTCACCCCAATTAGGGTTGTGGACTTTCATTTTGGCACCAACTGGAGTAAAAAATTAACTTTAAATCTTAAAAATTACTCCATAATTTTACCACAAGTTTTACGCCTAAACGTGAAATGTGAACGGAAACTTGACGTGGAGACTAAAATACACTTTTCGGCACTTTTGAAGACTAACGTGCAGCCGTATAACTATTGGAGTCTAAAATGCAATTCGATTATACTATCAAAAACCATTTCAACAATTTGTTCTCATTTTTGTTTTATGTTTCTATTGGAAGAGATACCTACACTATTTTGTAATCTTCTTTGACCTAGAATGATGTCTTTTGGTTCACCTTATCTACTTGGTCCTATCTCCTAAACTTTAAGACAACCATTCTTAGCCCTATATACCCTAGAGAATTATAGGATTTACTAAAACTATTTCTTGTCGGAATCAGACGGACAAGATCACTTGTACCTAAACAATGTTAACTAGCTAGATTCCTTAAAATTAACCATAACTATGATATCTAACAACTGCATGGATACTAGGGCCACTTAACTAATTTCATAACGCATTCACACCGTACGTTTGACTTGCTATAGTTTAATTTATTACACTCCCTCCGAGTTTTTTTATTTTCGTTTTACTTTTAATTTTTTATTCAAAAATAATTATTGTTGTTGTATAATCATCAATTATCTAATGATATAATGACAATCAATTGTCATATTATATTTTTAACTAGTTATTTGTGCACAGTTCAGCCTGTGAGAATGCATTCTTATTCACAATTACATTTTTGTATAATTTATTTATTATTGCTAAAATTTTGTAACATATATGATAAAATAAAAAATAAAAAATTGAAAACAATTGAAAAATAAATTTGAAAAAACATAAATGTATCCATATTAAATATGAAAATATACAATTACATGATGAGTAATTAAAATATAAATGGAGGTTATTTTAAATATCAACAAATGTCATCATTTTCTGATTGGTTAGAAAATATCATGGGGCTTCAAAGAAATAACTAATTCTCCCCTTCTCATATTATATATTGTGTAGATTACATGATGAGTAATTAAAATATAAATGGAAGTTATTTTTAATATCAACAAATATCATTTTATGATTGGTTAAAAAATAATCTACTATATTTAGAATATAAATGAATTAAAATTACTTTTTGATCCCTATTTAATTGACCTAAATAATAAGATAAGTTCAAAATTAATACATCTTGCAAGTGGTAGGGACAATCATTTTGTAACATTAATATAACAAAATGACTTTTCATTATCCCAAAACTAAAACTTTTATATTAAGAATTCAATAAAAGTCTATTAGTTTTATTAAGGTTAAAATAGGAACATACAATGAAAAGGATATATTGAAAATGATAAACAATATTACAATATATATGATAAAATATACGAAAGTTCTAATCTAAGTTATAAGTTAAAAAAATGGAGTTAATAGCAAATACGAAAAAACTCCAGCGTTAAAATGCACTGGACTCTAGTGCTTTGATTTAAACAAATTATCTGTCTTTCAACCTTTCTTCAATGAATGCAGTTATAACTCCATCCATTGACCACCTCATTTCTTTCTACTTTCTCCGTTCTCTTTTATTAGTCTTTATAGTCATGTGCACAATAATTAAGAAAAAATTAAACATAGCCAAAAAGTACATTGAAAATGTAAAATGACAATCAATTGATACTATATGATTGGTTCTTTGATAAATTTATAGTAAAAACTAATCACAAAGTGCATTGAAAATGTAAATTTGTAATTAATTATGCTAGAAAGACAAGTATTTAAAAACAAAAATATGAGGCTAGAAAGACAAGTAAAAGAAAACGAAGGGAGTATGTAGAAAAAAGAATGTATAACTTTGAGAAATTTAAGTATGCACCATCCAACTCGTGGTCTTATTTTAGTGGTTATCAACCGAACCTCCTCATTAGAGATTTTGAGTTCAAGTTCGAGTCCTGACAATATATTTTAATAAAAATAGATGTCTCTTGCCTCCGTTGTTAGCATAAATTTCAGATCCCTTTCCCGATTAATATAGAATTTACTTTCAATATGATATTGTTTGACAAAAAAAAATGCTCCATCGACTAGTTCTATCATAAATGATATATGGACGGACTTTGATTTACACAAATGGAGTTCAATAATTGAGTAATTTTGTCAAAGATAATTTTTCAGAGTGCATATAACTGCAGGATGCATGACTCAAAAATCCAATTTTTGATGGTGTAAATTATTAAAAGAAATATTTGGAAATAATGTTGTTGTATTCAATTTTGTTAAACTTAGGCAGAACATGCTCGTTTTATTCGATTATTTTAATACCAATGTAAAAACGAAGTTGCTTTAAGTAATTTTATCAGATTAATTAATCGATTCAAATTTATCAACTTTGCATCCCTTAAAATAGGGGACATTTTTTTTTATATTTTTCATAATAATAGTTGTGCACTGTAACATCCTAAAAGTAGAAGTTTACAATATTAAATAATTTATTAAATTTATTTTTCATTAATATAATAATCAAATTTAGAGGATTAAAGATAAACAATATTATCTTCATTTTCATTTTAATTGACTTCATGCATTTTAAAATACAATTTTAATCATCAATTAGTTTATATATACATTATAAAAAATTATATATATTATGACAATGTTGAAAATGAATTTAATGATATCAACTTACATCTTTTGAATGAATAAAACAAAAGTAGTATTTTGTCAAATTTTGACACGAAGTTTCAAATCGTTAATTAATTTGAAAATGGAGTGAGTATTATTTTAATTATTAAAAATAAAAAGAAAAGTATTTAAGTTATTTAACTATGTATCACATAGTTATTATGTAATTGTTACAAAAGTATGAAAATATTAAACACTTCATTATTTCCTACATTATGTTCACATAAACACATTATAATACGGAGTAATATATTCAGTTAACATCATATACAAATTACAATTAGCCATTTAGCATAACAAACCACTCCAACAACTTAGCCCAATATGCAAAAACTCTAACAACAATTTCCTTCTCCTTCATTTGCTCTACACTCTAGACTTCACTTTTCTCACCACCTTTATTCTACCACCCTCTCATACCTTATTATTAGCCATAAATAATCGATTTTTGTAAAAAACAAATCAAGTGGTTTAATTGCACCACTAACCTCTGGCTAGATTTGCCCCTGCATGTAAGTCATCAACTGTTTGTTCTCCTAAATTTCACACTGATCGAAATTTATAGTTTTTTTGTAACTAATAATAGCGTAAAACTTGTTATCGAAAAATCAAATCTTACCCAAGATAAGGTAGTAAGATGGTGATCATAATTCATATTGTATTCCCAATAATGCTATTGATAAGACACTTTCTATTATAGTCTAGGCCTTATCTCCACCCTCTAGGTGTCAAGATTTCACCAAACCAGACAATTTCAGAAGAGCCTCTAAGTAGTGCAATCCATCTTCCCTGTAGAGGTAATGTCAATCTAATATGCAATTTATACCTTAAACTCACTACAACTTGTAACAACTTCAATGTCGGAATGGATAAAATCGACTTCAGTCGTGGTCTAGGTACCCCGAAAGAAGGAGTAGCAAATGGACAACCAACAAGCAACATCCACCAAGCCTGAGTCATCAGATTCCTCCAGGATTTCCTAACTAAGACTACCATTTAATCCTCGGGAAAGTCGATTTCCGGGGCCAAAGAGGTCGAGCCCTTGGAGCTACTGCTGTGATAACACCGCCTTCTATTATAATAAATATTATAATTACAATTAAAACGTGAATGACTTGTTAAGAACTCACTAATTTATGTTAAACTTGTTAAGGGTTTGGCAATGGTTCGCTATTAGACCATTCGAATTAAATAATTAGAATAATGTGTATATATATGCATGATTGTTAGCTATTAATATATACATATATATATTCATAGATGTGGTACCGTAACTAGGTAGTATTCTAGGTATATACATATTACTCTTTCAGTTGTTAGGAGAAACGTTTCTGTATGAATATGAGAAGTCATCGGCCGCCCACCACCTTAACAAAAAAAAAACGCCAGCTTCAATTCTTCTTCTATCGCCTCCAGTTTTGCTCATTCGACTTCCTAGTTCAACTTCTAGCACAGGAAACTCGACCTCTAGACAATTCCTTCGCGTTAAGGTCCTGGTAGTTGATCGAGTACACATCTTTAGCTCAGGAGTGAGTGCTATTTGTGCTGTTTGCTTGAGGTGATGTGTGAAATTAGGAGCATGTTATGATTATTGTTTATGTTGAATATGGATATGAGGATAGATGTGGACCTAAGGGTTGATGATTGATATGTTGAGATGTTTACATGTGATAAGTTTGGTTATTGTCATGATCCGGCAACGTGGGTAGTTTAGAGCCGGTCACAGGGGTGATGCGGGCGATGACGGTAATGGCATGGTAGTTTAGAGCCGATCACAGGGGTGATGCGGGCGATGGCGGTAATGCCATGGTAGTTTAGAGCCGGTCACATGGGTGATGCGGGCGGTGGTGGTAAGGCCATGGTAGTTTAGAGCCGGTCACAGGGGTGATGCGGGCGATGGCGGTAATGCCATGATATGATGATAGTTAGAGCCGGTCACAGAGGTGATGCAGACGAGTTCGGTAGAGTACTGTACAGTGTGGAAGTCCGGATCTGGTGCATATAGAATAGTTACAGGGAGTTATGTTATGTGATGTGGGACTTGATTGGTTTGTTTTACTGTTATTGTTGGTGATGGTTTATCGAACTACTTATCGATATTATGTATATTATTCCTTTTCTTCGTTGTTGTTTTCTGCACTCATGTATCGCTTTCATATCACGTGTATGGGTTGGTAGCCACCTGTGAGATTAGAAATCACCAGCTGTCGAGCTGACCCTTCGGAGATTTATTCTTTTAGCAGGCTACGTGTTGCAGCGAGTAGATCCCTAGCTCGTTGAGTGGCGATGGTGGCATTAGGATCTCCCTCAGTCATGGATGTGCTTTTATGTTAATTATAATGTCTTTCATGTTTACCTTTGGAGTTATGGATTGGATGGACTTTAGATTCTGTCTTTCGTTATGGTTGAGTCATAGGTGGTCATATCCAGATGGATACATTGTCAGTCTTTCAGTAAAACAGATTTTTACTTTCTTTTTATCTATCTTATTTCATTTTATTTCGTTAAAATGTATGTGTTATCGAGTCATCCATCGAGTGGTGACTCTGTTACGGATTTAATAGCGAGCCTAACCTCAGGGGGGGCCCACCTGGGCGGGTCGTTACAACTGCTCTCGTAGCTTTAAAGGGGTCCTCATCCTGGACTTGAAATGATACTAGTTGGACCCCCAGGTCGGACAAGTCCACTTCGAAAAAATAAACCACATCAATTTACGCCATCTGAAGGGATCGAACCCACGACGAGGTTCTCGATATCTAAAGGTGTAGGCAAGCCACCCCCATGGAATAGACATAATCACCATTTTGCCGCGACCCTCAACACCTATCCAAGCATAAGATAGGCTGCATTTTATTGGTGCTTTCTTTTTACTGTCCTATTTTACTGGGGAGTATTAAATACAAGAAGTTTGATGGATAATGCTAAGTTTTGAAAACAATTCTCTTAACTGATTATTAACAAACTGTGTCCGGCCCAATATCTGTTCTTACTTGTTTTATGTCTTTGCCATATTGTGCCTTAACGAAGGCAATGAAATGGCCTAAAGTATTGGTTGTCCCACTCTTATTCTTGAGAAGATATATCAAAGTATTTCTACTATAATCGTCAATTAATGTGAGAATGTTATAAATATTTACATAATGGATGTCTCTTGGTATTTTACCTTAAAGGCTCATTAGTGCTTTAACCTTTCATGTATTAGAAAATAGCCTATAAATAGTTGTACTTCTCATATTGTATGGACACTCTTGAAGAAGGCAATAAGATAATATTATATCCCTCTATCTTGTTGATTCATTCTCTGTATTATACTTTATTTATAACACGTTATCAGCACGAGTCTCTAACCAACTGAGGTATATTTAACCTTTTATATATTTATTTATTTGGTTGAAGTTTCGAGTGCCGAAAATCTTTATACATATACAGAATTTTGTTCCATTATAATAGAATATATGTTATTCCATTCCCTCATATACGTGCTTATGCAAGATAATCTTTATGTATGTTCATCTCGTTTAAATAAAATGGTTTGACAAATAATATAGTGCCGGAAACATTAATGTTACACTATCGTTTTTTTTTATTTGTCCAGAAGACAATTTACTTATAATTATCTAAAATACAATTTGTTTATATTTGTACAGAAGACAATTTGTATTTATTTGTCCAGAAGATAATTTGTTTTTATTTGTCTAGAAGACAATTTGTTTTTATTTATCTGCTAGAAGACAATTTGTTTATTTGTTTAGATGACAATTTTATATTTGTCCTGAAGACAATTTACTCATACAATCTATAACAGTATCGATTACTTTTGTTATTTAATTTTATATATGTTGATGTCGATTAATTTTATTATACTTATATGTTTTGTATAGTTCATGTATTACATTTGTATGTTCTATAACAATGTCAAAATTGTTATAATTGATCGGACCGGAAGACGATTATCAAACACCTAAATCTCGAAGATTTATAGGTATAGAAATTAAATTACAGTCCAGAAGACGAGTATATTGAATACCTATTGGTAAATTAATGAGTTACATAGGTGCCAATTATATATTTTGCGTATTTCATATGTTCCGTTGTAGACAACATTATTTATGATGAAGAATCATTGTGCACGATGGATAATCATTATGCGTATTTCATATATTTCATGTGTTACATAGGTGCCAATTATCGGTATGTTTCGTTTCAGAAATTCAAATGATTCTTCCGAACATTTTGATTTTTAAGTACATTATCTATGATGTGTTAGATCGATATAATATTAATCGGTCTAGAAGACGATTATTAACTACCTAAATTTCAGAAATTTGTGGGTAAATGAACATGATATTTAGAAAGGTGTGGAAGAACATTTTAGAACACAATTGTCCAAAACTAATATTTCATCCCTGAAGCGATGATATTGGTGTTATGTGTTCCTTTAATCTGTAATTATCGTTCATATTTAATCGGTCCAGAAGACGATCATCTGGTACCTAAACCTGAAGATTTATTGGTAAGTAATGTCATTTTTATATCAATGTCCGGAAGGAAATTCTAGAAAATAATTATTCAGAACAAATATTTCATCCCTAAAGTGATGAAAATGTCTCTAGATTATTTGACATTCACAATTAGTCCAGGAGACTTGTGAAAATATTTATTTTCGAGTGTTTACACTAGCAATCAGTCTAGAAGACTTGGCCATGCATGTATCAAAATACGAAGAAAATTTTGTGATTACTAGTAAGAATACTAGTCCTTATTGTATTGAGAATAAGATATATGGAATCTTATGGATCACTTATGACACTGAAGAACTCATATAAGTTGAATAGTACAACTTCAATATACATGCTTTGTTTTTGAAATACATACGACCAATTAATGGTCCACAAGTACTTTACATATTGAATAACATTGTTACTTTTGAAATGGCTGTGAGATGACCCGATGATGTAAAACATATAAGAGTTTATTATCACACCCCTGAAGTGGTAATTGTTGTCACATCCCTGAAGTGGTGATTGTTGTCATATAAATTTTATATGTACAAATTATTGATCGCGCTCAACTCAATTGAATAAATTCATAGTCTATACATACGAAAAAAAAATTGTATGTAATTAAACGCTCCAGAAGAGCTAGTATTTTCTAATATTATAACAAAATTATTAAAGGCCTCAGCAGAGCTAATGTTTTCAATAATGTAACATTATCAATTCAAGGCTCTCAAAAAGCTAATGTATTATTACTTGAAATATATACCTATTGGTATCAAACCTGGAGTTTGAGAATTACGATAACTTTGTTGTTTTGTATGACCGGTTAGACCATCCCGGATCATGTACGATGCGAAGAGTAGTAATATGAAACTCAATTGAATGCTAACTCATGAGTCAATTTATTTATCAAGTTTAAAGAGTTTTGTGAGCTACATGTTGTAAACTCCCAGTTGATTGTTAGGGGGCATGTTGTAGTACATGCATACACCCTTAATTGGTTGTTGGGAAATGTTATACTACGTGCAGTTACACATGTTCTGCATCAAGCCGAAAAGTTATCATACAACTCCCCTTATATAGTTGGTTTGGTCAGAAACCAAATGTAATACCCTTGAAATTTGACCGTACATCGTATAATTTCGACAATATGCACGATGGATGAGTGATTCGAATTTTCATCACACCTATAAGGTATTGACATATATATACTCGGAAATAGTAATTTTCCGTTACAATGTATCAATTTTTTTCAACATTGAGGGGGAGAGAATATACAACTGGAAAATTATACTTAAATATCCTTATATTATATGATCCTCAAAATGAGTAAATATGAACTTGAAGTTCAAGAGATAAATATGAAACATAAGTTCAAAGGATAAATATGAACCAGAAGTTCACTACCAAACAAATTTCTGACTTCAAAATAATAATGAAATTGTATACCAGTTGTAAAGCTCAAGTTAGAGTGAAGGTTTCTAAAGAACCATTATATATATCGAATAGTTCCACCATCTGAAAGCTAAAATAATAAATATTTGATGATGGTCTAGAAGATGAACACTTCCAGAAGAGGATGATGACTAATATATCTCATGAATAAGTTAAAGATATTACAAATGTCTGGAAGACATTTACATACTAATATTCATGAATATAATGAGATCTCAATTATCTTGAACATGGTGGAACGAGAAAGGAAAACGAGACTGTCGACAAGAAATATTGCATACAAATGAAAAACTCTATATGATGCAAGCAATATGAGGATCTTAAGTCTTTAAGTGAATAAACATATATTTATAATGGCCAAAGAGAAAAGACGCAATCAAGAGTAAACTAAATTCATTGTATAAGATGAGAAATTTAGATCGGAAGTCTATGAAAATATGATACGGTTATAGTTATATTGGGTATTACTAAACTCACTATACAATTGAGAAATTTAGACCTGAAGTCTAATGAAACATGAAATTAGTGCATTATATGTGTTAGGTGGGTACTTGTGAAAATAACTGAAGTAAGTTTTGTCACAAAGTATTAGTACCCTGATGCACTAAATGATTTATACGGTGTCACAACACACCTATTGATAAAAGGGTATTAAAGTTGTATTTGTTTGGTAGCAACAAAATATATCCTCTTGAAATGCGTATACGACTTATATTATAGCAATGCTAAGAATAAATATACATGAAAACATGTAAAGAGATGTATGATGCGTGAAGCACATATCTGTACATTTATGGTGCTTGAAGCACATATCTATGTTCCCGGGAACTTAACTCAGTTGAGTTAATATGATAAATACTTGAATAAAGTGAAAGCCATCCGGAAGATGGATTACAGTTCGAACTGCATTGTTAGACATTTTTGCATTGTCTTTCTATTTAATTTCACGTGAATATATAAATTTATCGATAGTATATCATATATGCTTTATTTTGCAGTATTATTACATGCAATGTGATTATATGACATATTTGTTTGTTTATTATGTGGGGTCAAACGTTTGAGTTAATTTGTGTGAGTTGATGTGAATCTTACGTATCTTCATTTGATACTTATATAATTATTATTGTTGATAACCTGAATATTCATAATATCACTGAAGATCCGATTCTAAATTATAGAAACTCCAGAAGAGTTGTCTATTATTAAATTACCATGAACAAATAGCGCACTAATTCCATAAGAGTTATCAATTGCTAGAAAATTGTTTACAAAAGGGATTTGGAATCAAATACCTTGTAAACGTGTATACAAGCTAATTCAGCTTGGTTCTGAGGATCGAAAGATATGAATTTGGTCTTGAAGAATCAATTTTAATGTATATCGTACAAAGGAAACATGATTGTGTGATCATGCGAGATAAGTGATAATGGCATGATTTGAACATGCTACTGATGATTTCATCAGGGGGAGTCATGATATGCATTGTACTCTTTTTCCCTTCACCGAGTTTTTTCCCACTGGGTTTTTCTTGGTAAGGTTTTTAATGAGACAATTACTTGAGGCATATCTAAGGAGAAACATACTCTCTTTTTCCATTAGGTTTTTGTCCACATGGTTTTCCTAGTGACTAATTGACCAAAGAAGGTTACAAGAATGATATATGACATTGTATTGCATGTAAAGATGAGGAAGCTAGGTTGCGATAATGAAAGTATTATTGGAACTCCTGAAGAGCATCCAAAAGTAGTAACTTTATTGAAGAACAAATTTGCGATGAAATATTATTTGATATAACACCTCAAATGCTATAATATCATTATATATGAATTATTTGGTCCTGAAGTACCATATAATGTTAATGATATTAAAGAAGTGATATATTTTGTTTGTCATACAAAATCTTAATTAAGCTATTGAGGCAGAGTACACCATTTATCAAGACAAAGGTTTAGAGGAATTTAAACCTTTGAACATATTCAATTTATAGAAAACTGGTCGTGCAGATACATAATACCTATATGATCAATGTTGAAAGATCACATACAAGGTGAATATTTAGGACTGATATGTTTCACTGAGTTTTATGAAACACTATATTAACAGCATCACCTAAACACGCATAAATTTTAAATACACGAAGAAAATCGTGAATGCGTTTGATTGATAAATTTGATCAAGAAGATCATATTACTTGTGTTTTGTAATATGAAAATTGGTCCCGTTGACCTTGAGTGACACAACTGAATAAGGATGTATCAAATGGGATATAACAAAACATATATCATCAAAGTTCTTCTTTATGGATAACGGATGTTACATCGGTTCATGTGACGATTTGGAAAATATTGTCACTAAATTACTCTCTACCTCAACGTTTGAAAGATCATCCAAGGTATGGGACTACTTCAACTAATAGATGTAAAATGATATGGTCATGAGGGGGAGTTCGTACGTGTTGTACTCTTTTTCCTTGATCCAGGTTTTGTGTCAAAAATTGGTTTTCCTATCAAGGTTTTAATGAGGCAACATTATATGCGTATATTGGATTATCATTTGAAAAATTAGTTCCAACTACAATGTATGAGGATAATTCTGCATGTATTGCACAATTGAAGGAAGGATCTATCAAGGGAGATAGAACAAAACATATTTCACCAAAATTCTTTTTTACCCATGATCTCCAAAAGAATGGTGAAATTGATGTTCAACAAATCAGTTCATGTGAGAACTTGGCAGATATTTGTACTAAGTCACTTCCTACTTCAACGTTCGAGAAATTATCAAATGGCATGGGACTTCGTCGATTGAAGGATGTGAAATGATGCATTCATAAGGGGGAGTTAACTACGCGTTGTACTCTTTTTCCTTGATTCAGGTTTTGTCCCAAAACGGGTTTTCCTATCAAGGTTTTAATGAGGCAACATTGCATGCGTATATTAGGGATAGTGCACTCTTTTTCCTTCACTAGGGTTTTTCCGATAAGGTTTTTCCTAGTAAGGTTTTAACGAGGCATGTTCTTGATTAATAGACATCCAAGGGGGAGTGTTATAAATATTTACATAATGGATGTCTCTTGGTATTTTACCTTAAAGGCTCATTAGTGCTTTAACCTTTCATGTATTAGAAAATAGCCTATAAATAGTTGTACTTCTCATATTGTATGGACACTCTTGAAGAAGGCAATAAGATAATATTATATCCCTCTATCTTGTTGATTCATTCTCTGTATTATACTTTATTTATAACAGAGAAAATATATTGCCCCATTGTTGGAATCTGATAAGGGCTCCAAAGGTCTAGATGTAAAAGTTAAAAAATATATGTAAAATAGGTCAAGCTATATTGAAAGGCCAATCCCTGCTGCTTGGCCAAAGGACAAAAAATGCAAGGTAACTCTTTATTCAAGCAAATCAAATTTATTTCTGCTATATATTTAGTTAATACCCCTGACGAACAACGAGTTCGTCCATAGCTTTATGGACGAACACGGCACCGTCAATAAGGCTATGGACGTGTAAAGAGTTCGTTCAAAAACAGTCGTCGATTTTGTTATGGGCGAACTGGTTGTTCGTCCGTAAGGCTATGGACAAACAATGAGTTCGTCTGTAAGCTCTACGGACGAACAATGAGTTCGTCCATAACCTTATGGACATTTTTTAAAAGTGATATATTGTGGATATTTGTTATTAATATTAGTAATATAATTATTATTGCAAGTATTGATTATGTTATTGTTAATATTTGTTATTATTATGGTTATGTCCATGGTTCAAAATTTCGATATAAAACGATCGAAACAGTCAAAATTTTTCATATTCGAATTAAATACGTTCAATTTCTATGAATAAATTCATGTGATATAGATTAATAGTATTACAAATATGTTTTCACATGTTTCTCTAATTTTACAGCGTTTCCACATCGTTTGTTATGGTCTTTGAAATGTTTAAAACATTTTGTTATCCGAAACTATGTTTCGAAACAAAATTTTGATCATTGGTTACGTCTACTATTATGTTTCCATGTAATAAATCATACATGCTGGGACTCATAATATATCGTGTTCGTAGTCACGCCCTACGTCTCCCCTCTTTGGATTATGCAGTCTCACATGTAGTGTTGTAAACGAGCCGAATACCCCTAACTGGTACAATTTCACTTTATTATTTAAATTGTTCTAATAATATTAATCATTTTAATTGTTCTAATAATATTAATCATACTAATTGTTCTACATATATTTGTAAATTCGATTGTTCTATAGCTGGTACAATTTCACTTTATTATTTAAATTAATTATATTTTCAAATTAGAACTTGTTAACTTAAATGAAATTGGAGACTCCTTATAAAAAATAATTAACTAAAATAGGCAACACTAGAAAAATTCATATGCATGGATCTTTATTGAACTTGATAATAAAAAATAGTATATATAGCCATTTCAAATTCGAAAACTATAATTATAACAATATATCCATTTAAAGTTCGAAATTATGACTCTTGCTTTATATTTTTAAAATTTTGTAGTTGAACGATTCATATCCATTAAGTCATATGAATACTATGATTTAGTATATTAGTAATACTAATACTTGATATTAATATTATTATGTATAATATAATTATTATTATTACATACTAATAATATTAAAAACAGTTGATATTAAAAATAATTAATAAGAAAACAACAATGTTAGTGTAACTTTTTTTTAATTTAATATAATAGACGTAATCATAATAATACTACTACTAATAGTAACATTAATAACAATAATATAATTATTATCAGTTACAATACTACTTGTAATATTAACAATTTTCATATTCACAATATTTTATTTTTAAAAAAAACTAATATTCGTCCAAGGGTAATTAAGTTACAATACTACTTATAATATTAATAATAAATATTCACAAAATATTACTTCAAAAAAAAGAAATTCGTCGATAAGGATATAGACGAATTGGTTGAACGTCCAAAGCATTACGGACGGACAAACAATCCGTCCATAACCTTACGGACGAACAATCCATTGGTCCATAAGCTTATGGACGAACAATCCATTGGTCCATACCGTTACAGACGGTTGATTGTGGGCGGGCTTTAAAGACGTGCATAAGCTTATGGACGTATGCCGTGTTCGTCCATAAGCTTATGGACGGATTCTTTGCTCGGCAGGGGCAAAATAGGTCATCTCTATACAATAAATTATTGAACAATATGGGTTGGGTAGATCGAGAAAAGTAATTTAGACTTTTCATAAGATTTGATATTTATATCGAAAAAATAAATATAGCGGTATAAGTAAATAACGTGGTCGAACATATGGTATTTGGTCAATTTCTTGTCGTATTTATTAAGCCTTATTGTTGCATTAATGGAAGCTGTGTTCGTGATCCTGGGCCTAGCCGAGCTCCTAGACGAGATGGTGTTCAAAATCGAATCGTCTTCTTTGTTCCTTCAATTTAGTGGACTATTCGAAAATAACCAAATCAAATGCTCCGTATATATATAGTACATCTGCTGAGGTAACCACTTTCCTTCAATTTTGGTCTCATTACGTTTCTTTGACTAAAATCAACACGTGGAATACAAAACAAGACTCCACCAATAAATATGATAACGTCATGTATATATTTACATTTTTGTAAATTATTGCTCTTTTTCCTTTTTTTTATCTACAAAATACTCCTACGAGTTTATACTAGTGTCATCTAACGTCGTTACAGAAATTTTGGGATCTTGGGCGAAAATAGAAAAAGTTGTTTTTTATTATTTTTTTCGTTTCATTTTTAAAATAAAATTATCAAATTTTTGTATATCTAAATTTTATGAAATCTAAAATTTAATAGTTTTAGAAGTTGTAAATACAAAACATAGTTAAATTCGTCCTAAAAACATTAAAAAGAATCATTTAAGATAATTAACTTTATGTTACTGTCTTTTCAAATATTGTAAATTAAAGTAGAAATATTGTAAAATAAATAATTTTAGGGTTATTAGACAATAAAATATGTATAAGTAAAAAAATAGATCGTTCGAAAGAAAAATTTTATATGTTAAGTAATAAAAACATAATCGATAATTGATGTGTTTTAAATTGAAAAATTGATAGTTAAAAATAAAGTACGTTGTTTAAAATTAAATTTAATTAACATTAAAGTATATATATGTTCGACCGAAAACTACACTTATACTTTAAAAAAGTAAACATAAAAAAAAGAAATTGTTGTTTGAATTTGGGATCCGACCGCATTAAAGAGTGAACCTTGTGTTGAAGCGCATCCAAAGATTTACCTCCTTCGTGACGTGACGTCAGGGCAAGGTGCATGAGACCATTAGGATGACAGTTTTATCATTATACTCCTTACTGTTTGTTAACGTATTGTTTAGGCTAAAGTTCTTGTATTTTTCAATATACTTTTTTACTATATATCATAATAAAGTAGTAGGTTTTTATGAGGTTTATTGATTTTTTAGTCTTGTGAGTGTAGAAGCGAAATCAATGACAATTTCAACACTTCATATAACATTTGAACAAGAGTTCGCATTTTAAGACATTGGTTGAGTTCATATCTTTTTATTAACTCCTATAAAATAAGAGTCAAATAGTTATATTTTTATATCCTTAAAAAATAAGTTAGTTGCTAAATCTACACTATATTTAATTGAGGAATGGGGTAAATTAGTTATTTTAATGAAGTTTCATGATCTTTAATTTCCTTAATTGTAGGATAAGGTATAAATAACAATATATTCAAAATGACTTTTATATTAAATTATTTTAAATATAAATTTAAATAAATATTTTTATTTTTCATTTAATAATTATTATTAGAATCCACAACCATCCATTATATCCAAAATACTAGTACTAGTAATATGTTAAAGAAAAAATAGAGCGAGTAAATATGAAGTTTCACGTGCACTTTCACCTTCCTAATTCATTCTGTGAGTTCTAACCAACAATTTAAATTTCAATTTATGGAAAGGGTTTAATAATTTTTTCGTTAGTACTTTAACTGACAAGATGTAAATTAAAATAAAAACTAACTGAAAAAGGGCACAAAAACTAGTAAAACATTAAAGAGGATAGGATCCATACAAATAAAATAATAAGTCGAGTATTATTCGACGCCATTATTCGATAAGATAGGAGAAAATAAGTCGGGTAATAAAATAATAAGTCGAGTATTATTCGACGCGTTAAGATAAAAAGGAGAAAATTTTATTTTCTTAACACAAATAAATAATATATTGGTACATTTAGATTATTAATAAATTCAATGAACCTGAATTATTTCAAATATTCATAATAAATTGCACAAACCTTAATTATAAATAATTATTTTTAACATATATATTAAACTTATTGATTTATTTAAATAATTTATTAACGGATTGGGTATTTGTTGAGTGAGTCGGGTATTCAAACAAGCACAACCTTGTGCTGGTACTTTAGTCGTTAACTATCAATCGGTCTATCGAATCGAGTACTCGAGCCGGGTGCTCGAACGGCTAAGGAAATACCTGACTCGTTTCAAACCCTACTGGTTGACGTCATAAATAATGTTGACACACCAAAACTAAATAACCTCCCACACACACTTTTTTTAAGATAAAAATAGTACGGTTGAACGGTTAACCATCGGAACTGCCCAAACAGGTCAAGCCAAGTCAAACCGAACCAATATGATAGGTTTTAACTTCTTTAGATTCGGTTTTGGTTTTCACTTTCCAAATTATTATGCATTAATCGGTTTGGTTTTGGTTCTAATTTTTAATAAACCGCAATAACCGAACCGATATTAAATAAATATATTTAAACTATAATTATTATATAATATATACTTATATTATTATTATATAATATATACTTATATAGTACTACATTTAGAGGAAATTGCCGAAATGGTCCCCGAAAGTGGCACCAGATTGCACTTTGACCCCCAATAGTGGTACCGGTGCAGATTAGTCCCCGAAAGTGGCCAGAAAGTTGCAGTTTGGTCCCCAAGTTAACTTTTTCGTTATAATTTAACGTTGACACGCGGTTTTGGGGTTAAAATGGGGCAAAAACATAATTTTAAATACTTTAACTTACCTTAAGTTACTTTAACTTAGTTTTGGTGCCAAATTGCAATTTCCAACTCTTTTCCCTCCAAAAATAACTTTATTCCTCAATTTTTCCCTCCTAAATGAAATGTCTATATGAAGACCCAAAACCACAATTTTTTCCTCCATTTTTCCCTCCTCAATTTCTTCTTCTTATTCAACATAAATAGAAGAAGAAATTTTAGTTGAAGAAGAAATTGAGGAGGGAAAAATGGAGGAAAAAATTGTGGTTTTGGGTCTTCATATAGACATTTCATTTAGAGGGAAAAATTGAGGAATAAAGTTATTTTTGGAGGGAAAAGAGTTGGAAATTGCAATTTGGCACCAAAACTAAGTTAAAGTAACTTAAGGTAAGTTAAAGTATTTAAAATTATGTTTTTGCCCCATTTTAACCCCAAAACCGCGTGTCAACGTTAAATTATAACGGAAAAGTTAATTTGGGGACCAAACTGCAACTTTCTGGTCACTTTTGGGGACTAATCTGCACCGGTGCCACTATTGGGGGCCAAAGTGCAATCTGGTGCCACTTTCGGGGACCATTTCGGCAATTTCCTCACTACATTTACATTAAGCGGTTATAAATATGCTAGTTTATTAATGTATTGAATGGCATAGCATAAAATCACAATTACTATATAAAATTTCTTTTTAGTTTGTATTGTTACTGCCAGTACATTATATTATTATTACTCCAATACTTTTGAATATTTTTTTCGCTATCACTTGATATAAAAATTAAATAATATTTGTGACCTTCTTCAATTATTAAATAGGTGATATTTATATTCAACCTAATAATGAAGTTATAAATATATTTTTATGTTGCATACTTAATAATTTAGACGTTTGAAACCATCTAAACCAAACCGCTAAACAGCCAAACCGCTCAAACCGAACCGCATGGTTTAGATATTGAAAAGGTCAATTTTGGTTTTCACTTTTTTTAAAACCGCCAATGTCGGATCGGTTTGAAAATTGGACAAAAACCGCCCAAACCGAACCGTATACACCCCTAAAAAACAATAATATTAGTTTAATACTGTCTGTGCTTTTAATTTGTCATTTGCAGCTAAATTTTTTATTTGATATATATTATTCTAGAAAAATTTTCATTTACAAACATTTTAAATATATTTTTCAATTAGTCTTTTCTATAAAATTATGAACCAATAAGTAATGTAGTCCTACATAACTATCATTCTAGTTTACTAATTTTTTTGGTTTTTTTTTACTTAATTTATGAGCACACAAATAGGATACAAATAAAAACAACAAGTATTATATGATATATTTTTAGGAAGCAAATTTCATTGAAACAACGGTCAAAGAAGAAAAAAATATTTATTTTAGAATTTAGACTCACATTTACTTAATTTAAATTTTTTTTTATCGGTATAACTATTTAAAACTTCTATTTAAAAACAAAATACCTCAAACGTATGTTCCTCTGAAGTTTTAGAATAAAAGTTACAAATCATTACCTAAATTTATTATGCACCCCTTTCACTTACTAAGAGATAATTGCTAAAATGGTCCCAGTAAGTGGGGGACTGTTGCAGTTTGGTCCTCGTAAGTGGGACCGATGCGCAAATGGTCCCTGAAAGTGTATAGCGGGTGCGCATTTGGTCCCTAAAATAATATTTTGGTGGTTTTACGTAAATAAATACTAAAATTGGGCGAAAAATATAATTTTTAAGAGTTTGGCTTGACGACACACTTAAAACTTCATTTCCCGTTTGATTAAAACTCCGATTTTGACGATTCAAAATGCGTTGGAAAGCTATTTTCATTATTTTTAAGAATATGAGTTCAAACCCTAGTTTTATCAACATTAGATTGAAGGCTAAATTTTATCTTTGTATATGTTTTTCATCCATAGCCTAATATCTTTATCGCATTTGAATATCGGTAAACTTGTATTTGTTTCTTCTTTGTCCTTTCATGACACGTGAATGTTATTTTGGTCATCATTCTTTTTTTTTTAACTTTTGCAAGTTCTCAATGACTAGTGTATGGTTGATTCTATTTCTTCATCACCACACTTTAGATTTTGTTAGTCCAATTTGTACTTCGTTATTATCAAAATAGAAAAGTCTGATAATCACATATCAACTAACTCTTCAATAATCTTTGTTAAAGCTTGTATATGAGAGATATTTTTTAAATTATTTTTGACAAAAAGACGATAAGTGATTCAACGTTTTTATGTATGTTTTGTCAAAAGAAATGTTTTGAAAATCTTAATGTTGATAAAACTGGGGTTTGAACTCATATTCTTAAAGATGATGAAAATAGATTTCCAACGCATTTTGAATCGTCAAAATCGAAGTTTTAATGAAACGGGAAATGAAGTTTTAAGTGTGTTGACAAGCCAAACTCTTAAAAATTACATTTTTGGCCCAATTTTAGCATTTATTTACGTAAAACCCCAAAAACATTACTTTAGGGACCAAATGCGCACCCGCTATACACTTTCAGGGACCATTTGCGCATCGGTCCCACTTACGAGGACCAAACTGCAACGGTCACCCATTTACTGGGACCATTTCAGCAATTACCTCACTTACTAATATTTAAATATTCCCATTTCCCTTAAGTTTTAATGACGTACTTGTTGACTTGTTGTTTACCTTACACCTTTTGGTTCCTTTTAGTTAGCTTTGTACACTTGCAATGTATATTCACTTCTTACTTTTCTTGTAATTTACCTTCATCACATTAAATTTACTTTTACTTTTTTTTTTGTCAAACGATATCAATCATACTGAAAGTAAATCCTACATTATCGAGGACGAAAAAATTAACACTACAACATTACAGAGGTATCAATTTTTATTGCTACTTCGATTCTTTTTTCAACTTCTTAAAGCAACCAAAAGTAAAACAAAGAATCAAAAACTACTAAAAAAACATAGTGATGACTATTAATTGAGCCTCGAGTCAATCCGATTTTCCTCTAATTTTAGCTTCATTTAATTTACTAAGTCGCCACCGCTCATTAACCTACAACAATTTCTCGACTTTCAAACAACCATTTCTCACTCGTATTTATTTCATCAACAACTTCTACCTTTATTTTGCAATTCAAACCCCTCCTTTAATATACTGTCTCTTCTAAGCATAACAAAATAATCAAAATTTGATTAATATTATTAATGTAACCCTCTCTATATACTCATAAAATATTGCTCATCTATTTTCAAACAAAGAGACAAAGTGATCAGAGAAAAATCCCCAAAATAAGGTCTCCTCTCTAACACTCTAACACCTTATTCATTTCTCACTAAATTATATTTTTCTTTGCATTTAGAGCTTCCACTGTCTCACTCTGGGAAAATTCTGATCAAGATTCCACTATATGAGCCCTAGCATGTGCATCTCTCTATGTTCTCTTTGCTTCTACTTTATTTCTTCAATTATTATTATTTACTGCCCGAACATAGTCTGATTGGTTAAGAGTTTGTGTCTTTTCGAGTGGTAAAAAGGCAAATAGCCAAATCTTCTTACCTTCTGAGACACATCTCGTAATTTTTAAATTCTCGTGACTATGCCGAACAGGGTGCAGCGGATCCCTACGATGAGAGCATTGTCGATTTTTTAATTTTTATTAGCATATCTTGGTTGGTAAAGAATCTGTGTTTCTTCGAGTGGTAAAAAGGCAAATATCCAAATCTTCTTACATTCTGAGACATATCTGGCAATTTATTACCTCCTCGCGACGATGCTGATCGAAGAGGGTCCAACGATCCCTACGATGAGAGCATCGTCGTTTATTAATTTTTATTATTTCCTACAATTTAATTTTGAGTAATGAACAAGTTATTGTGAGCTCATTTTTTTTCTAATAAAGGAATTGAAAGGGGTCAAAAAGCTAAGGATGGGCTTTCACTTTTTATTAAATTTGGTTTCCTTTCTTGTTTATCCTTTTCACAGGGGGTTCATGAAGTGAGTTTCAACTTGTTTTCCTATTTGGGGTTTGTTTATTTTCTTAAAATTAATATATTTTTATATTATAATTTTATTATTATTGATGAACAGGAGTAGGTGAGGAGGCTATAAGAGGAGATGTCATCTTCATAAAGCATTCAGCAGTCTCATTATTCAGTAGTCATCATACAATCAAGAATAAGAGCAAGAAAAAGAAGAAAAGATCATTCTGTCTCACTGTCTTTAATTTCATTACAATTGGTTATTTCAACTCAATTTTCTTCCCCTTTTTTTCCCATTTATCATTCATGGCTTCATCAAATAATAGGCACTGGCCTAGCATGTTCAAATCTAAGCCCTGTCCCAACACTCACCACCACCAATGGCAACATGACATAACCAACAACAACTCTACTAATAATTCATCTCTCCTCTCATCAAATGTTTGCCACAAAGCCTCATACTCTTCAGGTAATACTCCTTCGTGTACTTCAGGACAGAGGCAGGTGAAAGTCGTTAGTGTGATGATTATGTCACACTTGTTATCATTGATATATATAACTACTAGATCTAGCTAGATAGTCTACTTATATATGAGTATATTCTTCTAGCATCAAAGAAGTAATAATAAACAAAACTATATGGTATGATGATACCCTAGTTACTCATGAGTCATGACAAAACTTTTGTTACTATTTTATTGAAGTAGTGTATGAAAAGAAGTAGAATTTGATTGATTTGTTTTGTATCTTGACAAGGTTGTGAGGAGAGAAGCCCTGAGCCGAAGCCGAGGTGGAACCCTAGGCCGGAACAAATTCGCATACTCGAATCAATCTTCAACTCAGGGATGGTGAATCCACCAAGAGATGAGATAAGGAAGATTAGGGGTCAATTACAAGAGTATGGTCAAGTTGGAGATGCAAATGTTTTCTATTGGTTCCAGAACAGGAAATCAAGAAGCAAACACAAGCAACGCCAACTCCAAACCAAGCAGGCTCAGGCTCAGGCTCAGGCTCAACAAACCCCGACCATCGCCACCACAACCACCACCATCAGGACTCCTCCAACTTCAACCTCGTCGAACTCATCGGATAAATCTACCCCTAGCTCATTTGGGTCCAAGAATTTGATGGATATTTCAAATGTTAACTCTCCAACTGCTTCTGTCAACAACCAACAACCATTCCTCCAAGCTCAAAGCGACTTCTTGGCCGAGCCCTTTTGCTTTCAACAGCCAAACAACACTCCTCAAGAGGCAACTACAAATTTCACACAAGGGTTTTGCTTTCCTGATATAATGACTACTGTTTCTCATGTTGCTCATCAATCTGTTACAGCTTGTGGCCCAAGTCTATTTTTCAATGACTTGCAGATTAATAATATGAATAACCAAGAAATCTCTAAAAAGGTTGATGATGATCTTCAGAAGATGAAACTGCAGGAAGAACAACTTATCTTCCCTTTAACAACTGCTTCAACCACTTCTACTCAAATTCAAGGTATATTCATTTTTTTTATTTAAATTTATAACTAAATATAAGCATGGTTGTATTTCTTTTGTTCTAAGTTTCTTGTTTTGGATAAATTTTTTGTTTAAATATTGTAATATATCACTTTAAATGAGTCCAAATTAATAGTTATAAGAAGTATTTACAAGAACAAAATAAAAAATGATTATAGTTTGGGTTCAATTTTTTTGTTAATACAGTTTGGGTTTTTTTTTTTGAAGATTTTCCAAATAAAAAATATACAAATTTAAGTTCTACCTAGCTAAAAAGAAGCTATATATGCTTAACATGCACTAGTGTACAAATAATTTAGTAAGAAATTAGTATAAAACAATGTATCTAATTAAGATATAGAAGGAATGTTTGTTATCATGTTTTCTTAACTAAATAATTTAGTATGTAAGAATAAACACTTCCTATTACTAATTACTTGGTTCATATGAAACTTTGCTTATGTTGTCTTGCATATTGAGGTTCGGAGGGAAAACAATAATAGGAATATTAATGAAGTTGTATATAGTTGTTCTCCTACAGTAGAAAATAGAGTTAGTAGTTGGAAGATCACTCGGAACAAATTTAATTGAAAAATATACATCGAGTGAAGTTTTCTAGCAAATACACTTGTGTAGTTCTTACGGGATATGCCACTTGATTTTGTAGTCACATTCATAAATAACAAAAATATATGGTAGGGAAAAAAATTAAAACATGGTTCATAGTAATAGGAAGTAATTAGTAAATAGTCAAATATATGAAAAAGATAGACAATTGATTTTCTATCTAATTTTATAATCATTAGAGATATAGCTAAGATGTTTAGGTGAGTATTACTCGTATTAATATGGACTTAATTATTTGAATTTATTTATTTTCTTGAAAAGATCGAATTTAAAAAATGTTATGCAACATCTACTCTATATATATCTACTCTATATATATCTACTCTATTCTATATCTACTCTATATATCTACTCTATATATAATTGGGGAAGGAGGGAATTAGAAGTTACATTTACGAAAAAAATGAAGCCCCATGTTCTCATATGGCCAATCATGAAGTGACATGTGTTGATATTAAAAAAAACTTCCATTTAACTATTTATCAAATAATTTAAAATTGTTTATTTTTGTATGTAATACTGATGTATTTACGTTCCTTCGAATTCTGTTTTGAAATTGTATATATGATCTTTATATATATATATATATATTTCATATATGTGTTATAAAATTTGTATCAATATCTAATTAGTTATACAAAAAAGAAATTCAGTAATAAGAATAAGTTTCCACAGGCTGGACTGTGTACAAACGACTAGTATAATTAAATTGGCATTGAAAATTTCAATTTTTCATATCTTGAATAATAAGATTTGAACATAGTCATTCCAACACTCAAAAAGGACATATCCTAAATCTTTTATCTATCCACACTATCACATCTCCCAACAAGACTAAATTGTCTCCCCAATTTTGGGTTACATGAATTGACATTATCGTACAGGTATATGTGCTACAAAATCAACAGTGTTCATCAATGATGTGGCCTTTGAGGTTCCAGTGGGACCCTTTAATGTTAAGGCCTCGTTTGGTGAAGATGCAGTGCTTTTTCACTCTTCTGGTCATCCTGTTCTTGCTGATGCATGGGGTATCACTCTTCACCCTCTCCAGCATGGCGCTTTCTACTTCCTCCTCCGTGCCCCGCCCACCACGCCTTCTATTTCTCATGATACCGCGATTCACTTGGTAATGTTTTCGACTTTTGTATACTTTTTAGCAATGCTGATTACGTACACTTGCTTAAGATCGTGATAATCTCTTCCATTGTTTAAGTATATATCTCTTGTTTTCTATGTCTTACAGAATTAAAGGAACGAGCACTTTTAAGAAACAGGAGGCTTATTACATGTGGAATCACCTAATATGGTTATTGTAGTTTTTATGGTAATCTAGTTTTTGTGACATCTTGGTATGATGGTAAAGGTTATGGGTTATTTGGATGGTTTGATGTTGTAGAAGTTTGGTAGTGCATGGACCAGTTTATGTACTCATAATGAAATCCAATTAAGCAATACATATGAGAACATGTTTATTTCTTTCATGTACTCCTTGCATCACTACTGAAAGCCGACACCAAACCGACGCTAAATTCCTTCAATATCGGTATTTGTGTTAGGGAATAGCGAACATTATTATAGAGATGATAAATTAAAATTTCAGCTTTATCGACTTTGATGATGAAACCAGTATATCAAAACGATGCCCTTTAGACACCATATCTTTTATATTTATAATTTAATTAACATAAGGTGCACACCGACACCCACTGACGTTAAGAGTCGACACCACATAGACGCCACATTGACACTATCCTATAGGTTTTTTCAATTGTACGTTAACACCATAGAAACTCCTTATAGACACTAACTATAATAATCAATTAGTAAATTGTAGACGTCATTCGACGCCATTTAGTTATCTTACCAAGGACATCATTCGATGTGCCATCTGGACGCTAAAGGTTAATTTTTATTTTACTTGAAACTGACACTGTGTTCTCCAAAAACCTCTATGAAGTCTATGAACATTAATAATCGCCAAACAATAATAATAAACATCAATAATCACGAAATAATAATTACTCATCAAACAAAAACATCAATAATCACCTAACATAAACATAAAAAATAAACATATATCAACAGTAAGCATAAACATTAATACTTGCCCAGACAGTTATAATAAACACCAAACATAAACATCAACAGTAAACATAAATATCAACAATAAACATAAACATTAATACTTGCCCAAACAATTATAATAAACACTAAACATAAACATCAAACATAAACATCAACAATAAACATAAACATCTAATCTAGACTTTTTCTCTCTAGATTTTCTCTCTAGAGTTTTTTTACTCCATCATTGCTAAGGTGCGAAAGCGGGTGGAGTCGTGAAAGGCAAGCTCCTATCAAAAGCACGTAGGTTCTCATTAAGTCCGTATTACAAGCTATTCCCACCTATCCTATGCATTGTTTTTTGTTGCCTAAACATGTGTGCAACAAAATCAACACTATTGTATCAAATTACTGGTGGGGTAGTACTAGAAATAAGAAGAGCATACATTGGGTTTCATGAGCTAAACTTTGCCAACCAAAAGCACAAGGGGGACTTGGATTCAGAGATCTTCACACATTTGATCTGGCTTTACTAAGCAAACAAGTGTGGAGTCTTATATCAGAGCCTTACAGTCAGTTGGCAAGGGTTCTCTAGGCACGATACTTCCCGGACACCAATTTCTGGAATGCTCAAATTGGAAACACTTCAAGCTTCACCTGGAAAAGTATTATCACAGTGAGGGACAAAATGAAGAACTTAATAGACTGGCAGATTGGCAATGGTGAACAAATCAATATATGGGAACATAAGTGGGTACCGTATTCCTGGTCCAGATAACCATATACTTTACCTCCACCAAACACATCAGGTCGGACAATATTAGAATTAATAGACCATCAAATTGGGATCTGGGACATCAGTAAGTTAAAAGCAACATTTTGGGACATTGATGTGGTGAAAATCTTAAAAATACCCCTTCAGAGCCTAGATCTGGTAGACAAACCAGTATGGAAGCTTCATCCTAAGGGGATTTTCACTGTGAGTACAACTTATCATACATACAAGTAACAATTCATATAAGGGGGAACAATCATCGAATATCAAGGAAACTACTGAAAAGTTTTACAACAAAATTTGGCAATTAAGGCTTCTAGGAAAGATAAAACACTTCTTATGGAGGGTAATCAACACTTCTTATGGAGGGTAATCAACAACTCCCTACCAACATCAGATAATCTCATGAAGAAGAAACTTCAAGTGGACCAAACTTGTCGACTATGCAATATGGAAGTCGATCACATCATGCATGTGTTTCATCGATGCACTATACACAACAAGTTTGCAGAAACCTAAACATCATACCTTATGTTCCAGACACAAATGAATCAGAGACTTACTGGATTTTCGATGGAGTACTTTACCGGATTTCAAGGTACGAAAATGGATTGTGACCTTATGGCAAATATGGCATCAAAGAAATCGTAAAATATTTGGTGATGAAGCCCAATCGCCAGAAACAGTTTCGAGATTTTCAGAGACGTCTCTGATTTCTCATAATAAGGCAGCATATGAATTGAAGGAGTTTCATTTATGAGCTCAGGTGTTGCTTTTATAGAGAAAATAAAGGGTTAGGGCATCTCTTACATAAGGGCCTCTATCGGACCTCTATTGGACTTTGTCTTTGTCCGACTTTGTTAGGGGACATATGGTCCGCTTTATAGTTTTAGATAGGGGGCCAAGTTCTTTCTTGGTATCCAAAAAAAACAATAAACATGAACATTAATACTTTCCCAAGCAATTTTAATAAATACCAAACAAACATCAACAATAAACATAAACATTAATACTTAATCAAACAATTATAATTAACACCAAATATTATTACTCAATCCATAAACACCACCATCCCAATAAACATTAATAATATAGACAATAATTGAAATTATATAATATATAATTACCTCTTTTGAAAAAATTTCCTACAAGAAAATAGTAAAAATAAAATTGGAGACAATTGATAATGGTGTACAAAAACATCAAAAACAAAATTAATTATGAAGGATAAACTCTTTGAATTTCCCTAAAAAAATAAACAAAAGAAGATATTAGTATACATTAAAATGAAAAAATTAAATTAAAATAATGTTTATAGAGAGGGATATTAGAGAGAAATATCTTTGAATGAGGACTTGTGAAGGCTAGGGATTAATAATGAGATGTCAATAGTGGTGTATATAGATGATGAGTTGTGAGACTTTTTTTAAATTTTCGACGTAAGTTTTTTTAAATTTTCGACCCCGACACCAATAGTCGCCAAACCGAGAGTTAATTGCTAAAATAGTTCCAGTAAGTGGGGGCCTGGTGCACTTTGGTCTCCGAAAGTGGCACTGTTGCGGAAATGGTCCATGAAAGTGTGTCAAATGGTGCAATTTAGTCCCTATTCCGTTACATCCGTCAAATTTTAGAGTGAATAGTGATTTTGGGGGCAAAATCGAATTTTTTATAACTTAATAGCCCCATTTGGGGCCTAAAATGTAAATAACAAAAAATTATAGGTAAAAGTAACTTTTTCCATTTCCAATTCGATTTTTATGGAATTCGATGTTATTTACATTATAGGCCCCAAATGGGGCTATTAAGTTATAAAAAATTTGATTTTGACCCCAAAATCACTATTCATGCTAAAATTTGACGGATGTAACGGAATAGGGATTAAATTGCACCATTTGACACACTTTCAGGGACCATTTCCGCAATAGTGCCACATTTTTGGACCAAAGTGCACCAGGCCCCCACTTACTGGGACCATTTCAGCAATTAACTCTATAACCGACGCCAAATAGTTGAATTTATATGATTTTCCCGCACTTTTAGAACTGAAGCTTGACCGATACATTTCGACGCCAACATGGTTGTAGGTTCCTGACGCTAGACGGAGCCAAATCGACACCATTTTGGTTCATATGATTTTTTTAAGCACTATCAATTAATGAATTCAAATTTAATACAATTGTTAAAACAAAAAGTCTAAAAATGAATAAAGACATAAGAGCAAATAATACAAACAAAGACAAAAGTCCATTATTTATCTTTGTTTGTCGTTTTAGGCAATAAGAAAATAAGATGAGAAATTACACGGATCCTCTTCTTGTCTTTGTTTGTTATTTTTATTGAAGTTGCTACCTTAATACTTTGTTTATGTTAGACAATTTATTGATTATGTTAAATAATTTTCCGAATGGTTAGCTCACTTATACAAGAAAACTAATAAAAAACACTACAATTTAATAATCAATTAATTCCAATATGTGATATGGATTTTGAAAAAACGAGATATTCGTTTAGTAGAACTAACTACGAGTACGTTCGATCATCAATCAATTATAAAACATAAAATGCCAAATTATTATAGAGTTAATATTTTATGAAATAATATATGAACTATCAATTGGTGCATTCAAATTTAATAAAATTATTGAAACAACAAGTCTAAAAATGAATAAAAACATATGAGCAAATAAGAAAAACAAAGACAAAACTGTATTCTTTGTCTTTGTTTGTCGTTTTTGATAATAATTTTTAGTATTTAATTAATTTATTTGATCATAAAGAATATTTCATACTTATAATTCAAGCACTATATACGACAAAGAAAGATAAGTCTTCAAATTAATTTGAATCATTTGGAGGGAACTCAAAAATTTTAGGCGGATAATGAAATTTTGAATCAAAAAAGACAAAGACGACGAAATTTTTGGTCGGATAATGAAATATTTGGATAAAAATGGGCGACATTTTCAAATTTTCAAATGTCAAATAAGACGAAAAACAACGAGTATCAGTTTTTTGAATTTTCCTCCTTTTACTACACGTAGACACACACACCATTTCTTTTACAACTAAATTTTTCCATCTTCATCAATGCTCCCTGTAATCATTTCGATCAATTCTTCATTTCATTTTCGTTTCAATTTATCATTAAATTGTAATACTAATTTATTTATGTTGATATTCTTTTTAGGCATTGTTACAAAAATTAGTATATATCTTTTTTATTTTGTATTTCATTCAATAGTTTAATTATAATCTAACAATTATTTTTTGTACATTATTGTTTTAATCTAGGTTTTCTACAAATTATATAAAATGTGAGTTCGTAATGTTGATATTTATATTACATATTCCTTTATGATTGTTTAGATTATAATCTAACATGTATAGGATTTTCGTTCAACTATAATCTAACATTATATAAAAAATAATTATATGTTTAGAAAAAATGTGCAAGAATTTAATCACAATCTAACATTATATCTTGTTTGTTTTTGTTCACTTATTATTTGAGTTTATGTTTTATTTGATTAATATTGTTTCTTTTGTTATATTGTTTAATTTTATGTTTTGTTTAGAATTTTGTTGGTTTAATTTTATGTTTTTGTTGTAATGTTTATGTTTGTTTTATTTTATCTACTACCCATAATTTTTTGTTTTAGCATATTTGTTGCACACCAGAAACTACTTAAATTTGGCAATTTCGCTGAAATTTTTTTCGATGTTCATGGGTAAAAACGACGAGCTTCAACAAGAAAAAAGACAAAATTATTTTACTAGCGTGGTCCGTAGGCTTTTATGTCAACCAAAAATCTATAAATATGCACCGGACATATATATAACGATGACGAATACCCGTTACAAAAAAAAAAGGTATATTAACTATAGAACTTGGTTTCGCAGGAATCATAATTATATCCTAAAGTGGATAGAGTTGATGTTTCACGTACATCCTCTTCACACAAATCCAGTCTGAAAAAGTATAAGTTAAAACAACTCCTTATAGAACAGTTGACTGGTCTGACTTGTAATAATTTAACTAGCAATTGATGAGAACAGTTTACTACTATTCACATTCATGTAAAATACACATTTTGATTGATTGATTTAGAGTGATAAGGATATATCATTCTGCAAAATTCCTTATCTCTTGAAATATTAATGTGTTTGTGAATGAAACATCACATTAGAATGATGATTTTAGTACAAACAAACAGAGAGGGCAGAAAGTAGATACAGACAAATGCTAATTCCTGATGGCAGAGATTTTGGATTCAGAGTATTTAAAGTTGTTGTGTAGAGTAAGACAATTGATGGATTTTTCTACAGTCAAACTATCATTGTATGTGCTTTGATTGACCACTGTTTATCACATTATCACACAACTAAACTACTTCTTCCATCCCAATTTGTTTGTTCACTATCTTTTTTGAGAGTCAAAATTTTGAAAATTTTGATCGTACATTTCTATTAGTCAATAAGAAATAATATAGTCATATGTATTGTTGTTAGGTTTATTTCAGTGTATAATTTTGAAATGTCACAATTTTATAATTTTGGCGCGTGTAGAATTCGAGTTATTTATGTTTTAAGTCATGTCTCATTGATCGTGAAAGTCAAAACATGTCATATAATTTGGGATGGAGGGAGTATAAAATGTTCAGAATCGGGCAATACTCATTTTAACCTGTGGTGGTTATCGACCCAACCAGGAGCGGATTTAGGAATATCGAAGAGGTGGTTCGTGATATTCAAATTTTTTAAATCAAATTTAATTAGCAAATAAAGAATTTTATGAAAAATATTACACTTGAATAAAAATTTAAGAAAGAAATGAAGTCATGTATAGTAAAAAATTGAGAGTTGAATAATAAAAGAGAGCTTTAAATTTTTTAATAAATTTGAAGCTGCCAGGATACGAATTACCATGTTCTTTTTTGACACAAGTTCATTACTGACCAACTGAGCTAACATGACTTTTGGTGGTTCGACTGAACCACTGTGAACAATGGCAAGTCGGCCACTGCACCCAGCCTCCACAAGTGGAGGGCTTGGGTTCGAGTTCTGGCAATAGGGGTGAACATGGGTTGGGTTGGGCAGGTTTTGGCTAAACCTAAACCCAACCCAATATTTGTCGGGTTTTAAAATTTCGACCCAAACCCGACCCAAGAGTTATTTGACCGGCTGCTTCGGGTCTTCTAATTTTTGGGTTGGGTTGAGCAGGTCAGACGTCATTATTTTAACAATTAAAATTATATATAAAATAACTCAGAAATTACAATAACAAAAACCATAATAATTGTAGAATAGTATAAGACCATTAGTCACTAGCTCAAAATTTAAAATCCTCCAATTAAGTATAAAAAACTTAAAAATATTGTGGTTTCATGTTATCGATCTACGACATGTAAACGATTAGGCTAATATATATTTAACTTAGACAACATATAATAATACTAATTACATGTAATAAAAACTTACTAATCAGTAATTACTCACTCAATGTTGATATTATTGAGATCATTTTTTCTTTCGTTCAATATCTAAAGTTGAACACATCTTATTATTTCTCTAACTATACGTGCCCATTCTTTGAAAAATGATTTGAAGTGGTGAAAAAAGAATCAGAATATTTGAGAATGACGTTGTAGAAAATCTTGAAATTTACAAAAATTTGAGCACTTCGAGTAGAATCTTCAATTATTCAACAAACTTATATATGCAATTATTCACCGGGGCGGTTGCGGTTCCATTAAGAATTTTTTTATTTAGAGTATTCTTAAAGCATAAATTACACTGATAATTCTAAATTAGCTTAAACTTGCTACATTATGCACACGTAGTGCCGCCTCTATGACTATTTATATATATAAGTACTAGTTTATTAGGTTAGAAACTTAAAGTGGACTTATTGTAGTATCTAATTATATTGGCTATTGAATTTGCATATATATTTTTGTAATAAGTCTAAAATTTTAAGCATAATATTACAAATTTAAATTATTATGTATAATATTCGGGTTGGGTCAGGTTTTTTCGGGTTTCAATCGTGTAAACCCAAACCCAACCAAATTTTATCGGGGTTTTGATTACTCAAACCAAACCCGACCCATCGACCCAAATAACCCGTATTTTCGGGTTGGGCTGGGCGGGTTGGGTAATTTTTGCACACCTTTACCTGGCAATGCATTCTAAAAAAGCGATGCCTTTTCGCCCCCCCCCCCCACCCCTCAGTTGTAGTCTACATTTCCCCCTCTTCAATAGTATGGAATTGAAACCGATGTCTCTTCCCCATTGTAGTGTAGATTTCCCTCTCTCCCAGGGGCGAAACCAGGATGAAAATAGGGGGGGGGGGAAATTTTGAGAATATAGAGGGGGCCAAAATAAAGAAAAAATTGTTAAAGTATCAAAAAATGTTTGAAAATATGTTAAAAATGAAGCTTAGAGGGCTTGAACACTTGACCTCGACCTTTTAAATGAATAAAAAAAAGGTTTATCTAAAATGTGCCCTTAGGGCACACGTTAAGAAGCTAATAAGAGAACATAATTGATACTCCCTTCATCCCCAAATGATTGGTACATTTTGACACTCATGGTCAATAAAACACAATTTCAAACGTACATATCTCTTATTATACATGCGAAAAAATTATAATAAGTTAATATTTCAAAAATAAATATTGAGACGAATCTAACAAGGTTCCACATGTTTATATTATTTCTTATCGTTTAATGAGAATTCTTGATCTAATTTTTTAAAGTTTGACCGTAAAAGTCAAAATGTACCAATCATTTAGGGACGGAGCACGTAATTAATTGCATTTGAAATTTAAATGTTTCCTTATATGCTTACGAATGTTAAATTTTCTTTCCATATTTAATAATTAACATGTGCTTAGGGTACATTTTATTAGGAAACTTTTTCTTTTGGTAACCTTTTTTAAGTAACATTTTTTTAGGTAACTTTTGTTAAGTAACTTTTTTTTAGTTAACTTGAGAGTTACTTATGAGTCTTAAAACATTATATAAACCTCAACGTCCAATCTTAAACCTATCTCACTTCCATTTTATTCTTCTCTCTTACATATTGTCTTTCTTCTTCCAAAATCAAGAAATGGCAACATTGTTTACTCTGATCCCTCCCACCCCACAACTCAGTCATCACACAAACATACCAATCACTTCCCATCCCATGAAAATTTCGAATTATGAGCACAATATGTACATTACAGTCACCAAGTCTACTAGAGAAATCGACGAGTGGCTGTATAACAGACTTTCGATTTACGGGTTCAGACACTTGATGGTGGGTTTGGATGTCGAATGGCTTCCTAATCTGCAGCCTGGCGAAGACCACCCTGCAGCCACACTTCAGCTTTGCATCGGCCGGCATTGTATCATCATCCAACTGCTTCACATGGATGCCATGTCAGTAAGTCTTGAAAGATTTTTGAAAAACACCAACTTCTGCTTTGTGGGTGTAGGCGTGGTGGACGATGCCAAGAAGTTGTTCCAACATCATGGGTTGATTGTTGCGAGATTGATCGACTTGAACAAATTGGCTTGCTTGAAGTATAATAATCCAGGGTTTCTAAGAATCGGGTTGAAAAGACTCGCCAAGGTAATATTGAAGAAGTAAATGGAGAAGCCGAAGGAGATCACGTTGTCCAACTGGGATGCGGAGACACTTTCGTCTAAACAGATTGAATATGGAGCCATTGATGCATTCGTTTCTTTTCAAATTGCATTCGCTTTAAACAATATGGTCAACATGCCAAGTTTTATGTACTCATGAACTTCAATTTCTTTTTTCTTATGATGTAATTATTGTATTATGATTTTTGTAGAGTATTGTAAATTGTTTCAAGTTGTCAATTCAATAATAATTTTTTCATTCTTGTTAATTACTTCATATTTTTTTGTTGATTTACGGCTTTCTTGATGAAGAAAGAATGGAGTTTTAGTATTAGAATTTGTTAATTTGTGTGTTCGAAAAGTTTCGTCGTCGTAATAACATTCCCTCCAACAATACATTTCCTGTCAAAAAATGTCTGAATCAAAACAATATCTTAATATACAAAATTAGGTGAAGATGAATACAATTTACAATATCAAGAGTCCTTCAGATCCAAACATTTTCTGCAGTTAGTTCTTTTACTGGATAAGAAAGGCGCTAACTTATTCAATCGTCGTAAGTAGAATACACAAGAATCTTGTCATATAAACTGGAGTGACATGTTCGATAATAGGATGAGTAATGAAACACGGTGCACTGTTAGGAATTATGGACCTCAAATAATTTCTCCAACCTAAGAATCTCAATGACAACGAAAAGAATAAAGTGCGGAATTAAACAGACACAAGAATTTAGGGACCAAATGAGCACCTGTTAGCCACTTAAAGGGACCATTTGCGCATCCGTTTTACTTATTGGGAATAAAGTGCAAAAGTGTGCCACTTACTGGGACCAAATAAGCAATTCCCTCTCTATATATACATAAGCGTTTTGGTTTGAAAACTTCATTCAAATTTATGTGATACAAATTAAAATTAATTTTTTCATTTTTTTATATATGTTGTACTCCCACTATTTCTAAAAGATTCTAGTATACCAATAAAGAATATATTTTAACGTACTTAAATTTATGATTGATGTTTTAAAACTGTTAACTTTTATAAGAAACAAATTAATTAAAAAAAGGAGTTACAACGTAAATTGAACATGTTACATTAGTGTTTTTCATAAACATGTTTATGTATTATAGATCATTATCAGTTTTATACTATTTGATGAAGGAATAAAAACTAACATTTTACATGAATATATATATCTATTTTTCCAAAAGCATCTATGTGTATTATGTGCAAAAAGGTTATATATTATGTCGATTTTCCTAGAATATGTCCTTAGGTCACATGTTAAGATGCTAATAAAAGAAAGGTTTATCTAAAATGTGCCCTTAGGGCATATGTTAAGAAGTTAATAAGAGAACATAATTGATTCTCCCTACATCCCTAAATGATTGGTACATTTTGACACTCATGGTCAATAAAACACAATTTAAAACGAAGATAACTCTTATTCTACATGCGAAAAAATTATATAAGTTAATATTTCAAAAATAAATATTGAGACGAATCTAACAAGATTCCACATGTTTATATTATTTCTTATCGTTTAATGAGAATTCTTGATCTAATTTTTTAAAGTTGGACCGCAAAAGTCAAAATGTACCAATCATTTAGGGGCGGAACACGTAATTAATTGCATTTGAAATTTAAATGTTTCCTTGTATGGTTACGAGTGTTAAATTTTCTTTCCATATTTTATACTTAACATGTGCTTAGGTACATTTTATTAGGAAACTTTTTCTTTTGGTAACTTTTTTCAATTAACATTTTTTTAGGTAACTTTTTTTGGCGTAATTTTTTTTAGGTAACTTAGAGAGTTACTTATGAGTCTTGACACATTATATAAACCTCAACGTCCAATCTTAAACCTATCTCACTTCCATTTTATTCTCTCTCTTACATATTGTCTTTCTTCTTCTAAAACCAAGAAATGGCAACATTGTTTTCTCTAATCCCTCCAACCCCACAACTCAGTCATCACACAAACATATCAATCACTTCCCATCCCATGAAAATTTCGTATTATGAGCACAATATGTACGTTACAGTCACCAAGTCTGCTAGAGAAATCGACGAGTGGCTGTATAAAAGACTTTCGGTTTACGGGTTTAGAAACTTGATGGTGGGTTTCGATGTCGAATGGCTTCCTAATCTGCAGCCTGGCGAAGACCACCCTGTAGCCACACTTCAGCTCTGCATCGGCCGGCATTGTATCATCATCCAACTGCATCACATGGATGTCATGTCAGTAAGTCTTGAAAGATTCTTGAAAAACACCAACTTCTGCTTTGTGGGTGTAGGCGTGGTGGACGATGCCAAGAAGTTGTTCAAGCATCATGGGTTGATTGTTGCGAGATTGATTGACTTGAACAAATTGGCTTGCTTGAAGTATAATAATCCAGGGTTTCTGAGAATCGGGTTGAAAAGACTCGCCAAGGTAATATTGAAGAAGGAAATGGAGAAGCCGAAGGAGATCACGTTGTCCAACTGGGATGCGGACACACTTTCGTCTAAACAGATTGAATATGGAGCCATTGATGCATTCGTTTCTTTTCAAATTGCATTCACTTTAAACAATATGGTCAACGTGCCAAGTTTTATGTACTCATGAACTTCATTTTCTTTTTTCTTATGGTGTAATTATTGTATTATGATTTTTGTACAGTATTGTAAATTGTTTCAAGTTGTCAATTCAATAATAATTTTTTCATTCTTGTTAATTACTTCATGTTTTTTTGTTGATTTACGGCTTTCTTGATGAAGAAAGAATGGAGTTGTAGTATTAGAATTTGTTAATTTGTGTGTTCGAATACTAAATGGAAAAGTTTCGTCGTAGTAATAACATCCCCTCCAGCAATACATGTCCTGTCAAAAAATGTCTAAATCAAAACTATATCTTAATATACAAAATTAGGTAAAATGAGTACAATTTACAATATCAAGAGTCCTTTAGATCCAAACATTTTCTGCAGTTAGTTCTTTTACTTGATAAGAAAGGCGCTAACTTATTCAATCGTCGTAAGTAGAATACAAAGAATCTTGTCATATAAACTAGAGTGACATGTTCGATAATAGGATGAGTAATCAAACAGGGTGCACTGTTAAGAATTATGGACCTCAAATAATTTCTCCAACCTAAGAATTACAATGACAACGAAAAGAATAAAGTGCGGAATTAAACAGACACAAGAATTTAGGGACCAAATAAGCCCCTGCTAGCCCGTTAAAGGGATCATTTGCGCATCCGTGTTACTTATTGGGAATAAAGTGCAACAGTGCGCCACTTACTAGGACCAAATCAGCAATTCCCTCTATATATACATAAGAATTTTGGTTTGAAAACTTCATTCAAATTTATGTGATACAAATTAAAATTAATTTTTTTATTTTTTACATATGTTGTACTCCCACTCTTTCTAAAAGATTCTAGTATACCAATAAAGAATATATTTTAACGTACTTAAATTTATAATTGATGTTTTAAAAGTGTTAACTTTTATACGAAACAAATTGATAAAAAAAAAAGGAGTTACGACATAAATTAAACATATTACATTAGTATTTTCCATAAACATGTTTATGTATTATATATCATTATCACTTTTATATTATTTGATGAAGGAATAAAAACTAACATTTTACATGAATATATATATATATCTATTTTTCCAAAAGCATCTATGTGTATTATGTGCAAAAAGGTTATATATTATGTCGATTTTCCTAGAATATGTCCTTAGGTCACATGTTAAGATGCTAATAAAAAAAAGGTTTATCTAAAATGTGCCTTTGGGCACACGTTAAGAAGCTAATAAGAGAACATAATTGATACTCCCTCCATCCCTAAATGATTGGTACATTTTGACACTCATGGTCAATAAAACTTAAAACGTACATATCTCTTATTCTACATACGAAAAATTATAATAAGTTAATATTTCAAAAATAAATATTGAGATGAATCTAACAAGGTTCCACATGTTTATATTATTTCTTATTGTTTAATGAGAATTGTTGATCTAATTTTTTAAACTTTGACCACAAAAGTCAAAATGTACCAATCATTTTGGGACGGAGCACGTAATTAATTGCATCTGAAATTTAAATGTTTCCTTGTATGCTTACGAATGTTAAATTGTCTTTCCATATTTAATAATTAAAATGTGCTTAGGGGACATTTTATTAGGAAACTTTTTCTTTTGGTAACTTTTTTTAAGTAACATTTTTTTAGGTAACTTTTTTTGAGTAACTTTTTTTAGGTAACTTGAGAGTCTTATGAGTCTTAACACATTATATAAACCTCAATGTCCAATCTTAAACTTATCTCACTTCCATTTTATTCTTCTCTCTTACATATTGTCTTTCTTCTTCCGAAATCAAGAAATGGCAACATTGTTTTCTCTGATCCCTCCCACCCCACAACTCAGTCATCACACAAACATACCAATCACTTCCCATCCCATGAAAATTTCGTATTATGAGCACAATATGTACATTACAGTCACCAAGTCTGCTAGAGAAATCGACGAGTGGTTGTATAAAAGACTTTCGGTTTACGGGTTTAGAAACTTGATGGTGGGTTTGGATGTCGAATGGCTTCCTAATTTGCAGCCTGGCGAAGACCACCCTGTAGCCACACTTCAGCTCTGCATCGGCCAGCATTGTATCATCATCCAACTGCTTCACATGGATGTCATGTCAGTAAGTCTTGAAAGATTCTTGAAAAACACCAACTTCTGCTTTGTGGGTGTAGGCGTGATGGACGATGCCAAGAAGTTGTTCCAGCATCATGGGTTGCTTGTTGCGAGATTGATCGACTTGAACAAATTCGCTTGCTTGAAGTATAATAATCCAGGGTTTCTGAGAATCGGGTTGAAAAGACTCGCCAAGGTAATATTGAAGAAGGATATGGAGAAGCCGAAGGAGATCACGTTGTCCAACTGGGATGCGGAGACACTTTCGTCTAAACAGATTGAATATGGAGCCATTGATGCATTCGTTTCTTTTCAAATTGCATTCGCTTTAAACAATATGGTCAACATGCCAAGTTTTATGTACTCATGAACTTCAATTTCTCTTTTCTTATGATGTAATTATTGTATTATGATTTTTGTACAGTATTGTAAATTGTTTCAAGTTGTCAATTAGATAATAATTTTTTCATTCTTGTTAATTACTTCATGTTTTTTTGTTGATTTACGGCTTTCTTGATGAAGAAAGAATGGAGTTTTAGTATTAGAATTTTTTAATTTGTGTGTTCGAAAAGTTTCGTCGTAGTAATAACATTCCCTCCAACAATACATTTCCTGTCAAAAAATGTCTTAATCAAAACAATATCTTAATATACAAAATTAGGTGAAGATGAATACAATTTACAATATCAAGAGTCCTTCAGATCCAAACATTTTCTGCAGTTAGTTCTTTTACTGGATAAGAAAGGCGCTAACTTATTCAATCGTCGTAAGTAGAATACACAAGAATCTTGTCATATAAACTAGAGTGACATGTTCGATAATAGGATGAGTAATCAAACAGGGTGCACTGTTAGGAATTATGGACCTCAAATAATTTCTCCAACCTAAGAATCTCAATGACAACGAAAAGAATAAAGTGCGGAATTAAACAGACACAAGAATTTAGGGACCAAATGAGCACCTGCTAGCCACTTAAAGGGACCATTTGCGCATCCGTGTTACTTATTGGAAATAAAGTGCAAAAGTGTACCACTTACTGAGACCAAATAAGGAATTCCTTCTCTATATATACATAAGCGTTTTGGTTTGAAAACTTCATTCAAAATTATGTGATCCAATTAAAATTAATTTTTTAATTTTTTTATGTATGTTGTACTCCCACTATTTCTAACAGATTCTACCAATAAAGATTATATTTTAATGTACTTAAATTTATGATTGATGTTGTAAAAGTGTTAACTTTTATAAGAAACAAATTGATAAAAAAAGGAGTTACAACATAAATTGAACGTATTACATTAGTATTTTCCATAAACATCTTTATGTATTATATATCATTATCAGTTTTATATTATTTGATTAAGGAATAAAAACTAACATTTTACATGAATATATATGTATATATCTGTTTTTCCAGAAGCATCTATATGTATTATGTGCAAAAAGGTTATATATTATGTCGATTTTTCTAGGATTATGTCCTTAGGTCACATGTTAAGATGCTAATAAAAGAAAGGTTTATCTAAAATGTGCTCTTGGGGCACATGTTAAGAAGTTAATAAGAGAACATAATTGATTCTCCCTCCATCCCTAAATGATTGGTACATTTTGACACTCATGGTCAATAAAACACAATTTAAAACGTAGATAACTCTTATTCTATATGCGAAAAAATTATAATAAGTTAATATTTCAAAAATAAATATTGAGACGAATCTAACAAGGTTCTACATGTTTATATTATTTCTTATCGTTTAATGAGAATTTTTGATCTAATTTTTTAAAGTTTGACCGCAAAAGTCAAAATGTACCAATCATTTAGGGACGGAGCACGTAATTAATTGCATTTGAAATTTAAATGTTTCCTTGTATGCTTATGAATGTTAAATTTTCTTTCCATATTTAATACTTAACATGTGCTTAGGTTACATTTTATTAGAAAACTTTTTCTTTTGGTAACTTTTTTTAATTGACATTTTTTTAGGTAACTTTTTTTAAGTAACTTTTTTTAGGTAACTTGAGAGTTACTTATGAGTCTTGACATTATATAAACCTCAACGTCCAATCTTAAACCTATCTCACTTCCATTTTATTCTATCTCTTACATATTGTCTTTCTTCTTCCAAAATCAAGAAATGGCCACATTGTTTTCTCTGATCCCTCCCACCCCACAACTCAATCATCACACAAACATACCAATCACTTCCCATCCCATGAAAATTTCGTATTATGAGCACAATATGTACATTACAGTCACCAAGTCTGCTAGAGAAATCGACGAGTGGCTGTATAAAAGACTTTCGGTTTACGGGTTTAGAAACTTGATGGTGGGTTTGGATGTCGAATGGCTTCCTAATCTGCAGCCTGGCGAAGACCACCCTGTAGCCACACTACAGCTCTGCATCGGCCGGCATTGTATCATCATCCAACTGCTTCACATGGATGCCATGTCAGTAAGTCTTGAAAGATTTTTGAAAAACACCAACTTCTGCTTTGTGGGTGTAGGCGTGGTGGACGATGCCAAGAAGTTGTTCCAACATCATGGGTTGATTGTTGCGAGATTGATCGACTTGAACAAATTGGCTTGCTTGAAGTATAATAATCCAGGGTTTCTAAGAATCGGGTTGAAAAGACTCGCCAAGGTAATATTGAAGAAGGAAATGGAGAAGCCGAAGGAGATCACGTTGTCCAACTGGGATGCGGACACACTTTCGTCTAAACAGATTGAATATGGAGCCATTGATGCATTCGTTTCTTTTCAAATTGCATTCGCTTTAAACAATATGGTCAACGTGCCAAGTTTTATGTACTCATGAACTTCAATTTCTTTTTTCTTATGATGTAATTATTGTATTATGATTTTTGTACAGTATTGTAAATTGTTTCAAGTTGTCAATTCGATAATAATTTTTTCATTCTTTTTAATTACTTCATGTTTTTTTGTTGATTTATGGCTTTCTTGATGAAGAAAGAATGGAGTTTTAGTATTTAATATCCATTGAACAAGTAAGGCTTGGATACATCACCAATCAAGTAATGTAATAGGATCATCAACATTTTTAATTTCAGTGTCTTCAAGAAAAATAATATTCCTCCGTGAAGTGACGGATAAACGAATCGATCTAGCACATTCATCATAATTCGTGACGAAGAACAATAGGAGTGATAATATTGTCCGGAAGGTCATTAGAACTAGTATAATACGGATCTTTATGATTAACCGGATTCAGGCGGTATATGTCGATAATGCCAGAGCAATTTGATATTACCAGATCAAAAGTTAATCAAATACCAATTCTAACCCTCAAGTCAAATATTCATTTATCATGTTTTGTTTAACATATAATTATCAATATCAATACGAATAATTGGCAACAAAATCAGTGTTAAAAGGAATTGATACGAGTAATACTTTGTGCTCTATAACATACAAGATACATAAATATAGAGATTCTAAAATTTCTCAAAAGATTATACAGAGTAGAATAAAGTTCTTGAACAATTTCCAAACAATTTTCATATGATCCATATGCATCCTAGCCATGAGTCATAAGGTCTGAGTCACTTGCTCAAATTATGTTCTGTAATTTTAAGCTAACTCATAGTTTACGAGAGTAATTATTATACACTGAGTTAGTTGTTAACGAGAAACTTTGAATAATTTATTAATTGTATTAAAACCCACTTGTTTGGAAATCAATTGATGTTGTTGCATGTCTAGCTGGCTAATTACTTGTTAATCTTGAGGATGGATTATGTTTACAAGCTAATACATTCGAAATGATAAATTATAACATCACACTCAGTTGAGGGTTAAAATTGACATTTCATGATCTTTTGTTCTGGCAATATCACCTACCTATTTTTATCATTACCATTGTTGCTATGTTGAGGCAACGTGGTCAAAGGGGGACTGATTAGCAGCCATAAGATGTGAACGATAGGAAGAAAAAAAATAATAACCTAGCTCTAATACCATATAGAGAAATGTTTTTCCTTATATTTATAAAGTGTATTGTATAATTGATAAGAGTCTGTGGGGTTCCACTCTAAAACCAATTGGCCATAGAGGGAGTAGCCCAAGATCTTATATATTTACCCAGGAGGACATCGACTTTCGATGTGGGATGTGCATCTTAACACTCCCCCTCACGTGTAACCCAATCATCGGCGGAACTTTCATCGCCGGTATTAATTGCCGGAAACAACATCGGCGGGTTACACGTGCCTCAATAACTCGGGTCTGGCTCTGATACCATGATAAGAGTCTGTGGGGTTCCACTCTAAAACCAATTGGCAATAGAGGGAGTAGCCCAAGATCTTATATATTTACCCAGGAGGACATCGACTTTCGATGTGGGTAGTGCATCTTAACAATAATATATATAGAATCTATGAAATAAAACCCTAATGGTCTCATATTGGACAATGCTCATAAGTAAATACAATCTACAAATAAACATATTAATACACTATCGTGTAACAAAAAGCAATCTACAAATAAACCTAATGGTTGATCCGATGAAGACTAAGTATCAAAAGCTCAAGAGGTTTACCTTAATTGATGAGTGAAACTTGGTTTGTATATGGTTACATCTGGTGCATATGACAGTAGTGGCAATAAAAGCAAAAATATTAGTGATGGTATTGATATCTCGTCATCGATTCCTTCCCTCGAGCGCTCACAAGGAAAGAAGCAACGCAAAAGAAAGCTAAGGCATTTGGATCCAAATCATTATCTTCGAGAAAGTCGAAGGCATATTTTGAGCAAAATACGGGAAGATCACTCATGAGGGCCATGTTCTAAAGCAAGATAGAGAGTGTAGAATTGTAGCCATGGAAATATTATTAAGTGCCTCAAACAAAGAGCAAATTCGTGCCAAAAAGAATTATACAATTACTCCCTCCATTCCTAAAAGATCAGTACATTTTTACTTTTGATGGTTAAACTTTAAAAAAATTGATAAAAAATTCTCATTAAACGATAAAGAATATTATAGTCATGTGAGATCTTGTTAGACTCGTCTCAATATATATGTTTGAAATATCAATTTTTTATAATTTTTTCGGATGTGGAATAAGAGATATTTATATTTTAAAGTGTGTTTTTTGACATCAAAAGTCAAAATGTATCAATATTTTAGGAACAGAGGAAATATTAAATTTGTGATGAGGTACATTTTTAAGAGGCTTATAACGGAATTTCCATAAAAATCAATACACTTTATTGGACGAAATCTTTTTTTTGTTGTAAATTAGCGATGAAGTGAGTTTCGAACCCAGGACCTTCTGGTCACTAGCGAGAGCCTTTTCCACTAGGCTATTCGATTAACTCTCATTATTGGACGAAATCTTATGTACTCGTTCTTCCATACGGAAAAGATACGGCCATTTCTTCCCATCGTAACATTGATGTTTACTCGTTATTTCTTCATCAAGTTTTTAACATTATCAGATTCATGTTAACAAATTATAGAAGATGAGTTTATTGTTTAATGTTTTACATTTTGGTTGGTTGACGTTCCCAGTTCAACAGAAAGATGAACTTCTTGTTTTTGAAGTATAAATGCTGGTGGGTAAAGACTTAAGAGCGCGGCGGTTGACGGGTGAGGGTGACTGACGACAAAAGTGGTGGCACGTAGAGGATGACGACGAGCTTGTATATATATGCTTGTTCAACATAGTAGTATGCCGATTTCCTAATAAGCATTGATTACATAATGTTTATACATATAGACATCCATGTAAAGTAAATGAGTGAGCCACAAAAAATATAACCTTTGTTGTGAACTGTTCCCAACACCATAACAATGACTGCAACTTAGAAGACCATGTATGAGCATTGTGAATCATTTGCGACCTTCGACTTTCTTCTGTTCTTTGGCTGCAGTTAATATTAAGCCATTAGATCGAGCAGTAGCAAGTGAGTGTAAAAACAAGAAGACGGAACAGCGTCATGAATTACGGAAAAAATAATACAAGACTACACACCACACACCTGCTTTCTCTTCCTCTCTCTTCTTTGCCGCCTCGGCCCTTTGTTGTCGAATAAGGGCCAACCTCTCTGCATCGTCGAACAATCAGGAGAAAAGTACAAAAGCCATCCACATTAAATAATGAAAGGTGTTCATGTCAGAATTAGCATAAACAAATTTGGGCACCTAGGGAATAACATCAATGATCCTATTATTACGTTCCTAATCCATATCGGCATTGGTGGTGCACCTTTAAACAACCTCTAGAGACCACTTATGCTAATTCTAGAGACCAAGCACATAATCAGACCAACAAAGACTCTAGAGACCACTTAAGATTCCTGACAAAGAATTTTGTTATAGAGAGTATACATAAATCTATGATTAAAGAGTATGTCAGGAAAAGAATCGGGTGAATTATATAAACAAAAATGTTAACCCAACTATTAGTTAGAGTAAGCCTGGACATGAGGCAATAATTAAGAATTGTTTGTGCAGATAAAAGAGCCTCACCTAAGTCTTTTTTTGCCTGATCAGTTTTCCCCTGTTCTTGCAGCCTCATGTACCTCTCACGAGCTTTCTGTTTTTCCAACTCTTCTCTGAAATAAATATGCAACTGATCACATAACGATAGAAAAATAAATGTAAAAAGAAAACTACTCCATGACAACACAGACCAAAAATAGAAACATAAATTAAATAGTGTATCGTTACTAGTTACTAAAACTCCTATTTATTTCTCATGATATCCTAAGCAATTGTAAAAATCTAACAAGATGCCAAGTTCAACAAAAAATTTGATGATAAATTTGTCAGAGCTAATATTCAACTCAAATGTATGTTTGGCTACATCTTTTTTTGGTAGCTTAGAAGTAAACATGTGTTAAAAAATCTTGGATACTTAGCTGTATTGCGTGCAAGCTCCAAAAATATATCTCGAAAAGGTTCAGACTTCAGAAAAACACCCTCTCAATTGCTTAATAGTTCAAGTAAGCTGTTACGAAAGTAGTAAGAGAACCGTTTCTAACTTCCATTTTTAGAGATCAACATTACATTCCAAAATATTGGCATGAAGGCAGTATTTCAAAAGAAACAACAGTTTCAACGCTATTATACACATTGCATCCTAAAATAACAGATTCAAAAAGAAAGGCCAAGGAATTGGCATATAGCCTTTGACAAGGTATAGCATAAAAAACCTCTTCATAGCTGGCGGAAACACTACAGTGGTGAAAAGCAAGTAAACAAAATGAAAAGGAAGCATGATTCTACTAGAACACGACCCAAGAAATATGAAAGAAACAGTCCACATTATGGTGCATGAAATGCTCATGCAGTGATTTAATGCATTAAACAAAGGAAGAGTTTATACAAACACAAATATGACAACACCCTTCATGTCTCACCAAAAGTTAAAAAAAAAATATATGTGTACCTTTCACGTCTTGAGAGTTCAGTTGTCTTCTCAATCTGCATTATAATACATCATCCAAAAATCAGTACCATCAATTGTGTTATATATTGAAAAATAAAGATGACCTTTTCTCACATCTATATCTCTAGCTTTCAAATTCTTTGGCTTCACCAGATTGGGATTCTCTATCTCAATAATACCTTGAGTGCCTTTCCGCTTCTGTGAACAGCATCAATAAAAAAAAGATGTAGCAATAAGTTACCCATCCTTGGGAACTGAAGGCCATGTGAAATTTTGTGAACATAATTACAAAGGGAAAGGCAAATTGGTTAAATATGATCTCATAGGCCACTAACATCTAAATCTCCATCATGTTCCTCTTCGGACTCTTCTTGAGACCTTTCTTCCTCTTCTTTAACTTCTGCTTCCTCCTAAAACGGTACATAACACATATAAGCACAAAAGTTTATGGAGAGAATTATGATACTAATGTACCTGAGACGTAAAGGAACATTTACGACGCCAGTTGGCTAAGATTTATTTTCCTTGTTAAGTTCTAAGTTAAACATCTTATTAGTAACCAATATTATAAGGTGTTAACTTATAGGTTTTATAATCATTCTTTACGCGTTTGGATATGGGATCCTCTAAGGGGTGAGCAGAACTTTTTAAATTGTATATTGTGCAACATAATAAATAAGGACAATTCCCATGTACCTTTAAGCTAATAAATTTAAATTTTAGTTGTTATGAGCTACAATTTAATTTAGTTTGTCAACTCTCAAAGGGAGATTCATGAAAATGTTCCAAGAACAAGCACCACTTCAATAAGTTTTGATGAAAAGAGTTATTTTACGTATCAAGAAATTCCTATATAACTTAAGCGACAAAAATCAAGGGTTTTGTGTGTTGTGTATTAGGATTTTGTCTAACTAAACATGTAGTAATGATTTTTTGGAACTAATTAAGAGGTTGTTGAGCAAAACAGATTAGCCAAGAATGCGCTAAGTATTCAATAAATCCAATCAACAAAAATTAAAGATTCAGCCTAACTTGGAGTTTACCTGCATCAATCAATCCCAGTAGATATGTTTTCCTCTTTTTTAAAACTCTTTAGCCTGATATGTATTATTTGGGAGAGGCACATCTACCTACTCTCCGTGCCTTCTTAAGTGCCTAATACATCACTGTTGGAAGGTTACATGGTAGCTACCCATAATCTCCTCAATACATAAAGTACAACTATACAAAGTAACGAGGCACGAAAGGGTTAGAGGATCTCTTCCGGTCTGATTTATTGGTTCTGAATTTTTTTCAGAGTATAAAAGAAAACTCTTGACGAATCAACATGGTTAATATATTGTATGAGATATTGTAAGACTTCAGGAAAAGAAAAGCATGGTGCACTATGAAATGATTTTCATGTAGTAAATTAATAAGTTGACAAATTACCCGTTTAAAGGTACGGGGACGGGAAGCAGAGGTACCAGCAACTGCAATATCATATAACATTAAACATTAATCACTAATAACAGACCTTGACCGCATATTATATTTCAAGTCACATATCTCTGGTCCAAACATACATGTTGCATAAAAACAATACTAGACAAAGCACCTGATATCTGTAGAGCTGACGACCTTGATCTGGACCGTTATTAAATCGTTGGACTTTAAAGTTACAGTAAATTGATATGTCCATGTCTTATGCAATCAAAGATTTATATTTGCTGGCTCTGGGTTATACTGGAATTTTACACTACCTACGTTTCCTTAGACCCCCCCCCCCTCTCCAGAACACTTAGGAAATCGATGGTATCAAAAACACAAAATATCATAATAATGGAAAGTATAATCTCCAGCCACAAGCAACACTACCACTCGAAGTTATCATAATGATGGAAAGTTTCATCCCAGACCACAATCTTTATTAGCAATATCAGCTCATTCTAAATATTAACTGAATATCATATACGGAGTATGATATTATCTGTACAAGGGAATGCGCAATGATAGACATCAAGTATCTCCAACATAAAATAGACAAAATGTGATGAGGACAAGACAATATCAAATTTGATCATCTCAAAATAAAATAAACAAATTAAATGGCACCATGAGTATCTTAGCATACAGGAGCCCAAGGGCGATGTAACTACTACTTTTTCCCCGCTTCTTTTAACCCATATTACTCTTCACACGACACTTTTATGTATTCAATTATAGCATAAGTAGAATCAAATCAATCCCCTCGAATGGTCTCCTCCAACCCCCAGCCCCCTCCCCCACCCGGCAGGTACACCGGCTATCTACAAACGAACTTCATTTCTACCAAACAGCTACCACAGAAAGAAACCCAACTCCTCTACTATCTAACACTTCCAAATTTCGAACATTTCTGATCCTCTCTTTCAAGTGTTCATCCACAATTTAGATATCGAATCAAGCAAGAAACCAAACTAAAGCAAACTGAAAACACTGAATTTCAATACCCAAAGCTGGAAACAACATGAAAATAACCACATAATCACTGAGAAATTACAACAATAAAATAAAAAATTAATCTTTCAATAGCAACCCCACTAAATAAAAACAAATAATCAAATAACAAATAAGAAATTACAATGCTAAATATAAACTAAACCATTCAAGGGCAACCCCACATAAAATACGTAGTTAAATAATCAGTAATTTAACAGTAATAAATTTTTTTCTTTTAAAAGATAGTATAATTACTCAAGTCTTCAGTGCTTGTGAACTGGCGACGACCAGTAGGCTTGCCCTTGAACTTTCCTCTACCCATATTTGTGTAATCAATCAATCAATCAATTAAATTAATATTTTTAAATAGTCAATTTGGACAAAAAGAAACTGTAATTGGATTGAATTATATAGTGATTTGATTTCAAGAACTTAAGAAGAATGAAAAGAAGAGAGTGGAGGAGTGTATCAGATGCTCGAACAGAATATTGTGTGGCCCCAGCCCCCAGTATTAGATTCTCCATTTCTCCTACGCCTCAATGTTACGCAAACGGGAATATCCACACACAGGTGGAACTATTTTCATGCAAGTATGCTCGCACGGGAGGGAGCGTGGTCAAGTTGATGGAGTTGATTCCCACTTTTTATCGAGCATGTAACATGGGGCTTAGCATAGGACCGAGTAATTTGGAACCCGCTCGTTACCCGACTCGGAAAATTCGGGTCCATTATTCGCTCGTATCATTTTCGAACAATACTCGAGTAAATTTCTTTACCTGATACCTCATTGGGAATACCAGAGGCGGCTCAATTACCCACTCGTTTATTTTTTATATGTTATATTTATATAATGTATATGTTATATTTTAACGATAATTAATTTCATTGATCAATATAAGACTAGTATTGAAAAGAATTTCTAAGGTTGCATTTCGACAATTAAATTTTGTTGCAGATAACCTAAAAAATTTCTTTTTAGATAGAAATTTGGGGGTAATCCGGCACCGGCTTGTAGCCCGGCTCAATACCCGCTCGTGTCCTTATCTAGCGATACGATGGTAATAGGTTTGCTACCCGGCTCGTTAGTACCGGACAATTACCCGGATCGATGAAATTGAAATCAGACCGGGTAACCGTTACCCTCTTGAACCCGGCTCGTTCGCGGCACTAAGATTACCTAGTGGGATTTATCTTTGTAACGTGATTTATAGAATATTACGTCAATCGAGATCTACTCGTTGCAGATCTCGTTAGAAAAAGTACGCGCGATTGAGTTGAGAACATGTTATGTTGCAAAAAGGATTTTACCTATCTTGTGTTGTTAGGGACACAACTACAATTTTAGTGAAAAATAATAGTGAGCCATTACTACTTCCCTACTTTTATTAGGTACTCCACTAAAAGTAATATTTTATCTTTGATATTATCCCAATTTTTTTAGGCTTATTTTCTTGTTATCCCTTCTATTATCAGAAAAAATTTAAATTATTTCGAATATTTGTTAAACCTCACATTGTCCCTTATATTTCATTTTTTTTGTTTTGCCCCATAAATTGTAATTACTGAAATAATGTAAAAGCAAGAAAAAATTTATAATAACATATTTATTAATTTTTTTAACACTTTTATTATTTTCTAGGGTGGTTTTTAAAAAGTAACTAAATATGTGGATCACTTTTAATAATAATAATAACAAAATGTCATCTTTTTCATCTAACACCGGCCTCCATCTACCACCACCTTCACCATCACCAATAACCCCACCATACATTAAGTGTCGCCACATTTTCTCACATCCACCACCTCCACAACCACCGCCTCCACAACCACCGCTACCTCTAGGGGTACGATTGGATATGGACTTAAACCGAACCGAAACCGAACCGATTTAAGACCGGCGGTTTTTTCGGTTTTAAAACCGATCGGATCGGTTTCGGTTATTTGGATTAAAAAAAACCAATCGGATCGGATCGGATCGGTCTTACAAAAAATAACCGGTGGATAAAAACCGATCCGATTGATATTGTTATTATGTATTTGGACTTTGAACAATATTTTTATTTTTTTATATTCCAAACATTTGAATGATATTGTTATTAATTTATATTGAGGTTGTGACTTGTGAGTATTGTTTTATGTGTTGATGGTAGATTTAGACCAAAAAAATTCAAGTAGAAAGAAGAAAATATGAATCTAAATATGAATTTGTAGTTAAAAATCCCATCAATCTGTCAAAAAGTTGGCCCAAAAAGTGCCCAAACTTGATCCGGAAGCGGCCCAGTATTTGAAGCCCATAACCGCCCCAAAATCGAACCGGTCCGAAACCGGCGATTTTAACCGAACTCGGTTTTTTCGGTTTTCGGACCGGTTTCGATTTTGATTTTTAAAAAAATTGAAAAATCGGATCGTTCTTTTTTTAGACAAAAAACCGTAAAAACCGGTCCGATCGTACCCGTAGCTACCTCACCTCTCCATCTCTCATTTTGGAGTCGAGGATTTACTACCAAACCGCATCATAGTAAATCCACCAATGCACACTTGTTGAATAAACTTGAGCCAAGAAAATCACCTTACATCTCCATCAAAGATAACACCATCCTTTCTCTCCTCAACTACAATAAAATTTTTCTCCATGTCACACCGGCTAAAGAATAAAAATGGATCATTTTAATGTCCATTCATTGGAACTCACTCGACAATTGAGGGATCCAATCTCCACAAGGATGATACTAACAACGACCTGAACCTTTAAAACATTTGTACTATGGATAATCGTAACATCTTTATTGCTACTGATAGTTCCATCTTGCATGTATGGTTTAGGTCATTTCATTTTATATAGGTGGATGGAGATTTGATGCTTTTACTCAACAATGTTATTATTTTGGATTCATAATGTAATGGCTCCTCTAGCCACAATACCTGATAATTTATGAAATGATTTACTTATATATATATATATATGCATTTAACAAACATTAACTACATGAAGGTAGGATTCTCATAAACAAGGTCATATTGAAGAGTTTTGACTTAGAATACCAAGCTTTTTTTTGGTACTCATAATACCAAATGACATATTTATTATTTCATCATACACGCATGATAGAATAAGTTAAAAAACTTATCATTTTTTATTGTTTTGCAACTAGTTGTTGACCAAATTGGATTTTTGATAAATTTATATGTTTATCAATGAACCCTATAAACAATTGTATGTGATAAATTACAATTAGTCATATTTACATTGTTGTGTGGACAATCAAACTAAATTAATGTTAAAAAAATTACATTAAACGGAAGGGCTCATTTATGCGATAAAATTAAATGACATTAACCATAAGAAAACATCGACGTGGTTAATTGACAATAGTTACAATAATAGATTTATGTGAAAAATAAAAATAAACCATGAGAAGACACTTACATGATAAGTTGAAGTTAACTGTATAAAATTATAAACTATGATGAGACATATATAATGGACCACGGATAAATAAAGTGAGATGGAGGACAATAAATGAAGACATGAAGTATACTACTCTCTCCGTCCCTAAAAGATTGTCACATTTTAACTTTTGTTAGTTAAACATTACAAAATTTCCATTAAACGATAAGAAATAATATAGTCTTGTGGACCTTGTTAGATTCGTCTCAATATATATTTTTGAAATATTAACTTTTTATAATTTTTTCACATGTAGAATAATAGATTATTATATTTTAAATCGTGTTTTGTTGACCACTAAAAATAAAAATGTGATAATCTTTTAGGAACTGAGGGAGTACTATCAAATATGTTTCTCTACTGTTTCATATAGAACAAGCAAGATGAAGAAGAATAAATGAAATACATCTTATAACATTGCCTACTAGAATTAGATAAGAACACACATTTATGAAACGAAATTGATAAATATGACATGTAATTGTCGACTAATAAACCATATTAGATAAATTGATAGGAATGGGCAACAAAATAGGACATGGGGGAGCAATTAATATGAGATCCCATGATTTTTGCATTGCAAACAACTTGCTAAAAAATAGGAATAGAAATCTGATGATGATCCACGTAATAATGTGGGCCATGTTTGTTTCATCAAATGACATAATCGATCACTAACGTTTACTAGAATTATACGTTTGATCAATGTAATTGAATTTTGACTCTTTTCGATCACCCACATTTGGTATTATATGCGAAACGAGTCATTCATGAGTTTTTTGACAAAATGCGATTTTTGATGTCTTTTTCAGGGGCAATTTAGTAATTTCAAATTCATTCTAACACAACAAATTAATACTTACTAAGATTGCAAATAGGTGGTAATGTGCACTAAAATTGTTCAACAAAGTAGTTCCACCTGCTACATAGGAGAAATACTAATTCGACACTTTGAAGTTATTCGCATAGGAAGATGGATAAAAATGAAGCACAGTCGAACGAAGAATTCTCCTACACATTAGTGATCGATGGTGTCATTCGCCCTTTTTACTTTTACTTCAAAAACTAAAAAGAAACCACAATTGCCCGTTATTTAGATTTGACCCTTGGATCGAATGCCAAAAATAAGGCTTGGTAGTCTAAGTCCAAACTCCATACTGTATTTGATTTGGGGCGAGTAATACATATGTATTGTAAAACACCTACTAATGCCCAACTCCTGAGAATTGGGGAGAGGCGTCCCCTCAAATAAAGTCGACTTTGGGAGCAACTAGGGTGGCAACTTATTTGTACTAAAGAACACCATGTTTGACAAGAAGTACTTTAATTTCTATTGTCTCGATATTTTCGAGGTACAAGTAAAGACCGAAGTAATAGAGTGGAACAAGGATGTACTTTCTCCAATTGATAAAACAACACAAGTACAACCGGGTGATCGTTATATGAACCGCTCCATTACTGAAACCTACATCACTAACATAATTCACTTTGGATATTTTCTACACAAGTATATTAATGTATCACCTGGAGTTGCTTCGCCCTCATCACTTGGACATACTTCAGGACTTTCGACGGTATGCTAGAACCTAAAATCAGTTCATATATAAATATATGAGCAAACTGGTTGATAAATATGAGGGGAAAGGCGAAAGCGACTACATTGGCTATAACCTGTAGCTTAAAAGAAAACACTGTTGCAGAAACGCCCCTGTACTGGGTTTATTATTCTCGATAGCTCAATAGGTTCCCAAGTGAACTAGAAGTAGTAATATAGGTGAAACAACTGAACTTATAAGAACTTACCATATTAAAACTGCCGATTGATTGAATCACTGCTAATGATTGATGCTCTTCCACCAAGCAGAGCTCATTTTTGCTTGAGTCTATTATGGGGAACTGGGATTCACCTAAAGTCTTCATCTCAATATCTTTAACCAATAGCATTTCAATTTCATCCGGTTGCATGGAAGTTTGCATGGCAACATACTATAGACTCTCGAACAGGCAGAAATAAAATCAATTAATGTAATGCACTAATCTTGATGGTCTAAAAGTTAAATGATTATTACTTTGTGTTATAAAGTTCTAATGAGGATTTTACTTGACGTAAGTGTTTAACCAACAGATTTGGCTTGCAGCAAAGATAAGGCCTCTGCAAGCTGGGTATTGAATCTTCATGCAAAGAAAGAAGCACAAGGCTGACATCCATCTGAAAATGATAAGAAAACAATGTTAGGGAGATTTTCGATAGAGTATCTGAACAGTCCACATGACCCTTCAAGTCTGGCTGCCACTTAAAGGAGGAAAGGTTCAGACAGCAATTCGAAATTTGAAGAAATTTAGATGGCACAGTGACTCAATTGAAAGTAGATGGTTTTTAGACAAGGGACATAACGTGGAACATATTTATACATTCATAACTTCTTGCACCAGAGGTTACTAAAGCTGCAAGAACTATCTAGTAAGTCTTACCCCCTCGATAGTTTGGTCCGAACACTGAAGACGGTCAATTAACTTAGAAAGTCGGCTGCTCCGGGGCAGCTTACCAGGGGCACAACTCAAACTGCCATGTCTGTTCTGACTACGCATCCCACCTTTTCCCCAGGTAAAAATATATGTGCTGCCAACAAGCCCATCACATGCGCCAAGTGATTCCCTCTTTACGTCTACATCGTTCTCATCACAGTCCACATCAGCATCATTTTCTGAAGGGCGAGATGACCGAGTTCCTGAACACCTTTTCTGTCGCTTTGGCCTCACTTCAGTGTTCTTCTCATCTGCAGAGGAATTGCCACCATCATGACCATTACCATTTTCTTCATCATCAGATTCTAAATTTTCAGCAGCCCTATGGCTTCTCCTTCCCCTCAAATTTCTCTGTGATCTCCTCATATAAGCTGCTGCAGTTGCTTTAGCCGCCCGCTTTTTTCCAAGTGCTTCTGTCTGACGACGTAAAGTTTGAGCAATTGCGTCTTGTATCTGATTAAGCAGAGACAAGTTTAAGTTCAAGAGAATTCAACAATAGAACACTGTGGAAGATGATGTAAACGATATGGTAATACAATGCTTATTACAATAGGCAGCTACTCCCAACTTCTTTCTTTGATAAAAACTATTACTGATTACCATTGAGTAAACTCATTTATCAGAACACGAGTATGACCTATTTCATAACTACACCTGGATTACCTGTTTATTTCTCGCCTTTTCCTCTTCATGGAAGGCCAATTCCTGCTAAAGAATACATAAAAGTTAGCTTCAGGTCATACGCTTAAGGAATCAAAACTACCATCATGCTGTACCTCTTCTTCATATTTTTCAATGTTTGGATATAAAGCAGCAATTATGGAATCATAATTTGGATCATCTCTTAGAGATCTCCGACTAGCACAATGTGTTCTACATGCAGGGCACTCGTTGTTTCTGCACTCAAGGACAAAATAAATTTGAATAACAAAGTGAAAGTTCCATAAATAAACATAAGAATGACAACTCAAGATACCCCAGCCGCATTGCTTTGTCAATACATTCTCTGCAAAAGCGATGGAGGCATTCCATAACCGTCCTCGTCTTCCTAATTATACCTGAAAAAAGACAGCAATATACATACATAGAATAGATCAACCTCTATGTGTTAATCGGTCAACCAATGAATTATTGAAGATTGTGAATGAACACACATGGATGTAGTTGCTAAAACCGAATTTGATCTAATCATTTGTTCAAGTGAGGGATTCTTTACGAGCTTGTCATAGGAAAAAATCAATTTGTACGCTGATATACTATTTGAACTGAAAGTCTTTAAATATAGAGAACTTATTTTCCCTTCAAATGATTAATTAAGCCATTTCCAATCAGATAGAGACTAGAGACTTTACTTGTGCATCTAACAACCCCCCTCCCTTGCCCAGTAGAAAAAATCTGGAAACCAGTAGATAATTCTTCTTCATAATATGCATCCGAATAAATACCTTTGGGAAAAGCTGAAGCTTATTGTTAGTATTACATCGAGTACACACGTCATGGATAGCATCGTTTATGCATTAAAAAAAAAATCAGCATACCTAGACATATTGGACATTGTACTTCTTTGCGTATTTCCGAAAGTTTGACAGTAATAAACCTATGTCAACATTGTATCAGTATATAGTAAATTTGAAACAGATATATTCATTGAAAGAATTTAGTGATGAGGAGAGACGGAAAACAAGTTACATGTAGAAGAACAAAAAATGAAATATGGGAAAACAATTTAAGGTGATCCTCAATCAACACGCCCCCAATTGTTCAACACAGGGAAAACTTTTTTTATGTTCAATGCAGTATAAAATATTAATCTATATGCATTTGGTTTGATGTCCTCTACAACTTATTCCTATCTTTCCTTCCAATATATATTAATATATATCTGACGAGCGTCACCCAGTTTCAAGTCAATTATGTACTCCAGGTTTTAAGGAATTCATAACACGACACCATAAGATAATACTGCATATATATCTGACTCTCTGTTTTCAGCAATTTTCGAACTGCAACAGACATATTTTTCCTTTAACTTAAGAAATCTTACTAAAATATCTTTTTAAAAGAATATATAAAGAGTATTGCATATATATCTGACTCTCTGTTTTCAGCAATTTTCCAACTGCAACAGACATATTTTCCGTTTAGTTTAAGAAGTCTTACTAAAATATCTTTTTAAAAGAATATATAAAGAGTACATCACTTCCCAGGACACTTATATTTTTCCTCGCAGCTGCCTTATAAAGCTTAAATGTTCATCTCCTGCGTGCATTTGATTAATCATGGTCTTGGGTATAAACTACACGGAGGCCAGGTTCTCTTTCAAAGATCATGACAGGTTTCTACAATCTAATTTACACCACATAAATACCATTATAGCAGTAGGGACTAGGGAGGCATATTCCCAGTTAATCTATCCTTAAATAAGCTACTGAACTTCATATTCCTGACAATGCTAGTATATAAATAAAAAGCTTCACGTAACATGGTTTTTCTCCCAACAAACAATTTGCCTCCTTCAACTGCCTATAGTGCCAACTTTAACTTATATATACTTCATTTGATTCATGCACCTGAGAATTCAATTTAAACATATATAACTAAAAAATACTTGACTTACAATGATCTCGAAACCCAACTCAATATTACCAAATAACACATTTCAGTACGATAATCCATCATGATCATTGTACAAGGTAATCGGACCTACCCCTACTCGCCAATATCCACGACTAACTCACTTCAAGCACAAATCCCAAAGGTTCAAAATCACCAAACAACTCCCAATCAACAAAACGAAACACATGATTTTTCACCAGAAAGTAAACACTCAAGTCCCAACTAACCACACAACCCGACATTTCAAAGATCAAATAAACAAACCGGAACCCTTATGCACCTCATCGTCAAAATCGACCCTCAATACTAATCATCAGTCAACAAACAAAACCAAACATGCTGATCTCAAAATAAACAAGTAATCACAAGTAAATGCATCAATACACATAGAAAATAGAAACAAATTCACAACATTACTCTTAAGCTTTTAAGTGTGAGAAGCATTACTCGTCTTTTTCAGCAGCACTAGAAGCTTCGCTATCATCTGAATCTAACCACAACAACAACAACAAAACCGAAGGGCGGCAATTAATTTGGGAAATCATAACTCCAAAACGTGAGCTCGTTTACACTACTAATAACAAGACCACTTAGGTTGATAATAGTAAATGGGTTCTTATGGATTGATGATTCCCACAATAACATAAAAGAGCTCGTATATTTTGACATATTCAATACGGGACGGGTACTAAAATTTATATAGTAAGGAGTACAGAGATACCCTCTTCTTCAACATCATCGTTGAGTTGGTCGGACACATCGATGTTGTTGCCGTCGTTCTGCAGAGGTTGTTTGGGTGCATCTTCCTTGAGCTCCGACGACTCCGCCGGCGGCGGTGCCGGAGAGGAAGTGGGAGGCCTATGCGCCGGCATTGACTGTTCCACGGAGGTGGAGGAAGAACGAAGAGGACGACGGGGGGATGGTTGAATGAGTTGAGGTTTGTTGTGCCTATATGAATTTGTGTATGCTTTGTAGTGTTTTTATACATTCACGGTTATCGAAATATGGCTTAAAACAAAAATATTTCTGACTTTACATAAAAACAATTATAAAAGTTTACTATTTCAAAAATATATAAACATATAAATCTGACAAGATGCAACATAACTATATAATTTATTATAGGCTATTGAAAATTCATGATTAAAATTTTTAAATTTTGACTCCAAAAATAAAATTGAGAATAAGAAGACAAGCCGGAGAGAGTATTATTTTTCGAAATTTATCCCAATTTAACATATCAAAATTTGGTTAAAGACCATCATGAATTAATACACTTCAAAATATTTTAAATAAATCTTTTGTATTCAATTAGCTTGCCCAAGGAAAAACACCTTATAGAGTCAATGGTAAGAAGTACAATATAAAATATTATTTGGCGGATCGTGTAACCCTTAATGAGCTACTTTTGTAAAATCAACACCAAACCTTGTTGGAGTAAAAAGACAGTATTTTCATTAGTTCATTAAGTTATGGAAATGATGTGGACGGTGCATTTAGAGTGCTACAAGCAAGGTTTTCCATTATTAGATGTGCAATGCATTATTTTGATAAGGGTATTCTGAAAGATATAGTGATAGCATGTACAATTGATTTGTCCACATTTTCTCGTTTGTTTTCTTCGGACCATGCAAACGGTGCGAGTCTGCTGGAACACATGCAAGTGGTCTTTGGCTTCTCTCACTTCTCTGTATGTTCTATTCAATCTTGTCCCTAAGGTCTTGATTTGTCTCGCCTTGTCTGGATGGATGGTCCGAAGCAAGCCTTGTTGAGTTACCTCTGGCTGGTTGTCTTGAGTTTCCTGCCTTGGTGGTATTGGATATTCTTGGATCCATTGCCCTGAAAGCGTGGTCGGTGTTGGATCACAAACACTCCGACGATCAAGTCAGTTAAGAGTATTTGCAAGCATGTATTTTAGGGGAAAATATATATATTCTCTTTCAGGAGTTGAGTCTGGTATTTATAGGCAACTCCCTCCGTAGTATTAGCACCATAGGAAGTCGCATGTCTTGTTAGGATTGGTGCTGAGTGGGCATGTGAGATGTGGGCCAAGATTCATAGATCGGGTCTACATATTCGTGAGCCCCATCTGTACAGGTTTTATTATTATCGTTTTTTTGCAGCACATCAATGACATAATATATAAGTTTTTGAACCTTTTATTCTTCCTTAACAAAGACGCTACTAACCGCGCCTATTGAGACAACTAGGTAGATTAAAAGGGTATCCCAGGTTCTGGTCGTGTCAAGACTTGAGGAGATCCTAAATGTTGCTTCAGTTTTGCAAACGCCTTAATACTTTCAGGATCCCATTTGAGTGCCCCCCTGAGTTTGACCAGCTTTCTTGAGAATTTTGAAGAAGGGTAAATTACGCTCGCCTGACTTTGAAATGAACCGGTTGAGGGCTACCAGGCATCCCGCCAGTTTCTGCACGTCTTTATAACTTGCAGGGTCTTTCATATCTATCAATGTCTATATCTTATCCGGATTTGGCTCAATACCCCTCTCACCAACCATATACCCTAGGAATTTTCCTGAGGTTATACCGAACGTGCATTGATAGGGATTTATGCGCAATTTAGTTTCTCTGAATTTTAACGATTCTCAAAGGTTTGAGATGCGATCCTGAAAATATTTACGTTTTACCAACATGTCATCTGCATAGATCTCCATCTTACGAACAATCTGTTGTGAGAAAATAGTGTTAACCATTTGCTAATATGTGGCCCCCGCGTTTTTAAGTCCGAAGGGCATGACCGTCCAACAATATAATCCGTACTCGGTTATGAATGTGGCTTTTTCCGTATCTTCATCCGCCATGCGGATCTGATGGTACCCTCTAGTTACATCCATAAAATCGAACACTTCATGGCCCGCGTTTCCGTCTACCAACTGTTGGAAATTGATGTGTCAATTTCCTCAATTAGTGCCCGTGAACTATATCATCTATATATGCGGTTCAACAACCGATAGTTATCTGAACTATCGGTAGTCTCACGCGAGATAATGCCGGGGGGTCATCGAATGGCAGACTAGGCTCTCACGATGATCTTCGGGATTCGTGTATACGGTCTTATACGTTGAATCCCGATGCCTTCGTTACTCGGGCTATGAGGTCACACACGTAACAATTACCGAAGATACTTTCGAGTAGTGACCCGAAAGTGAATAAGGGATTTGATCCATATTGAGGAATTTCGGTTCGATCGAGATCGTGTCCCGACCGAACCGATGGTGCGCCCGGAATTGGTTCCGGACACACCATTTGGGGTTTATGTATATATATATATATATGTGAGATATATATATATATATATTATCATTTATTGAAATGATTTAATTAATTAATGAATTAATTAAATAAGATATGATTTAATTAATTAATTAAGATTAATTAATTCCATCATCATGACTGGTTGACATCTTGGTGTCTACTTTATGCCTTGGGAAGGCTTTGTGAGACTTGGGAAGAACTCTTGTAAGAGAATCTTCCATGGACCAAGAGGCATTAACCATATGGATGGTTAATGTGTTTGTTTAGTGTATAATGTGTTTCATCATCCATTCTATATCATAAGATGATATAGAATGGGTAGAGAATCAAGCTAAGTTATCACACAACTCTTGTTAGAGAACACAAACAAACACACACACTTCATCTTCAAACCCTCTAGCAAAACTCTAAGTGTTAGAGTATAGAAATTGTTCTATAGTTTGCTATAGTAGTTAGACTACACACTCCTCAATAACACACACTAGTCCAAGTGTGTCTTATTGCTATCTAAGGTATTGGTGTGGACTATTTCATAGTAGTTCCATATCACCTTGGTGATAGAAATTTCTTCAAGAAGAAAGCAATGAGCAAGGTGTGGGGATAAGCACTTGAAGATCATATCGCTTCCGCTCACGCTTCAAAGGTATATCTTTGTAGCCACACTCTTTGATTATGTTAGTTGTAGCATATTCACACTATCTTTAAACATATACTTCTATGAGCTAGTTCTATTGTGTAAGTTCTAACGATCAACGAATTAGGATTTTCTAGACATATGAACTATCGTAGTTCATTGTGTCTTGCAACCCCGGGATATTCCAACACCAACCACTTCAGACAAGGTAGTGGATAAAAGTCTTTGGGGCATGCCTTATTCAAGCTTGTGAAATCAGTGCACATGCGCCAGCTACCGTTCAGTTTTTTGACCAGCATTAAATTCGCAATCCACTGCGGAAATTGTAATCCCGAATCGCATGAGCCTCTAGTAGCGTGAAGACCTTTTTACGGATGGCCACACTTTTTTCATCCTTGAACGTCCTCTTCTTTTGTTTGGCAGGTGGCATGTTAGGATCGACATGCACGTGATGTAAAGCCATCATAGGCTCTACTCCAGACATATCTTCAGGCGGCCATGCAAATACATCTTGGTACCCCCCAAATAAGGTAACAAGTTATTGCAGGTGTTCACTACCCAACCGAGTTCCTACCCGGAAAGTCTTCGCTGGATCCTCACGTTTGAAAGGAATTATATCTATCTCCTTAGATGGCACCACCTTCTTTCTACTTTTCCGTTATAGGGGAAAGTTGTCCTTCTCTTCTTGTACTAAAGAACTAAGGCAGTCAACACACACTATTTCATCACCTTCTTATGGTTATCCCCACCAGTCTCTACCTCTGACAAAAGAGGTACGAACGATTAGTAACATGAGCTCACACATTTCTATTTACCACTCATATCTCTTATGCCTGTAAGGCTGTAACCGTAGGGAACGTAAGCTTTCAATGTATTGGGGACACTATTGCTCGGAATGTTATTAGGGAATGGCGCCCAATTATGCCATTGTATGATGAATCTTCCAAATCCACCACTGTAAACGACACGCCTATTGGGGATCTTAGCGTTCCCCTCCGAAAGATCAAGTCAAGGTCCGCTACCCCCATGCGATGTATCAACTAGCATTCACTCCACCTCAGCATTTGCAATTATGGGCATGATGACTAGTGGGTCATCGTGGGGTAGCTCGATGCCTTGTAATTCAGATTCTTCAAAGGTGATAGGCTCCATTTTAGTTGCTCGCACCTGATGAAAAGAGTATACCTCTTGGCGAGCATACCTCCTGTAACGCCCCGCCCCCACGAAACCGGGTCGGAACGTTATTTGATTTGATGGACTGGCCTCACAAACCATCACGGGTCTTTCCAGCACGTTTTGTCCTCACTCACGTGCTCACCGAGACACTTCCCAGTGGGTCACCCATCCTAGAATTACCCCAGGTCAAGCACGCTTAACTTTGGAGTTCTTCTGAGTTGGGCTACCGAAAAGAAGATGCATCTTGATGGTATGAGTAGTACCAATCAAATCATATCAAACATATCACATCGCCCACTCTAGGCCGGGTATTACACCTCCGCCCCCAGCCATGCCCCTAGAGACTGTTTCAATCCTGCGACGAATAGGAGCAGGTGAACGATGTCTTTTATCTGGGCTTGACTCCGGTCTAGAATTACTAGGGGGCATTGAGGGTTCCTTGCAAACATATTCACACAAATAACCTCTTTGAATCAACCGTTCAATCTCTACCTTGAGCACTCGACATTCGTTCGTGTCATGACCCTGTTCGCGATGATATTCAAAGTATTTTGTTTTATCCCGCTTGTTCGGAGCTGTGGTTAACAACTTTGGTTTTGACAAATAGTTCCTTTCAGCAATATCGGCATATACTTCGGCCATTGACATAGTAAGGGGTGTCCGGGTAGTTTCAGGAATAATCTTGGCAGGTGGCGTGTGAGTACGTTTTACGCTTGTAGTCGGGCGCATATGATGGTGTAAAATGGCCACCTCTGTCGCGCTACAAACGTTCCTAGACCTTGGGTTTTGTTGGAGATCTATGTGTTTCCTTCCGGATGACGGTTTTGCGAAGATCCGAACTTTTGTCACCATCTTCTGATTTTACCTTCAACTCCTCCATATCAATATATTGGTGTACTTGATCCGTCAGTTCGTCTTGGAGAGAGTTCTTTCTAGCAACAAATTCTTTTAGTATGAAATACTTAGTAAGAGATCCTTAGCGTCTCTAGCGCCTTATCGGAGGCTACGAAAGATTCCCATGTACGCCACCTTAGCGTCATAGGATGAAATACTTAGTAAGAGATCCTTGTATCGTTTGTGATATGCCCTTAGGGATTCACTTTTCCCCTTATTTTATTCCATTAGTATATTTTCATCTAGTTCCGCTTCGATGGACGCCCCGAATTTGGCAAGGAAAACCGTAGTTGTTGCTTCATATGTATGCAATGACTTAGAGGGAAGCTCCATGTACCAATCTAGTGCTTTGCCAGACAGACTATTAGCTAATGATTTGGCGTATAAATTGGGTCCGTTGGTGGCCATAATCATTTGAATAAGAAACCCCTTCAAATGTTTCTTCGGGTCTCAAAGGAATCTAATGTAAATCACTTGGTGATAAACACACATTCATATATCCCAGATTCGATAAAATGATGTAGATTAATCTAATAACAATTAAACCAATTGTCATATGAATACAGAGACTTACAATGCCACGGAATATCAACAAGAACGTGCGCCCCTTTTGAGTATAGCCCACACCGTGCTTCTCATCTTATGTTGCAACATATTTAGCTTCCATTGTAGTATCTACCACGGTGCCTTGCTTGTTACAGCACAAAGACACTGCGCCACCATTTATGTGAAACACATAACCAGATTGAGATCTAGAATCATCTTTGTCGGTTCGGAAGCTCGCATCGGTATAGCCTACAACCTGTAACTCTTTATCATCCCCTATAGACAAGACACATGGCTCTAGTATTTCTTAAATACTTGAGAACGACTTTTACGGCCTTCCAGTAAGCTTGTCCTGGGCATGACTGATAACAACTTGTTACGCTCAAAGCATAAGAAACGTCAGGTCGTGTACAAAGCATGGTATACATGATAGATCCTATGACATATGCATAACGGATCTTGTTCATCTTCTCTATCTCGATGCTGTTTGTGGGACTGTCAGCACGACTAATAGAGATGCCATGTCTCATGGGGAGATTACCTTTCTTGGAATTTTCCATATGGAACTTAAGTAACACCTTATCAATATAGGTGTTTTGACTCAGTCCAATGAGTCTCTTAGATCGATCCTTATGGATCTTAATTCCAAGAATGTATTGTGCCTCTCCTAGATCTTTCATAGAGAAACACTAACATAACTACGCCTTGACTGATTCAAGCATGGATATGTCGTTTCCTATGAGAAGAATGTCGTCTACATATAGCACGACAAAAGCAATGTTTCTCCCATTAACCTTCTTGTATACACAAGAATCTTCTTCGCACTGAATATATCCAAACTCTTTGATCGATTCATTGAAGTGAAGATTCACTAGTACAAAAAACCTCTTAGACAGCATAAAAAAACGCTACCAGATAATGAAGATATTTCATGTTATTCACTGAAATTCATGAATAAAATTCATATCTCCAAGAGCTTAGGCAGACTGGGCCAACGAGGAATGTAACGGCGGACAAAATCCATAAAGAAACCGCCTACTTGCTAACCAACATACTTGCCTTAACTTCAGCAGCGGCTGTCTCATCGGCTTGACGCTTATCCTCGCTCACCTTCAGCTGCTCCTCGACCTGGCGGAGCTCCTCATACAACTTAGCTGACTTCCTTTCCGCAGCGTCCTTTAAGTCGGATAGATCAGCCACCTTAGCATACAGACTTTCTTTTTTATTCACCAGCTCATCCTTCTTTGCCAAGAGTTCCTTTTGAACGGAGAGCGCTTCCTCTAGCTGGAGGGACGTCTTATTACTGAAAGCTCTTTGAGGCTTGATCTGAAGATGGTAGGCCTTCTTGTCCTGCTTGCGGAACTTTTCAGACTGCTCTATCTGGTCAAGAAGGTGATTGTTTAGCTTATCCACCCCAGCGCATCCCTTGTCATAGAGTACGAAGTGTTCAGGCACTGAAAAAGAAAGGAGATGTGAGATGATTATGATGAAACGAGTATAACGGTACCGATCAGAAACGCTTACCTGCAGCGCTTCCTGGGTATGTTGAGCACATTTGTCCAGCAGTGGTGCATAAGGCCCTGAATCTACCACCTCTCTCTTCAGCAAGAGAGGTTTAAAAGCTAGGAAAGCATCCTTAGGATCTTCCCAAGAAAAATCCTTGGTTATGGTCAAGTTTGGACCTCTCAAAGTATAAGGTAATGGGGTATAATTGCCATCAAACTCTACGCTCCGGAGACTTTGAGCAAAAATCCTAGCTGGCCGTATGAGCTTTTTCATACGCCTCTTGGTACGATCATTGGATGCAGGACCAGCAGTTGAAGGCTCAGGAGCTGGAGGATCGTTATGGACAAAGAATTCCCCAACCGGGTCTGAAACCGTCTCGGGCACCTCGACGGCCGAAGGATCCACCGTTTAGCAGGGGTGGTGGAGTATCCTCACTGACAGGAGACTGACCGATTTCTGCCTCCACAACACTCGGAACCTCAGAGGAAGAGGCCACGGGTGGGGTTGGAGGTACTCCATCAGAAGGGGTCTTGGAAGACTTCTTGTGACGCTTGGATGAATCTGAAACATCCATAGCCATGGACCTCTTGTGGACAACCTGGGGAGTAAAACGGTGTTAGATGAAGGGATCAGTCCGACATCGGTAAACATCGGCTGACGAACTCCGAGCATGCTTTCGATGTACAGATCAATAGGAGGGGGACTGCCCTTAGCGGCTTCCAGCACCGCGTCTGCATAAAAAAAACAGGATGAGATAAGTTGAACAAATTAAACAAAGATAATATCAGAAGTTAAAAGAGACAAGTACCACATGTAACCGGAACATCGGTGTTCGGGTTGAATCTCCTTTAATTACACCGGCCATGGCTATCGACCCTTCGTCACAAAATACGGGCCATGGCAGAGTTTGGGGAAAAGCCTTACGAAGGACGTCAATATGTGACTTATCAACAGGTGAACTCTTACGCTTTTTAAACCCGTTCATACCGCCTGTAGGTATCCATGGCAAAGCGACACGAGAACCGCTACCCCCCGCATCTAACACCATTTCTTATGGAAGGATACTGAATCCTTAGGGGGAAAGGATACTAAATCCTGATGTGTTACCTTGTACATCTCATTGAAAAGGAACACAGTGGGAAAAATGTTGGCTTTCCTACAAGCCACCTGAAACATAGTGATGATAAAAGCAGAGAAATGATGGATTTGACCGGGAGCGGCCGGAAGAGTGCGCATGAGAATATTTTCGAAATTGTTGAAAGGCGGTCTAAATTCCAAATGCATAGATTTCCAAGAAAATAGGGGTCCAACCTTCTTCGTAAGAAAAGAGAGATTTATCTAGGCAGGGGAGTCTAAATTCTACGGAGGAAGGAATAGACAAGTATTTCCTAACTTTCCTAATGGTTTGATTAGTCAGATTGGGTCTAGAGGCTTGGGAAATGAAATTCTCTATTGTACATGTTGTATCGTTCACACCGTATGATTGGGACCGGAGGAGGAGGCTTTCGGTGCGGAGGCAGGAGTGGATGTAGAAGTAAATTTCTTCACCAACTTCTTTTTCTTTTTCGCTGGGTCCGCTGTTGTATCTACCCTCGAGGGCACTTGTGGGGCAGCGACATCCTGAAAAAGATCACTGTCAGAAGAGGAATGAGAGCCCCAGGAAAAGGATTTCCGGGCGTTAGGAATAACAGTGGACAGGGGATCGGAAGAAGAAGAAATCCTAAGGTCACCACCTACCACTTTAAATGAGATGTACAAGGTAACACATCAGGATTGGTATGCAGAGGAATTGTCAAGGTTCAAATTGATATCAGCAACTGTCAATGTAAAAATGTAAGTATCTTGCAGTCAAAGTCGGTCAATGGAGAACGAAAGGGTTTTCCCGCCTTAAGGAAAAATCGAAAGATTAGTGGGGCACGTGTCAAGATATCAGATAAAAAGAACAATAAGACAGTTGGAAAATCGAAAAGACACGACCTTTGGATGATTTTCAAAGAAATAAAAAAGACACGACCTTTGGGTGAGTTTCAGAGAAATCAAAAGAAAATTTTCTCAAAAGTAAGGGTTTGATCCAATTAACGAGTTGCTTCGAGGGATTAAGGTGTTAATCAAAAGGGGTATTGATCTTCAAACCCAGAAAAGAGTAAACACATGAAACACATGTTTCTCAAAAATCAGAAGGTTCGATACACACTAATTCTGCGAAAAGACAAGATCTTTACAAGCACAATCACATTACTCAACCAAGATGTACCTAAATCAGGTGCATAAGTTCGAAAACCAGAGGGTGAAATGAAAATTTAAAGAGCTCCCACTCAAGGTAGGGGAAGAATCTCTAAATGGAATGCTCAACTTTAGAACACTAATACAAAAGGAATTGAGATGTGAAGTTGAGTAAGAACTTACTAGGGAAGACGAGAAGGTATCTTACAGACAGTAAGACTTCGAAGGTTTGAGAGAGGGTAATAATGGCAATTTACAGAGAAATGAGAGGAAGAAGATGAAGTAAAGTACAAATGAAGTGAGATTCGTACTATTTATAAGCCAAGGATCTTCTGGAAGGATGGCAGAGCCACGCACTAGACATGTGTAGTGATATCTCCGAATATCCCACACCGACATATCAAATTGATCCAATAAGCCTTGACTTATCTCTTGATCATCATCCATGGGCGGCCAAATTAAGCTCCCTGACGTTGTATATATACATCAAAAGATAAGGGGGCAATGATGGACTAGGGCTTTATTGGCCCATATGATGGACTAGGGCTCTTTGTACCGTACGGTACGGATTGGTGACTAATACAACTGGATACCCACAGCTGGATCGTACGGACAAGGCCCTGGAGACTTTTACCCATCTTAGCCGCACACGAGTCCTATATCCAGGAGAAGAGGTACAACCCATTCTCTCTCCTCTATTCCCTATATATAGCTGATTTGTGTCATTCAGAAAGGGTAATCTAATTCGAAATATTCCCTATACTATACTATAATCGTTTTACCTGAATGGTGCTCTTACTTTCTTGATCGTCGGAGTGTCTGTGGTCTCACAAGGACCACACTTTCAGGTACGACGGATTCCATCACCTCACAATCGAATTTGGTTAAGCGGACACAAAGCAGACGGTCTGAACCTCAAGTTAGACGTACCATCTCAACAAGACAGACCAAAGTCTCATTAAGTCCGAATCAACCAGTTAGCTCCGGACCTCATCCAGTGACATCAGCAAGTGAAGGACACTTGTTTGGACCGGAACTATCACGTAGGAATTCAAACGCTTAGTCAATTATCCACTGCTCACTTTGGAAGGGGGTATATATCAAAACTTATAATTATTGTATTTACATTTCTAGTAGCGATCATTGTTATTATGCATGTTTATATTATATGTGTAATATATTTTGATGCGTAATCCCCTTCACTTTCTTAAATAAATTTCACTATTTCGTTCTTCCAATGGATTTGTTCTTCCATGCCCAATACAAAGTCATCTTAGCTCTCTTTCTGCTCGGTACTATCAATGAATTGGTTGGACGTGGAAGTTGATGGGGACGAAAATTGTGATGAACGAGATGAAAATTGGGACATGATTCTCAGGCGAAGTAGAACCAGACAAGGCTTCACAACCGCCAATTTTTCTGCTTTAGTTTGGGTTTCTACTTTGGTGGCGTAAGGAGGGAGAATAGTGGCAGGCAGGGGTGGGGGTTCGTTGTGAGGATTGGGGTATGGTGAGAGGAAAAGATAATCGTGGTGGGCCTAATGTGTTATTCCAAATTTGCCCTTATTTTTAGATTAGTTAAGAGACTAATACTACGATTTAAGGGGCAAAATGATATAAAAATATAGTATAGAAGGCAATTTAAGCATTAACAAAGTATTATGAGGCACTTTTAAATTTTGGTGATAGCTAAAGAGCAACAATAAAATAAGCCTTTCAATTAAGACCGATTTTGCTTAAAATTGACGAACCTAGGCCTGTAAATGAGCCGAATCCTACTGAACTTCGTCAAGTTTCGAGTTCGACTGAACCAAAAAATTTGAATGTTCGATCCGGTTCAAGGTTCGGCTTTAATGTTTGAAGTTCGAATTTTTTTTTTGCATAGTCTTTGATAAAATAAGAAGAAAAATGAAAAAATAAATGTATATAAGTCAAGTCAAACCGAACTTATGACTAGAATTCGATCGATTCTAAAAACGAGGTTCGAGCTCGAATTGAACTAGATCGAACTTTTTTTTGAAGCGATTTGAACCCCAAGATTCTTTTATTCCCCTGGATGTACTGAGGAAGCATAATGATGATAGATTGAGTTTAGGAGAATGTGGAAATCTCTTGAGATAATACAAAATCCGTTTGTCCCTCTCTAAATTAATACTCACTGCCTAACTCATTTTTTTATTTAGTTTTCTCGCTTTTTGCCTTCACCAGCACCTTATATGAGCTGCCACCACATGTGATGAATCTATATTTCAAATCCCTCTCTCTAGAGTCTAGATAGACAAGTGGGCACATATATATTTTTACCGAACTATTATTACTGACATCGATGTACATTCCATAAGTTCGATTTTTTAGTTTAAAAAAATAATTTCGAAGGCATAATTCAACATTTTAATGTGAAATATTTATCTTATTATTTAAAATATAAAACATAAATATGGCTATTCGTAAAGAAAGTATAAGTGATCGAATAAAACAACAAAAGAGACATAATTATACCAGGATTTATGAATCTAAGACATCGATAGCATGCGAATGTGTTATTGTTGGAGCCCGTTCAGTCGAATAGATACTTTTTATGAAAAAGATATTATATATATAGAAAGAAAAAATTAATGTACAAATTAACATTTAAATTTTTATTTGAATATATTTAAGTGTTTCGAACAAATACTTTAAAAATTATGTCGATTTTGAACAGACATTTTGAAATTTCTAAATATCCCATAAATTAGTTAAAGACTTAATCATTTGATGAGTTATTTTGATATATAATTTTCATGTGAATAACTAAACAACATTTATGTCCGTTTCTGATTTGGTTCCATAAACGAGCGTGTACCAAATGTACATAATAACATACTAGACAAGTGATGACTATAAACACTTCAATTTATCATATACCAAATGAAGTATCTCAAGACTCAAATGATGGGAGTGAGAATATCGAATGACCTAGTGATTAGGAGGTCTTCCACTGACTTAGAGGTCCTAGATTCGATTTTTATTGTAAGGGACGGTGGGTGGATTTTTTTTTTTTTTGAAAAAAAAGCATCTCTAATGGGAGAAGTGAGAGAATAGAGAAGTACATAATTTAGCCATCGAGAATAAAGCGTGGTCTTACCAACGTCTGAGTAAGGAATTTAGATGTAGACAACCACATGCTTCCTCTTGTCCCTTTCTCTTGGAAGTTTCACTAGGCGTATAACAAGCAACTTCTGTATCGATTTTTCAAAAAATATACAAGTTGAGACATTATTTCTCTTTCATATATATATGGTGTTTGGCTAATTCTACGCTACTATGTCACTTACCATTTTGAAAATATTTTAAATTGCGTAGACATTTTTAACAAATAGTATTAATCTTTAGTTTAATAGTATTAGTATCTTACTCGAGTTTCTGTTAAGAGATCTTAAGTTCAGTTTTTGTTGTTAAAAGAATATTATTTTATACCTTCTTTGACGCACCAAGCACTCTAACTGCTACATTAGCTAATGTTATAATGTATAAAGCGAAAATTAACTTAGCCAAAGGGGAGTGTGTTAGTGCATGAGATTGGATGAAGTTTTTCTATTAAACCAAGTGTCCCTGACAGTACGAAAATAAACGAGCATAGAATGAGGAATCAAGTGTTAAAAGGCTATCTCATTCCTAGAAGAGTCAAACAAGTATTTACTTGATTGGTACAGTTAAAGGAAAGTTAATCTAACGGTTTAAAGAGGATTAATTTCACCATTTACTAACGGAGAATTTTACGGCTACAATCAAGGAAGATTTCCATCTTGACAAGCTCAACACCAACGGGAGCATTACAAGTCAAAGGCTAAAAGGACGAGCCATTCACACAAGAAGATTATCCCTTTTCACACATAAGCTCACTAGCAACTTTGTTACATTTATTTTACATACTAGATCCTTATTTCTTGTAGAAACATTTTAATCTAATAAGATTCTACATTGTTTGTACAATTGATGTGTCGCATTTGATATAAAAACAGTGATATGTTCTTAAAATCTCAATCTTTGAGTGATAGTTGACCACTGAGATAGTGGTGACATAAAGAGTAGGAGGGATACTATAGGAGAGCATAGATAGGACATATAGAGTATGTGCGCATACTCTATAAGTCCCTTTTTTGTAACCGTCTTTTCATATAGTGAATTTCTCCCTAGGCAGGTTGTCCCCCAGATGTATGTGTTTTGCACTTAACTGGGTTACCACATATATGGTGTTAAGTATATTCTGAACATACGTTGATATACCAGTAGTCAATAACAACCGGTAGAACACTTAGAGATAGATCACATATCACATTTTCAAACCTCATCATCCAATGCGAGAATCATCGTTGAGTGTGCTTTTTCCTCGAGGTCAGCGATATTATCCGGTACTGGATTTGGTGGAGGCCGCAACAAAGGTGCCCAATAACCCCATTGTTTCAGTAGCGCCGTAGCCTTGATTCGCCAGAGACTAAAACCGCTTCTCCTATTTAACTTCTCAAAAATGGTGACTTTACCACTCATCTTCTTCGCAGATCTAGCCCCAGAATCTAATACCAATTTGTTATAACGCGGAAGCGAATTAACTATCGGATGCGAATCTTAGACAAAGAATCACGTAAAGTGCACGACAGTAAAGAACACCAGAATTTGACGTGGTATCCATAACAATGTGTTAGGACTACTCCCCGGGCTCCAAGCAACAAGGAATTCACTATAATGGGAAGAACAAGTTACAGAATTGATCAAACTATGATCCCAGATGTATAGGATTACTAGCCTACACTATTCCTAGAATATGATTATAAGACTCGCTATTCTAGAATTCCTAACCTATGCATTTTGTCTCATACTAGAATGTATGAACAAGTCTCCTTTTTATGGAAACTAAGAGAGAAGACCCGAAGTCCATCAGAAACGCCTAAAACCCTTATTGAAAAAGTGAGGATTAGAATATGGTGAAGTTCCGATCAAGTGTTGATCCCTATCGTAGCTGACTTCGGAACTTGGTGAAGTTTCGACCAAGTTCTGATCAAGTGCTGAAACTCACTATTCAAGGCATATTTCAACAGCTAGTTAAGAATTCTTGTATTCGTTATTTGTAATATTCATCATGAAATTAGAAAAATATAAAAAGGTACTAGAAAAATACTTACCCATTGAAAAACGATGCAATTTCTACACCACAATATGAGAAACTTGGAAGAATGCCCCCTCCCTCAAGCTTTCTTTAATTTTTTTTCCCCATGATTTTCTTTTGGATTTCTCTATCCAATCGCCATGAATTAACTTAATTGCCCTTAATGAACCCCTTGCTTTTCTTTCTTTCTTCCTCTTTTACCTCTATCTCAGGGGCGGATCCAGGGGGTTGTCCAAGTATGCACTGGACCACCCCAAATTACAAGAAGTCTTATGTCCCTCTCATAGTCTTAAGAATCTTTCCCTTCAATCTCCGTCCGAAGCCGGCTGGGTGGTCGACACTGGTGCCACCAATCACATTTCTGAGGACTTCAGTAATCTGTCTAATCTCAAACCATATACTGGGTCTTCTCGTATTGTGTTAGGTGATGGTACTTCTCTTCCCATTACCCATGTTGGCTCTGCTTGCATTGCTTCCTCTTTTTTTTGGGGATTTTTCCATTAGAAATTATTTTTGTACAAGCAAGCGAAGAGCTAGTGAGGGCCGGATGGAATATCATATGTAGTGTAGAATAAAATTTTTAGCTCTTTGGAACAAGCGAGGAACGAGTGACCACAAGCTCCGCTTAAGCGCTCGACATGCAGTTAGCTTAAAACATGTTCATCATGTGATTTATTGTCTTCTCTTAATATATTTATAGTTAGGACTTGATCATGCCAATCTTTCACAGTGGCCACCTGTGATCGAAACTCAACAGTGCTACTTTTCCATCTTTTTCATGTTACATTACAGAAGGGTTAAGTTAATAATAATACATGCCTTGCTTTCATGTTTTTCTTCTTTTAATTTGTTATTGTCCATTTATATCCTGTTGATTATTATGTATATCTTCATTATTTACAAATATTGAAGACTACTACATATGCAAACTACGATACTAAAAATTAACAATGACGCAATGATATTATATTGTATTGTTAGATTGTTTATAAGTGGTGTATTGATTTTGATTAATAAAATTGTATAATTACTCTCGGAACTTTGTTGTCTAAATTTTAATCATAGTTAAATTAACTTACTTTTGATTAAGTCAATTGTGTATGTTTCAAATATAAGTACAAAATCACTTAAAAATCTTGAAACTTTGTTGTATAAATTTTAAGGGCATGTGTATATTTATTCGAGTGTTTGACGATTTGGAAGATGCTCTTTAAGGGTAAAATAACTTAAAAATGCTTTTGATATTTTCAATTGTAGGATTAGATCTTGTTGATTAAGTGATGAGTTCTATGTAAGTTGTTTGAAATATTTTGATTTAAACCGAATATATTGCGCCAAACGTATTCATTTCAATTTTCATATGGTATTTTTATTAATCATTTTTTTCTTCCATATTTTAAATCATGAAGGACCACCCTAAAATTTGGTTCTGGATCCGCCCCTGCTCTATCTCCATCGTCCATCTTGAGATCTCCTTATTTTCTTCATTTCTTCTTCCTTCCTTCTTTTTTCACTTCTTATTTCGATCCCCCTTTTCACATCGAATTTACACACCTTCATTTCGATTTCTTGTTCAATTTACATTTCATTTTCCACCCTCCTAGCCAAATATAGAGGGCAAAATGCCTCATAAACACTGTTGACGGACCACAATGCCTCTGTTTTAACAGCCCAATCACGGGCATCGTCTCGTAAGATCCATTGTCAAAATGTTTATCTGTGTCTATGAATGTTTAACGGTGTTTGTAAGTGAAGAAGTTCAGCCTCATCGTGACCTTAGGGCATGATGACTGCCATGATGCCTCTATTCTAACTAGTGCTGGAAACGATCGAGTCAAGCCGGGTACTGGAGTACCCCACTTTGCTCCTTAAGATAACGAGCGGGGTAATAACGAGTCATGTAATGTAGCGAGCATAACTTTAGTATCCTACTCGACTCCTTCTGATAACAAGTCGGGTAGTAATGAGTCTGGTAGTGTAATATCCGGTTGTACTCCTTTATTACCCGGCTCCTTAAGGCAAAATGAAAAAGAAAATCTTATTTTTAACAAAAAATGAATACATTGGTATATTTGACACATTAATAAATTTAATAAACCTTAATTATTTAAAATATTGATAATAAAATTTACAAAACTTAATTATAGATAATATTTAACATATGTATTGAATTTTTTAATTTATTTAATCATTTATTAAGGACCAAGTATTAATCGAGCGAGCCGAGTATCTCAAACGAGCACAACCTTAGGCTAGTACCCTACTCCTTAAGTACTGACCGGCCAATCGAGTTGAGTGCTCAAGCGGGTAATGGATTACTCGACTCTGTTACAACCCTAATTCTAACAGCCCAAACACAATATTCATGGCCGTCATCATGTCTTGAGGTCACGACGAGACTCACGATGGACCCACAAAACTTCCCCATTCATAAACACATATAAAACACTCATAAGCTCTGATAAACATCCATAAACAGTATGATGAATGTTTATCACTGTTTATGAATATTTATCAATATTTATGGATGTACATCGGTGTTTATGAATGGAGAAGTTTTTAAAATTTTATCGTGGGAAAGCGGGTAAAAATATTAACAAAATTATGAAGGGAGGTGAAAATTAAAAAGACTTGGAAATAGGCCAGTCTTACAAATTTCTCACCACAATATAATAGTGTAATAAATAGACATACAATATAATTGACATGGAGTATTTATGTAACAGCTTAACTACCTTTTTCGATAACATGTTAATAATAAAATAGCACATTTTAGGTGAAACATACATACATAACATGGCTTATTAGGTCGAGATAGAAATAGAGATTGAAAAAAGGGATTTAAATATATCTCATCATCATGATATGGATTACGACTTGCAATAACAATATAATTAAACGTGAAAATTGAAAGCATTATCATCATATCATGCCACTGGATGACAGCCCACGTACCAAATATTTGTTGATCATATAAAAGTGATCATTAGTGGGGTTCACACAAGGACTTGCACCCATAAATATATATTATAGCTAAAATGTACGTTACATAAGCATATGGTGTGTTTGGATCGGGGTGAATTAGAGGGAGGAAATTTTTTTAAAATTATCTTAGGGGAAGGTAATTAGTGGGAATCAGGGAGAATATATTTTATTGTTGTTTGAGTACAATAATTATAAATTAGGAGAATCAGGAAGAATGATAGAAAATATAATTAAAAATATGATTGTCCTCCATTCTCCTCCGATTTGAAGGGGAGAAAATTTGAAGGGAATCAGTAGTAATGGGGTGGATTAGTGGTAACTAATTCTCCTACCTAGAAATCAATTTTAGTTTCCAAACACAAAAAATAACTAAATTTTCCTCGATTCTTCCTCATTCACGCTAATCCAAACGAACCAATAATGTAGGTTATGTATATGTGAACTAATCATAATAAGTTCTATCCAAAAAATGAAGGCTTGCTGAACCATCGTTTTTATTTCTATGTATCGCTTGTATTGCTGTTTTTGATTTGAGATATCTTTGAATTTCGTTTCTAGCATTATCATATGTATCAATTTATTTAGTACGGGAGCAACGAAGGAATTACAAAATGATTAGAATTATATAATTAATGTATGTATATAATATTTCTTCCACCTTATTTCTTGTTTTAATTTATTCATCATTTTACAATTTTAAGTTATTTTTTGATTTATTTTCCTTATTATAACTCTTGTTATAAAATGAGGATGAATGATCATTTTATCTCAAAACTTGAGAAAGTATTATTTATTCAACTCATAAATATTTGTTAATTATTATACTAAAAATCTAAAATGATAAGTAAATGAAAACATACGATTTTAATTTGTCACTTATAATAACAATGTGGTGATAAAGATAGTGAAAGTGGGATTTTTTATGTATGCCTCGGGCGGTGAGCTCTAGTAGGGATTCTCTCAATCTAAAATTTGCATCAAACCCAAAGAGAATGTGTGGTAAAATTTATATGAAGAAGTATTCTTTGTTGGGGTGTGCACCTTCATGTATATTGTTCTCTTTATTACTTTCTTGGAGCTCACAAATATTCATTTGTACATTATCTTTTGCCTTTGGACACTTGTGTCATACTCTTTTCATCCTATTTTGGTTGTCCAATTTAATTTGACATAAAATTTTAATAGAATATAAATTTATTACATATTATTTTACTTTTTCTTTATAAATTTAAATTAAAAAAGGGTAAATTTTAGAATTTCTATTTTGAAAAAATGGGCAAATAAAATTGTGATGGAGGAAATATTTGTGGAAGCAAGAAATTCGATACTACTATTTCTTTGACGGTTTGACCTTATTGTTATTCGAAATCTGATGTAATTATCTTAAAATATAAATTAGTTAATCAAATTATGAGTACAATAGCACTAGTACAAATATCAAACACAACAAAATGAAAATATGACCTAAATGGTTTCTAATGAAATTTGTATCTAAGACCTCCTTTTTGGAAGTTTGAGTCATATATCACTATAGACTATAGAGAAAATTATCGAAATAGTTTCCATATATACAAGTTGCATTTTGATTTCTGTTAATGGGTGGTTTACGAAAACTTTCGAGAGATTAAGAAAACATTCGATATTAGTTAAATACCACAAAACTGATTCTTTAATTTATATTTTCTCCATTTTTGTTAACATATATTTATATTTTTAATTGTTTGTTCTAAACTATATATGTGTCTTTCTGACCCATTAAATAATTATACTTCTCTATTTTTAATATATATTTTGATTATCTTTTATTATTAAATTATTAAACAATTGTGTGGTTTCTGTTGATCCTTAAGTCTATATTTTATAATATATTCTCTGATTATATTTACCCAAACTTAATTTATTTACAAATAGCTAGCCAAAAAGATTAATAAAATCGAAGTGATGAAAAAATATATGTATAAGTTGCACTTTGGTCCCAAATAATTGCACTGTTGTAGATTAGTCCCTGAAAGTGGCTCAAGTATTGTGATATATTCACTAATAGCAACAATTGTTGCACATTAGTCCCCATTTTTTAGGAGACCATACTCAACATTTGTTACATTCGGAGACTATATTACAATAAATGTGTCATTTTCTGTAACGTTGTAGTTATCTGAGAGTAAAGTGTAACTACGTCCCACTATCTGGGAGCAAATCTTCAATTAGCTCTTACAAAGAAAAAGCAAAATCGAAGTGACGAGAGAGTACAGAATAAACTGCAACGGTGTCACTGTTGAAAACTAAATTATAACTTGGTGATATTATTGACGAATATTTCAACCATTCGCTTGTAAGTTGTATATGTATAAACCCCGGTCAACATATAGAGAAGACCTCAAGAAGACTCAAAACTTGTAGCCACCTGCTCTTTGTCCGTTTAGTCTTTGTCTTATCAAACGATTCTTTTTCTGTGAAGAAAGGAAGAAGTGAAGAAAGTAATGCAAGGTGGAGGTAACTCTGAGAAGATGATCATCCTCTCTTCAACAACTACCAATGTATGGCCAACTCTCTCTCCCACTGTCTCTTTCTCTCTCTATCTATCAATTTTTGCGACAAAATGTGTCCCCATTCTTTGTTGTCTTGCACTTGGACTAGAATATCTATGTTCCATTTTTACTACTCTCTAGAAAAAAACACATCAAACCAATCTAACTCTTCTTTTTTCTCTCTTTTTTTGAATGAAAGATGCAGAATTACACAGCAGATAATCACAAGGTCACGAGTTCGATTGCTCCAGAGCAGGTGATACAAATGGAGAAACAAAACCAAGATCAACAGAAACAGCAACAACAACAACAACAACTCCCACCCCCTCAACAGCAACTGAAATGCCCGCGTTGCGATTCATCGAACACGAAGTTTTGTTATTACAACAACTACAGTTTGTCTCAGCCAAGACACTTCTGCAAAGCTTGTAAGCGTTATTGGACAAGAGGAGGAACCCTAAGAAATGTTCCAGTTGGTGGTGGTTGTAGGAAAAACAAAAGGGTTAAGAGGCCTAATAATAATTCTTCATCATCAACTTCATTTAATGATGTTTCTTCATCATCTTTTCTACCACCTTCAAATAACCCTAACAATCTTCACATAGATCTATCTTCTTCATCATCTATTAATCCACTTTTTTATGGCTTACCCACTAACTCATCAGACCTTAATAATCTACCTCCTTACACAAATCTTGCTAGGGTTAACGTTGTTGATGGTGTTTCTCCTTTGGATCATCAGTTTAATAATGTTCTTGGATTAGGGTTCGGGTCGTCTCAGCTTCTGGGGCTTGATCATGTTCATAGTAATGGAAACAACAACAATATTTTCAAGAATGGCTCAAATCCACTTCTTTCAAGCTACCAAGTTGGATTATCTTCAACTTCAACTTCTTCAACTATTGCTTCTTTGGTTGCTTCAAGTCTTCACCAGCAAAACAAGTATATTTCTGATTCTAGTGGGGGGTTGAAAGATATACAAAGTGGAGTGGAAAATGGTAATAATTTCAATGGGTTGTTGTCTATGGAGAATCTAGATGTTGTTGATGGTGGAAGTGGAGTAATAAAAGATGTGAAAATGGAAGGAAGTCAACACAACAGGTTTGACTGGAATAGTAATAATATTCCTACTCAACAAAATCAGATGCATCACCAAATCAACTCATCATCTGAGCCCTCATTATGGAATACTTCTAATGGTGTTGGTTCATGGCTAGATCCTTCAGTTCCTTCTTTGATCTAGATCACACTCGGCTAAACATATTTTCACGGCGCCAATGCACGTTCCTCAGTTCAGTTTTTTCATCATTCCATTAACAAACGCATGACGTGTATACAGTGCTCGTGAAAATAGTTTTTGCCCTCAAACACATAACCATAAAAGCACAACTTTCAAAACTCCCTTTATTAACTTTAATTTTTGTCTCTTTTTTTATATTTTTAACTTGGGTATCTCTTATATCTTCAACAACCTAAAGGATGGGAGAGGATTGGATCCGAGCTATCATCTCAGTTGCAATAACAAAATCATCAAGTTGAAGATGGAGTTTGGCTAAGATTTACAAGAACTATATATTTTGCTTGCTTTTTAGTTCTTGAAAATCTTAGCCAAACACACAAAGTGTAGGTATACTATTTGCATAGAGAGGAACCTCGGATCCTATTCATCATCAACAAAAACAGCTATCTATATTTCAAGAACCAAGCTTGGGTGAATTGAAAGATCTTCTTTGTTTCCAGTGAGTTTTTCTTTTTTTTTTTAATTTATCTTGTATGTGTATGTACATAATGCATGGGACATTTCGTGTACTCTAGGACAGTGTGTATCTTGAAATGTGTGCGGACGATTAAGATGACGGTTTCGGGACATCATCAATTAATGTAATTTAGTGATGAGTTTAGTGTGGGGGATTAGCTTAGGGGAATTGGCCTGGGATGGTATATGGTATAGAAGGAATGAAATGGGGGGATTTTATTCATCAATATATCCGCAAATTATGCATGTGAATTTTTGGTATTTTCAGTTGTTAGTAACGATATGATTTTCTTGGATGCTTCAACTGTTTGATATCAACTTTCTCGTAGTAGATAATAATAATGCATGTAGATTCTTGGTTAGTTAGTTGACTGTATGTTTAATAGGGTAATTTTTGGGTGCATATATACATACACTAACGTACATAAATATAGTTTAGTTGTCCACGGGCACAATTCTAATGGTAAGGGGTTTCACTATAAGAGTGTGTTTTTCTACAAGTGTGTGGGTTCGATCCACGGCAGGTGCATGAGTAATTATGCATTTGTTTAGGGGAGGATGTGCTTGTGGGTGATTACCCAGCCTCTCTGGACACTCTTGAGGTGGAGTACCGAGCCGCTAGAGGCACATCCCGGATTCACCTCCTATGTTGGGCGATGGGCTAGCCAAGCGAGCACGCCTTAAATGAGCGTATTATTTATAAGTATAGTTTAGTTGATAGTCTATGTAGTCTGTTGGGATGCACATATACATTTCATATAAAAAAATTGGTATATTTTCTGGTCAATATTATACAGATTCTTAATATGGTATTTACAAGCTTGGATTATTGAGACATGTGTAATCCTGCCGATATTGTTCCGGCAAGTAATTTCAGCGAAAAAAGATTCGCCGGTAATCAGGTTACACGTGAGGATGTGAGGAGAGTGTTTGAGGAGTTTATTAAGTTGTGGTTAGGGAAACATCGAAGGCGATTGATAAAACATACGAGGCTAATACATATATAAAACACAAACATCTCTAATTAAGTTGTGGTTTGGAGTTATTTTTCGTTTTCTATCATATACTTTAAATTTAGAGATTGTTTTTACGTCTGAAGTAATTACTCTCTCCTTCTTACTTCTAATTATCATTTGACTTTTTACCGTCGATAATCACCAAAATACTATATAAAAAGAAAATATCTCTAATTCTAGAATTAATTGTACCAATGGTACTAGTAAGTGGAATCAAATTGCATTATCGTCCCACTAACTGGAACCAAATTGCACTATTGTCCCACTAAGAAGTAGTCTTATAGATATAGTCCTTGATAGTATACATATGGTTCTCATTTACTCCCTAATTTAACGTTTTCGTTACTAATAGATGGTTTTGAGGCCAAAACATAATTTTTAAGACTTATGGGGCAAACATTTATTTTTAATGTATTTTGGGGTGAAAATATAATTATTTAATATTTTTGGGTCAAAACAAATTTTCAAGTTAACCTAGTAGGAAAGGTCCTTGATAATGTACACAAGGGTCCCATTTGGTTCTACATTACCTGCGTATTTCGTCACCAATCGTCGTTTCATTTTCTTTTCGTTATTAATAATAATATAATACCACCTCCATTCATATATGATTGGTACATTTTAACTTTTATGGTCAAACTTTAAAAAATTTGATCAAGAATTCTCATTAAACAATAAGAAATAATATAGTCATGTGAGATTTTGTTAGATTCGTATTAATATATATTTTTAGACGAATTGAAGGTAGACGTGTCTAATGGGCTGGGCCCACTTGGACGGTCTGAGGACCGGGCCCTTTAGTCTTGTTCGAGCTCTACTGAGGCCCACTTCGCCCGGCTCCTGGTCCATCAAGAAGTGAGATAGGAAGGGGCCAATAAATTGGGCCCCGGCCAGGCCCTTAACTAACGTGAGGATGTTTTTAGTCCTAGATATTGGTTTACTAATCTCAAACATGTAGACGTTTTACACCAATATTATCAAATGTGGCATACAAATTGAATATAATAATAAGCACGGAAATAACAACTTTATCAATTATAATAGACAACTTAGTGAAACATCTAATTACTTAGTAATTAAAGTAATGAATTACGTTCTTTTAAGTACATAATATTTGTCACAAAATATTACCAATTATGATATACTATTATGTAGCTAATGCATCATATTAAAGGAGGATATGAAAAGATTATTATTGTATATGATTTAACATTAATTCAAAAAAAAATTGTTTTGTAACTATTACTATTATTATACCAAAATAAACACTTTATACAAAAGTATTATTAAACAAAATATATGTCTAAGTTTATATATATGTGTACTTACATTCAATAGTGGATAAACCATGTTAATTATATTCTTGTCTATGATAAAGAAGAAGATAAGTGATATATTTATATAATGTTACGTTGATATATTTAAATGATTTTTTAGATTTCACCAAATTAATTATGATTTTAGGCTTTTTATGTTGTATAGATAAATTGAATATAGTAATAAACACTGAATAATATAATTGTTTTATTAAATTCGGAGTAATAGATAACACATCCACATGTCATAATGGGTATGCCTTCGAGCTTTTATCGTGAAGGTCAATGGTTCAAATCTTAGCACTAACAATTTAATTTTTATAGCGTCTCGACATTAATATCTAAGGGTACCGTTACTCCGCTAAGCCCATCAAACCCCTTAAGAAGTATTCGATCTCGGAGGCGGACTTCACATAGTTCAAGGTGGTTCAGTTGAACCACCAAAAAGTCTTTGTAGTAGAGTTGGTAGGTTAGGAGAAATTTTCTTCGTTACTCTTTGTTCGAATCATTTCCCCGATTTTACATTTTAAACATTTAATGTACGAGACAATTTAAATGATTTTTTATTATTGAACATTGGACTGACCTTAATTATTTCATTCAAACTTTATAACTTTAAATTCTATAAATTTGCCGTACTAAATTGGTTTCATTCAAAAATATTATGAAGTCATCAAAAAAATTTAAATATTTCGAATCAACACTCTAGACGAAGTAGATCTGCCCTTGTTCGGTTTGCTCCTTAGTGTCAGGCCCGTTCAGCCCTGTTCGTTAAACATGTTTAATTAAAGGGCATATACGATTCGGTATTGTCTTGTAAATTCATGTAGCCCAAGTTGATAATATGCAATTTGCAACGGATAATGGTATAAGCCTTCATAATATTACCATTTAAATTTGGAGGGCATGTTGATGATCTATATTCTGTAATTTGCAACGGATAATGCGTCTATATTACCATTAAGTAAGGATTTACACTTTTCTCCTTCTTCTTCCACCTCATCAACATTTAATCATAACTCAACTTAAAAATTCGGTTCGTTGACAAACTCGAAATAGTTTAGATTCTGATTACAGATCGAAACTTGAACTCAGAAACAAATCGGATATAGTCGGGACCGGACTGATCATTCGCTTCATTTTTCTAAGATTCAATACTATAAATTACGTATATTACATACATAATGATGCGAATCCTATTTATTGGTCACACTCAAACCCAGATGCGTTTGGACCTGATACACGGACATCTGCCCATTCCTAGTAGGGTAAGATGAGAACCAATCGTAGAGGGACAAACGTACATGAGGATGCGAATATTATTGAGGAGATTTCCGATAAATACCCAGCTCTGTTCACGAGACGACTATACCTTCAAATTTACTGAATTGACTTGATCGTCGAAATGTTTGTGGTCGAACACCCATTACACTTTTTGGAACGATGGGACGAACCAAGGTAACCAATACTAAGGCAGGAGATCCAAAGCCCCATCTAAGGTGGGGCCGACTAGACAGACATCCGAACAAGCATCCGATTAGTGAATCAGTGGGCCGTTCCGTGGGTTCTCGTGCGGATCTCCCAGGAGATGAAGTTGCGGACTCCCAAGCTAGTAGGAACGGAAACAAGGTTGAAACACATACAATCGAGTTGTGTCATTTTTTAATCCATTTGAGTGAACTTTAACTCTTTTCGAGCCAATTTTGAGTTGGTTTTAGTCAACTCAAGCATCTTGCTTTTGAAATTTGCTCATGTCTAGTTTTGAACCTGAATCCTTACCAAATCAAGCATACGTCTGAGTTTTCCTATATTCTTATCGATCGAGGCGAATTTGACGTTGGCCCGAGTATAGAGAAAGCCAAACCGACTTGATAACAGCCGTAAGGTGGGGTAGAAAATACTCCCTTCGGGATTTTTATATGTCGTTCTAGCTTTTTCACGTCAATTAAGGAACAATATCATTTTACATATATGCCCCTAATTAATAACTAATCAATAATTACATGAATATATAATTTCTTCTTTTTCAAATATATTTACTATACCTTGAATGCATTCAACCAGAATTTAAGGGAAAGATTGACCAAATATTGTATTGATTTTCTAAAATATCATATAAAAATAAACAATAAAAAGGGATAAAACGACATATAAAAAAAACGGCAAACGGTCGGGTTGATCACCTATCTTTGGAGCAGGGTCCCAGATGATCACCTAACTATCAAAGGGTCCCAGTTGATCACCTTACTTTCTAAATCGTTCTCATTTAGCAGATTCGTCACTTATAATGATAATTTTTGACTAATTAAGGTTAGTAGTCACTAATGGGAAGTCGATCCATAGCATCTCACGGAGGTCTCATTAGTGACCACTAACCTTAATTAGTTAAAAATTGTCATTATAAGTGACGAATCTGCTAAATAGGAACGATTTAGAAAGTAATGTGATCAACTGGGATCCTTTGATAGTTAGGTGATCATCTGGGACCCTGCCCCAAAGATAGGTTATCATCCCGTGGGACCCTGCCCCAAAGATAGGTGATCATCCCGGCCGTTTGCGGTAAAAAAAAAAGGAGAAAGTATTACACAATTCAACCGCAATTGGCAGACTTGTCAGCTCTAGACGTTACCCCTTGTGATCGAATTAACAAAATCAGTTTGGAGTTCGATTTTTGAGCCAAAAATAGATGGTCACATACTCTAGAAAATGATGAGATTAACTAGTCAAAAATGTCATGCTTGTTCAACAAACTTTAATAACACCTTCGAAGTAGTCAACCATTTAATGGATCAATTCAATAATCCAACAAATGAATGCAAAGCTAAGTGTGGGAAATTGTGGTCCCAAATGTGTTTCAAAATTGATGAATTTAATAGACTTGCCAACCATTTATTCTCAAGTCTACAAACACACACTAGATCACACACAGTGATAAACAAAGAAACAAAACAAAAAATTGACCACATCCTACCCCAACTATTCTTTATCATTTCCATCCTTCTTTCTTATATCACCTTTCTTCTCGATCTATTATACACATCAAAATAGTAGTTTTTATCATCGAAATTACTAGTCTACTTTTTTTATTTGGAAGTGTAATATATGAGGAAGTGATCAAAGGACGAAGTTGTAATTTCATATCCTACTCCAATTATTCTTTATTATTTCCATCCTTCCTTTTTGTATCATCTTTCGTCCTTATCTGTTTACACACACCAAAACAATAGTTTTTATGATTGAAATTGTCATCCTGCTTCTCCTATTTGGAAGTGTAATAAATGAAAAAATTAAAATGAAGGCAAAGTAATAATTTCACATCATACTCCAACTTTTCTTTATTATTTCAATCCTTCTTTCTTTTATCACATTTCTTCATTATCGGTTATATATATCAAAACAGTAATTTTATGACAGAAATTTATCATTCAACTTCTCCTATTTACAAGTATAGTAGGTGAAAAAGCTAAATTGGGAACAAAATAATAATTTCATACTCCCTTTGTTTCAATATGTTTGATTGTTTAGAAGTTTTTTTATGTTTCAAAATGTTTGATTGTTTACATTTCCAATTAACTTTTTTAAGTCTATTTTCTTATTTTTGCCCCTATGAAGTACTTTTAGTCCCTAATAAAGTAACACTCCAACACCTTTATCTGAGAACATATTAGTAATCTTTTACCATTCCTTAATAAAGTATTTTTTCCCAAATAATCAAACATATCAAAATGACGGGAGTATTAAAATAAAACACTATTCCGATGTATATAATGGTGCTCCTTTCTTTCTCTTCTTTAGTTTGCTTTTATCATAAAACATGCCAAAATAAAAGGCCCACTTTCCTCGACCCTCCCTATCTCATGTCTTTATTCATCACCTTTTACTTTTTTTCCTTCATTTTATAGTCGTTCTAACCATTAATAGATATATTAGAATATTTAAAAAAAATAATGAAAAAGCATATTAAAAATATCAAACGATAATTATTTGAAATCGTGACTTTTCATCAACTAGTATTTTCTTCATTTATTTTTACTTGTCGTTTGAATCGTTTACAGATAACTTAAAATGTGTAAAATATAGTTAAAAATACACTAAAAATATAAAACGATAATAATTTGAAATTATATGATTAATTGTTAATAACCTCTTGAGAAAAAATAACAAAAAAGTTAATTGAAATGCAATAGTATTATTTTTTATTTTACAATAACAAATGATTTTGATCAAAAAAATTATGCTAGAACAACAAGTAAAAAACGAAGCGAGAACTATTATAAATGGCCTCCTTTTTCAGTCAAAAAGAGACTTTGGGGGGTAAAGCAAAGCCAACTTTTGCATGATTTCCTCAACAATAATTCAAAGTTGTATTAAAAAGTTGCTTGACTCAGTTGGGTCATTGTTATCTTTAAAATGGACAACAATAATGGTGGACCAGAAATTTTTCTTTCATGGATCCCACACACAAGATTTATTGAAATCAAGACCCTCTCCATTTAGGTCAATTCTAATATGTTATACACACACTAAATATTAATATTTTGATACGAAATGATTATTTTATCTTTTTATTTGTAAATATAGTAAAAAAGATTATTAAAGTGGGAACAAAATAGTCATTTACACAGAAAAAATCACTACTCTGGTGTGTATAGTGTTACCCAGGTCAATTATTGTTATCATGCCAATCATTATTGCTTATTTACTTTATAAGTGTGTGATTTAATTGCTTGGCTTACATTAATTTGTTTGAAATTGTCATATTGGGAGGTCAGACTAAGTTGTAGATTCTAATATAAAAACTAACAAAGAATAAATAGTATGTTTGACAATTGCAACTCAATTTGTATTTTTATAATTTGGTATAGGTTGAATCTAGATTATAACAATAGTCTATAGATTCTCCTATCCTATGTAGGTTAATTAATGCCTTAATTTAAATATAAGTGACCATCATGAGCAAACATAAGGAAAATTAATTACTTAATTACTACCACAACATTCAATGGATGTTATTAGCTTACCATAGTTTGTTCCACAATAAAAAAATATTTTGATAATTTCATTCAAATAATTTTATCGCAAAAAGTTAATCGATTAGGATGGTGAAAAAGACTTTTAATAGTGACATGAAGGTCCCAGGTTAGAAACTCATATCATCGCTAATTACAAAAAAAGAAAAAAAGAAAAGTAATTTTATCGTAAAGGTGAATGAAATAAAACATGTACTACCTCCAATACAAAATAATTATTGTTTGACTTTTTAAAAATTGAATCTTAATTATCAATTTCTAATTATTACTTATTCGAAAAAGTATATAATTTATATAGTTATTCAACTTTTGTGATACTTTCGTATTATTATTTTTTATAAAATAGTAAAAGCATAATTTTAGATAAAAAAAGATTTATTTCGGTATACGAGAAAGACAACCATTTTAAATTAGAGGGATATCAAACATTAACCTGCATACAGTTATCACAAAAATTGAAATTATCATCCTAACAACCGCCACACACCCCTGCCCTAGAGTATAAAAATGAGGTAAATCGAACATTGCTATCATACTCACTATGTCCCCTTTCACCAATACCCGACTTAAAAAGTAAATATTCCTATTTTACTCGCGTAAAAATTATAAAAAATTAATATTTCAAAAATGCATACTGAATCTAACAAAATCTCGATCATTTTATTTTTTTATAATGAGAATTCACGATTAGATTTTTCAAAATTTAATTTCAAAAATAAAAATAAATATATTAGAAAAAGGTACGAAATGAGTAATATTTACTGACAGTGTTGAAAATATAGCAAATTACTAATGGAAACAAAAATCATTAAATTGCTTAAAACAGAAGCATATGGTAGTAAGAGTGTCAATAGGTTTTGCTTGTATGGCATCTTTCCTCCACCACAAAGACAACCAAAGAGTCAACAAGATTCCTTGCTCTTTCTTCCACTCTTCATTCTCATCTTGACAGCTAACCAAATTTATCTAGAATACATCCACTTTCATTTTTTCATCTCGTACGATTCCGTTAAAATTGCGATTCAACCTTTTTTCAATTTAATTTTTCATCTTCTACGAAGTTGTTAAGATTGCGATCCAACCTTTTCTGAGGATTAGTGTTATGAATATTGTCCCTTCAATCTAACGGTGACTCCAATTTCGTTCCAACTAATGTGCATTAGTCTAACAAACATCATGTAAGATGTACACAACTCATTCCACTACCATAATGACGTCATTGATAAATTACGTCAGTTCGAGTTCTACCTTCATTGATCGAGAGTAACGACTGTAGCTCTCCCGTTACAGAAATATAAACAAATCTTAATTTTGACTAGTTTTTCCTTTTTGTAAATTCGTGATGAGGTGAATATTGAACGAGGACTTTTCCACGAGATTATTCGATTAACTCTTAATTTTGACTATTTGAGATTAATTATAAGAAAAAAAGAAAAAAAAATCTAAGACAAAGATTAAGATATTTAAAGCAAAATTATGGTAATAAGGCAAAAAATGCAATTTCAATTGATGAAAGTTATGACAACATACAACATTTGCCTCATCAACAATTCCAAATCATCATATGCAGTTCCTACTGTGGTTTTTTCATATTGAAACAATACATTAATTAACATCATCTCAAATCAATTGTCAATCATTTTTTCATTGGAAAAAAAAAAGCAAGAAAAAAAAAAAAAATCTAAGCAGCAGAATGAGAAGAACCTGCAACTCTAGGTGAGGTCTCAGGGAACAAAGGCAACAAACGTGGCTTCGCATCCGTGGGTGTGGAGGTAGGTGATGGGTGAAGATAGAATCCCTTTTGGGCAATTGCTTTCTCCTCTGCCTCCATATCCACCAGATTACTCTTCCCGTTTAACGACGTCGTGGAGCGGTTAAACGGGTCGGGTATGAGAGGGGTGACTGGGCTGAGAGCCAACGATGGGAAGTCGAGGATTGAGGGGGAGAGGATCTCTCCGGGTCGGGTCGAGAAACCCGGGTTGGAGTGTAACAGACCCTGCCCAATTGGGCTAATCTTGAAGTTCTTCAAGCTGTTTCTTCTTTCGTAGAGCTTTGAGCTGGATTTTTGGTTCTTGGGTATGGTCCGAACCGGAGGGATTGGGTTTCGGAAAGGTTCGGGTTTGGGGGAGGAAGCAGCAGCGGCAACCTTGGCTGTGTCTGAAGATCCAGTCAGCATTTGGACAACTTGTTTGAAGGATGACGTGTCAGCTTGGACAAAGGTTGTCGGGTATGGGTTGTTTGGTTCGGATCTTGTAACGGGTACAGGTGATTGTGGTGTTGGTGGTTGTGGTCTGGGTGATGAAGGTGGTGGAAACTGGTGGTGGTGGTGGTGGTGGAGGTGGTGGCCGGTGGTGGCGCTGTTAGCACTACTGGTGGAGCTGTTGCTGCTGTAGCTTTTAGGGGAGGGGAGAAAAGATGGGGTCTGCTTTTCTTGATGTTTTAATAAGTTTTCCATTGGTGGGTGTTGTTGAAGAAATGAAAAAAAAGAAGTTTTTTTAGAGAGAGAAAATGGTCTGTACTTTGATGTAGTGAAGAGTTGAAACTTGAAAGAAGAAGAAAACAACGCTTTTCAATGTTGCTTTAGCTGGGGTGGGGTGGGTGTGGGGGTGTATTTGTCATTTCATGAGAGTGAAGAGTTGAAATTTGAAAGAACAATACAATGCTTTTCAATGAAGGTGTAGGGGGTTGATCGATTATACGGAACAATAGTTTTATGAGTGAAATTAATACGTACTACTCCCTCCGTCTCTAAAAGTTAATATATTTTAACTTGTCATGATTAAAATAAAATACGATTTAAAACATAAATATATTTTATTTTACATGAGGAAAAATTATAATAAGTTGATATTTCAAAAATATATATTGAGACGAATCTAACAAAATTTCACATGACTATATTATTTCTTATCATTTAGTGATAATTCTTGATCAAACTTTTTAAAATTTGACCATAAAAATTCATAATGTACCAATCATTTAGGAAGGGAGGGAGTATTACCTAAAATGTATTTTAAAAAAAAGAAAAATATATAGTTTAAATTGGTACAATATGTATTTTTATAATTAATGAACCATTAATGAACGAAATGCTTAATGAAGCGTAATTTTCCACAAATTAATATTCTCCATCTCCTATTTAGAAGTATATATGTGATAAAGTTCAATTGACGATAAAATGAAAATTTCCCGCTTAAGAAAATACTTTTTTTAATTTTTTTTAGCTGTCGTTTTCGACTTTGACACAACAATTAAGAATCTCATAGTTTTTACTTGTATACCCTCATTTATTATAGGAATAAATATTAGTTTCTCAAATTTCAAGACAAAAATATAAGCCACGCTCATTTAATGACGAGATCATAATAAAAAGCTAAACCAAAAAATATATTGAAAATATAAAAAGATAATTAAATAAAAATAAACATTTCTTTTTTTTACTAAAACGACAAGTAAACAAAAGAGAAAAAATATTATTTTAACATAGCATTGCCCCTTTAGGAGGTGGGGTGTATTTGTCATTTTATGAAAGTGAAAAGTTGAATTTGAAAGAAGAAGAAGAAGAAGAAGAAAAATATGATTTTGAATGATAGTTTAGGCCGTGAACTGTTATATACATAAATGCTGATTTTTAACTCCACGGGTTGCCCAGTGGTTAGGGTGTATGCAGATTGCTTTAATGGGCATGGGTTCGAACCGCGCCAGCGACAGTTTGGGAGTTTTATCCCAGGCTAAGTGCACAGCGTAGACAGGCCTCCATACACTCTGGTTTTGGGAAGCGTACCGTGATTTACTCCCTTTCAAGCTGTGGGTTCGGCGTGAGGGGGCGCTTAATGTGAGCGAGATCACATTTTGCTCCAATAAATGCTGATTTTTTGTATGAAATACCAATATGTCCTTTTATTTACAACTGTAATAATTGAGAAAGCGTTACAGAGGGGTAAAATAGTAATTTTTGTATAAAAACATTGTTTTGATGTGTGTATGGTGTTGCTCGTTTAGGCCTTAGTGTGGGGTGGGTGGGTGGTATGGGGTCTATTTGTCATTTCGTAGTATCACTTAGAGCACTCACATCAGTCCACCTAAAAGTTATTATAGGGGCTGAAAATAATAAAAATTTGAAAAAACTTACTTTATCAGTTCACCTATAAATGGTTGAGTCCCTAAAATAATTTACACACACTCTCAAATTGTGTAAATTTTCACAGTGTGTATATTGCGGTTACCAAATTTTTATTTCTATTTTTTCAATGTGAGTGAATAACAGGAAAGCTGCTAAAGTTTACATGTGAAAAATGAACCCCAAAAATAGAAAAATGGCGGTTAAAAGTGTATTTTAAAGGAAATTTTAAGGAGACTGATGTGAGTGCTCTTACACCCCTTACATAGGTTTGGTGTGAAATGCGTTTGGGTTGGGGGGGGGGGGGGGGGGGGGGAGTTGTGGGCATGTGGAAACACACACACACGTCTCTTATGTGATTTTCTTATGGGAGTTTGACAAAGTCTAACTGGTAACAGCCTATTTTGACTCTATTTGGAAGTCAGTTCAAGTGGGGGATGGGGTGGTGCTTTCAAGTACATGTATAATCATGTCTTAAATATAACTTCCTTTTTTTTCGGTTTTTGTCTTGGTCATAATTTATTTTTTTAAATAGTTAACTTTCTTAATATTAAAAATTATAGTTTTACACTTCAAATATAAAGTTTTTATTGTTTTTTTTATTAAATTATCATTCAACCAATTATACAGTTTCAATTAATTATAGTTCTATATTTTTAATATAGTTTTTGACTATTTTTTTTTCTTATTATTTATTTATTTTAGATTAAATCCTACACCTTCGGCTGATGTGTTAGTTAAGAAAACATATAATACAATGTCTTGCTGTCGTCCCAAAAGTTTGGGCAAAAAACCAATAAATTACAAACACAACAAAGAAAATGAATCTTTTTTCTTAATCTATATACAAATAATTTATAAAAATAAAAAATAACTGAGGAGTATTATCTTAATTGGTGTGCATAAATTACATATAATTAAATAAATTTCATAAATATTCAATTGTACAATAGCATCTTATTTGAGGGTCATAAATATTCATTTGTACAATACGACCTTTTCGAAAAGTAAAAGAAACGGATGAGAGAATATAATTGAAAAATGAATCGTTGAGTTACAATGACTTTTCTCTGTCTTGAATTTGAAACAAGTGGCACTTATTTTAAAACATAACATAAATATAAATATTTAGGATAATTTGTTTCTTTATTTAAATTGAGACAACAAGCCCCAACTAAATACCATTATCAAGAATGTAAGTCATCTAGACTAGTGACCAAAGAAATTGCCTAACGTATTTCAAATCATGTCATTGACTTCAATAAACGGCTTTTACTTTAGATAGAGCCAAGGAATTGGGCTTGGCGGACATCCCGTGGGACTGGTCCACTATCCCGATTCGAAATAGGCCTAGATCCCTATGGCCCCTTGAACAGACCTTGAGGCAGACATTGCTGCTAGTATATTTTACAGCAATTGAGCATACAACACAATACATTACATTAATATAAATTCATTCGACTTGTTATAACACTTCTAGTATCTATGAGAACGATTGAACAAGTGAGTCATATCAAGACATATATATATGAAACAAGATGGAAGATAATTTTTTTCTTCATATTCTTTGCTCATTTAAACTGTAAAAGAAATAACTAAACAATATTTTTACCGATGATATTATCGATGGTTACAATAAAGTGTAAAGTCGTAAAGTACCTTTAACATAAATATTATAATGTTTATATGTCGTGTTTTTTCAACTAGTTAAACCAATTTTTCTTTTTTACTTGGCCCCCCTAATTATTCATCCTGGTTTCGCCCCTGCCTGTATCCCCATATATGTTCATTCTTTGCACAGAGGGACTTATTTCGTTACTCAACGAGGCAGGAACTAGTGAGGAACTTAAAGGCATTCACATGGGACAAAACTCTAGCATTTTTACACACCTCATGTTCGCAAATGATACCTTACTGCTGGACAAGGCTACAGAAGAAGAAGCATCATGCTCCATGCGTATCTTAACCTAGCATGAGAGTGGTCAGGGCAGAAACTGAATCCACCAAAAATCAGGAGTTCTATTTAGCCCGAGTATTTCTACCACTTCCAGAGCAGCAATGTCTGCCTCAAGTAGCTACTCAAGGAAGCTACCTGGGCCCGGAGCTCCAAGCAGGTCCGGTCCTGACATTTTTGGAGTCTGGGGAAAAAATTGAAAAGGGGCCCCTATTACAAATTACAAAAAAATATTTCTCATAACATTGTTTTCGTAAGAAATTTATTAAGACCACATTTTTATGATTCAATTTGTTCTTCAATCTTTTGTTTCTTTTTTCTCTTTTCACTTCTAGATAAATATTTACTTGACGACATTATATGAAAATGAAAAAATAATAAAAGATAACATAATATAAAATTATATAACTAAATATGAGAAATTTAAAATGAAGTAACTTGCAAAAAAAATAAATAAAAGGAACAATATCACATGGTTTCAAATTAGAAAATAGAATAAAATTAAGCTCACAAATATATATATATATATATATATATATATATATATATAGAAAAGATCAACAAACAATATATTAAAGGGAAGTTTTATTATTTCTAGTTCCAACATATTAGGTTGTTAACTATTAAAGGAAAATTTTATTATTACGCAGTCCAATTCACGCCTATGATACATCTCTTAAGTACCCTTAATGTCGAAAATTAAGATATACTCCCTCCGTCCTAAAAGGATTGTCACATTTTGACTTTTGTTGGTCAAACATAATAAAATTTGATCATGAATTCCCATTAAACGATACGAAATAATATAATCTTATAAGACCTTGTTATATTCGTCTCAATATATATTTTTTTAATATCAACTTTTTATAATTTTTTTGCATGTAGAGTAAAAGATATTTACGTTTTAAATCGTGTTTTATTGACTACCAAAAGTCAAAATGTGACAATCTTTTAGGGACGGAGGGAGTATTAGTAAAAATAATGCACACCTCTGAAATCATATCGATTGTAACGATTGTGAAAGAGCCTATAAAAGCTTTTCATAGATATCTCTTAAGTGGGATTCATAATTAAAAAAAGTCCAAATTCACACGCCTATAATGACTTCCTTTACACTAAAATTAAAAATTAGACTGTTGGAAGGATTCGAACCCAACTCATCTAAAAAACTTCCACCTTTCATCTATAATATTGCTTAATTTCTAAATTTAAAGAGAAAAAATGACTGCAATCGGACCGGTTCGGTTTTATAACCGACCGATTTTTTAACCGGCGATTATTTTACAAAAAACCGAACCGAACCGATCCGATCGGTTTTTTTAATTTTAAAAACCGAAACCGATCCGATCGGTTAAAAACCGACAAAAAAACCGCAGGTTCGGTTCGGATAAAAATCCACATCCATTTTCAGCCCTAATATTTACCACTAGAAATCAGGAGGTTGTTTTCTAATAGACCAAAAATAATAGAGTGATTAGACGTGGCGATTAAATTAGAACTCAAAAGTTAATGGAACGAATAAAGTGTAAGTCGATAAATAGTTCGAATTCCAAATGGTTCATAACAAAACTCAAGTTTCCAATCAATGTGTAGTTAATAGAATAGCCTAGTGAAAAAGGCTCTTGCTAGTGACCAAATGGTCCTGGGTTCAGGACTCAATTCATCGCTAATTTATATTAAAAAAAAAAGTTTCCAATCAATGTGCAAGTAAATAGTAGTAACAAAAATGGCCATTTAGTCTTACAATAAAGTACAAATTTATATGAATCAATAGTGCTTCTCATGTGGTATGATCAATCACTTCCTCAAAGAATCAAATTTGTCATTATGAATTCAACATGAACTCGATACAGATTCTGTGCAACCAAACACACTCTTACGCTAATCCACTTAAAACTACCATGGCATCGGGTTCAGAAACATCTCGATCTTCATGAAAAGGGACGGTCTTCCTTAGTGTTAGTTTCACTGAATTGCTCCTTTCGCCTGCAAAGGACCAATACCAGTTACATTTCGTGACTTCGAATCATAAAAGTATATGGAGAGGGAAATGCTAACCTTCTGCTGGACAATCACTTTCAGTGCAGATAGCAGCATAGTGAGAACTGGCTAGTTCTAATAGTATAAATTGCCAATTTGTTGTGCAATTGATTGGATCATCAGCCGAATACACTCTGATATTAGATGCCTAAATTGAAATATATATCTTATAGGAGAAACCAAAATATGTGAACTACAGAATGAATAAAACAGATGACTATGTAGCTACAAATACTACCACGTCAATGAAAAAAATAGTGATAAACTCAGCTGTGAAATTGTTTTAACCAGGAAGTACAAATCTACAAGGTGTTCGACTCATATAATGATGCAACTCTCAAGGACAATATTAAAGCTTGATCGCAATTAAACATGTCTCTGGCAAATAATGACGTTGATGTACATGTATATTGCATACCTAAGAACTTGAATTTCTTACCTGAGAACAGTGCCCAGATGAGATAGTAAATGTCTTGAAAGGTGCACCAGAGAAGCCCTTGCCCAGGGCCTTCACATATGCCTCCTGCAAAAATAGGAAAATGTGGGAGCACGTAGATATTTAACAAGGGATTACACCAATTTGTTTTACCGCTAGAGTGATCACCATATTTATATATACCTCCCATGTTTAAATAATCATCATTATGCAACATTATCAACTTCTCTTTATTATGCATGGTCATAACTTCAAAGATGTGAAGTTACGGATTAAAGATGGACTATGACTCTAAGGATGAAGCTGAATGCAGTTAAAGCCTTCCCCTAGTGCATTATTGGTATGACCTAACAAATAGTTGAATGCAGCATAGCAAATGATGTCGAAGGAAGAGATGGTACACTGGTAATCTCAATCCGAAAAATAAGAGAATATAGCGTCAAGTGAAGAATAACATTGTTTGATTCATGAAAACCTCAAGTTTCAGAGAAAACAGGTTCGAGAATCTGACCTTGAGAGTCCATAACTTGATAAACTCCTGTTGCTGAACTATTGGATCGTCAAATGAAGTCAAGAATTGAATCTCATCCTCAGATAAATATCGCTTAGCAAATGAAGAAACTGAATGCTTCATTACTCGAAATTTATCTTCGACATCAATCCCAATCTGTATTTCACCAGTTTGACTGCACTTTAATATCGGTTGAAATGGCCCAAAGCAAAATATACAAGGGAGGCAAAAATAACCTCAATAAGTTCCTAATACATATAGTGGGTAGTAGGGGTACTAACAGGACCATGTGAAGACACCCCACAAGCTATCAATGAAGAAGTATGAGACATATTAAAATGCAAAGGTGGTGGATGACACTCGTCATTTTGTTGCCAGTCGACCTGTCAATATTACCAGAACAGGTTGTAGCAACAGACAACCCAAAAGTAGCTTCAGAATGAGTATATTGCATGCAACAAAACACTACTAAGGAATGAAGAGGTGGCCATGAGACAGTCCCAACTATACCTCAGGTTTCCCATATGCATTCTTCTTGAACTTCAGCGATCTAGGACTAATAAGAGGTTGGGAATTTATCTGATCTAGCAGAAAGCACCAACATCATTTAAGCTATCACGAACTTACCAGGATATGTTCACTGCATAAGTAAGGAGTACAATCATAATATAACTACAACTCCCAAGAGAACTCAAAATCCCCTTGCTACCAATGAATATTTCGACAATGCTCACATGCCATGTAGATATTTTCTTAAGGAATGCTATATTATATCATATGCATATCAATCAAGCACAAATCTGGTCAAGGCTCATCCCATCAACAAAGTAATCATCTTGTGTTTTATGCCAATCCAACATTTCAGCAAGCCGAAAAAATTGATCAAGTTTCCAACATGAAGAACAAGTCAACAGGACATGATTAAGGATAAAAAAGATCTACTACTTCCTTATTTATAGATCACAAACAATAGGTCTGACAATTAATTTAAATGCAGAAACAGTGAAACAAAATTAAAAACATACATCTAGCAATCGTCGTGCGGACCAATGCACGAGCAAGAATTGCTCTCTTCCTCAGCTCATCATCACGCACGCTAAAAATTGTATCTTTTTCACATGGGGATAAAATTTCTAGATATTGATTAATTAGCTTTTCATCCTTCACTTCATTTGGGATCATATACCAAAGATGGGTTTCCCTAAAAAGTAAAAACAAACAATAGAACTAAACAATTATCAAAATTAACCAATTGCCCAATTCATTTTTTTTGTTGGGTCTAGTTTTGAATTTAAAAAGATCGAATTTTTAGAGTTAGAGCCCAAATTTATCAACTAAAACTACAAATTTTATTAATTTTGCCAATTGAAAATCGAAAGTATTTTTTGGGATACTTACTTAGGTTTAGGGAGTGGTTGAGGAGTTAAAGGCGATGATGAGCAGAAGAGTTTCTGAGTAGAGTAACATTGTATCCTCATCATTATACCTGCACTTTTCATGTTGACAAATTATAAATATGGATTTCAAATTTGAGTAATTTCATGGTTTTCAATTTAGGGTTTTGCATAAATTAGCAATTGATGAGCTATTTGATTGATGCATTTTTAGCATATTATCGTGCGCTTCGTAATCAAACACTCTCTTACATATTATCGAACAAATGCGTTCTAAATATAAATAGAACATTGGCTAAGGACGACATCGAAAAAATATATTATCTTCGAAACTATTTTTTTTGGAAATATATGAACCCAATTTTTGAAATGTACTATATATTATTATGTTATTTATGGTAGTTAGAGATACATATCCACTGGACATCTGGCTCAAGTGTTATCAAGTCGTATCGGAATATCATTTTATAGTTGATAACTTCTCGGTTGTACTCACTCAACTAAATGCCTCATAAAGTTTTACAAAATTCAGAATATATTTTAAAATAACTAAAATTCCCACACAATTATTTAAGTGATTTATCATTACTTATTTGACATATGAGTAATCCGATAGTGGTTAAGTACTCGAGCCGAACTCGATAAAGCAACTACCTGGTCGTGTAACCGATACCATCGCATGCTTAAACTTCATGATATGAACCCCAATTCTAGGTATATATTATATTATAAACCTAAGCCCAAGACATTAACGGATTTGATCCAATAAGGAGCCCACACTTGTAGGGTTTCTATGGGCACCAATCATAGATGGACACGCGTCCACAACAGGCGAGATTTACGGAGCTACTACATTATAAATACCTAGCACTGGTCATCAGATGAGGTAACACTTATTGTCTCCCTCCATACTTATACTCTCAAAGATCTTTGACTGACTTGATCGTCGGAGTATTTGTGGCCACCCCTCGGCCACACTTTCAGGTTAATGGCTCAAAGGAAGAACAACCACTCTCAAGCTGGCCCATCCAAGCCACCTTCTAAGGCTCTAGTTGGCGGACGAACATCCGCTAGACCTACTCAACGAGACGAACTAGACCCGGACCTTAGAGATGAGATCAACCAGCAGCGGGAAGAGGATGCGCGAATGATTCGTTCGCAGTCCGATGCTCCATCCAACAGGGAGGAAGCGCAAGGGGTGAAAGACCGCCAAAGAGGCTCGCAACATAACGGACACAATGAGGATATGGACAAAATAGAACAAATATGCCACACCCCTCGCATGCTCGGACTCCTAATGCATGCTCTCATAACCAAATGGAGCACATAGCCATATCTCGGCTCAACCTTGGTGCAGAATTCGAGCGCGAAGTCCAAAGGCGTGTCGACTTAGTTCTACGTGCCCGCGAGGAGGAGGCACGACAGAAAGCAAACAACCAAGGTAACGTACAACCACCTCCACCGCCAATCATAAATCTCTCTGAGGGGGTAGCTACACATCATCCACGAGAAACTCCCGTCGCACCCCTAGAACCGGTGATTACCACGCCCCTCCAAGACCCGGCGTACATGAAATTGTTACAGGATATGGAGTTGCTAAAACAACTAAGTGTCCACTATGGCAGCATCTTGCACCCCTTTTGTGGTGGCCCACAAGCACATGCCGTTTTCGGACAGATTCAAAGCAATAATACCTCCACCAGTCGTCTTACCGCAATTTACCCAGTACGACGAGACAACGGACCCACACAAACATCTTAAGGGGTTCCTGACACTAATGACCAAGGCAACCAATGGACCCGACATATATGCCAAGGCTTTTGCCAATAGTCTTAAAGGCAAGACGCTTGATTGGTACATGGAGCTCCCGACACGTTCCCTCGACACGTATGAACAAACCGCCATGACGTTCTTATGCAAATTTGAAAAAAATAATTGTTCAGAGAAAAACTTACCGAAAAAATTATTCAATAGATAAAGTGATCTATTTAGAAGTTTAACCCCCTTATTCGAACCATTATCAATATTTTAGCCGAAAAAATAACAAGCCATCTCACTTTCTTTTTTGGTAAACAAGTGGATTTAATCGATCCATCCTAGCCCACTATAGAAGCCCGTCCAATGACACTCTTGAAGGAACCGAACGAACCAGCAGCAATCAGCAAGCAGCAACCAGCAACAAAAACACAGGTTTAATTGTTTAATTTTCGAGTAAATAAGAAAAAGTTGAATTTAATTTCCAAGTTCCACTGGTTAAAAAAAAGCACCAAGTTTGTTAATTTTAGTATCGATAATCGAAATTAAAAATATCTTTGGGATGGAGGAATTATTGTATTAATTCATTTTTGAAATTGTATAGAGTAAAATTTATGTTAGAATTTGTTGTTCATAAAGATTGGTAGGTGTGGAAGGAAATTATTGAAAAAGATTGTATTTTGTTACATGGGCATTTTATTGCTCTCAAGAAAATTATTATCTGGATTGGTTTTAACTGGTTTGTATGATTCCCGCATGTGTAAAATGGTTAGTTGTGTGGTTAAGAATAAGTTTGTTATAAGAAATTTTCGCACATCATCGGTTTTGGTTGTCGACGATTCTGATTGTGCTGGGTGTGGATCAAGTAGTGATAACAATTTGGAGACTCTAAATTTTCAGGCTGGTGTAAGAAAAGAAAGAGAGATGTTTCTAGTTGTTGTGCGCGTCATAAAATCGTTAGATTGGAAGTTTGCTAGACGTATAAGGTTTCATGAAGCTGTCATGGAGTTTGGTTTAGTAGAAGGCATTCATGCATTCAAAATACTCATTTATAACTTTGCTTGTGCTGGAATGCATATGGAAGCATCTGCATTGGTTAGAGATATAGTATGTTTGTATCAAGAAGCTGAATTTGATTTGTTTGAGCTGTTCCCAAAAATGATGGAGTCAGCTAATAGCTTGTCCAGACATGCTTTGCTGGCCGATACGTTTATTAAGTTTTTTGCTTCAAATGCTCTGCTTGAGAACGCAGTCTATGTTTTTATTTATGCAAAAGACATTGGAGTCGAACCTGGTATTCGTGCCTGCAATTTCTTACTCAAATGCTTGGCAGAAGCGAGGAGGAAGGAGTGTGTATTGAGTTTATATAACAGAATGAAAGACTCTGGACCTTTGCCTAATGTTTGTACGTATTCAATTACCATGAACATGTACTGCAATCGACAGTGTGAGGTCGATAGGGAAGATGTTTTAAAGGCGATCAATATTCTGGAAGACATGAAGATTAATGGGATAAACCCCTCTATTTTCACATATGGCCGAATTATTCACGGGCTCTGTAGAGTAGGACTACCGGAAGTTGCTCTGAAATTCATAAAACAAATGAGGCAAGAAAGCCAACTTGTGAACAGCCATTGCTACAATCCTGTGATCCATGCTTTCTGTAGAGAAGGTGAGTTAAACAAAGCTTTAGGAGTTTTGGAAGATATGTTGACTTGTGAAATTGGAGCGGATGCTTACACATACAGGATTTTAATTGACAGTTTCTGCAACCATGATAAGATTGAGGTAGCAGTTTCACTATTCGAGCATATGGTAAACAGTAACGTTGAACCATCTGAAGCTACCTACACACCACTCTTGAGAGGCCTTTGTAAAAGAGGTTTAGGAGAAACTACACTAGATGTTTTACATAAACTTACGGCGCTGGGGCATGAATTTAGCCAAGACTGTTATGGTATATTAATTAATGAACTCTGTTTGCAGGGTGATATGGTTTTCGCCTACAATCTATTTGATGAGATGATAATCAATAATCTTAGTCCAAAACCTTCATGTTATGAGAGTCTGATTCATGGTTTTTCTAAGATTGGTGCTTTTGGAAAGGCTTTAGCGTTGTTCAATATTATGGTTGGAAAGGGGATGTTGCCGAACACCATCACTTGCAATTTTATTGTCGATGGGTATTGCAAAGAAGGGTATGTGGAGGAAGCTATTAAATTGCTTAATGAGATGATGATACAAGGGATCACCCCAGATGTAGTTACTTATAATGCAATTATCAACAGTCTTTGCAAAGAAATGAAAACGGAGAAGGCATTGGAGCTTATACCATCCATGCTTAAACAAAATGCTCTTCCTAATGTTGTAAATTTTAGTACACTGATGAATGGTTATGCGAGACAGTGTATGAATAACAAAGTTTTCATGTTATATGCTAGAATGTTAAGAGCTGGGATTGCCCCAGACTCAATCACTGTTACAATTCTCATCAACACATTCTCTTCCATGGGTAGAGCGAACAAAGCTTTTATTTTATTTGAGCAAATGGTGGCCGAGGGTTTTAGTCCAGATATAGTTTCTTACACAGCTCTTATAAATGGGTTCTGTAAAATCGGAGATTTAAAGATGGCAATGGCTTTGGTCAAAGAGATGGTGAAGAAGGGACATATGCCTTCTGTTGTTACGTATACTTGCCTAATTAATGGATTTTGCAAGTCAAATAGTCATGATATTGCTGAATTGTTGATTGCTGAAATGCGAAGAAAGAATATCTTTCCTGACGTAGTCACTTATAATGTTTTGATTTATGGATATTTAAAATCTGGAAAAGTGGACAGAGCATATGAGATTTTGGATGATATGAAAAAGGAGGGAGTCCTGCCAGATGAGGTCACTTACAGAATTCTTGAGCATCACAAAGTTCATATCAAGACATGATTTGAAGACAATCTTAATCAACATAAATATTTTAGGATAACCTGGAATTTCCTGATCGTCTTGTAAAAATTTGGTCAGTGGAGGCTGCATACTGCTTGGCTAGCTGTCGTGGACATGAAGTAAGTTACTCAAAGCTTTGATATCAATCAATAGGTCCCAGTGTCCTAGTGTCCTACTGTGTCATCTTACTTTCGTGTGGATTTATGTGTATGATCTAACAGGGGGACATCACTGACTTGGCTGTTGATATCAACAACACTTTGGTGGCATCTTCTTCCAGTCATTGCATCATCCGAGTGGTAGGATTTCTACTTGTGTACTTGATCAGTATTCTTCTTAGTATAATCATCTTGAGTCCGTTAAACAACCTGACTATTGTCTTTCCATATTTCTATGGCAGTGACGATTGCCTGATGGTCTGCCTATTTCTGTATTGCGTGGTCATACAGGAACTGTTACAGCTATTGAATTTTGTCCTAGGCCAACCGCAGTATACCAGCTCTTATCGTAATGCTTCTCTTGAGATCATTATCTTGTTTGTTTAATATGAATTTTCAAGCATAGTTACGTTCTGTACTACTTTAATCTGTTATCTATAAATCATACATTTTTAATTTTTTAATCATCACTGGCGATGAACTTGTGTTTCCCTAGATATTTTAATCCAAGCTGCATAGAATGCTTAAACAAATGAATCTACTGAGGACTAATGTATGCTAACTTTGACATAAATTTTCAGTTAACCTATATTCCACTATCAAGAAATTGTAAAGTCATTGAGACTAGCTAAACTTTCTAATCCGTTTCTCATTGGACTGCATAACCGAAAAGAGTTTCAACATGGTGCTATAATTGCAAGGGGGGTCCTATAAAGCTACTTGAAATACCCCTTACATGTGGATATCTGTTTTATGATTGCAAAGGAGAACTTTCAGTTGATGTAATGTCCTTTCTGATTTACTCGACTTCTAATCTCACTTTTAACGCCGCATAATGTAGGTCCTCGGACGATGGAACTTGTCGGATTCGGGATGCTAGATATTCTCATTTCAGTCCACGGGTTATATACCAAAACCTACAGATTCCACTGCTTTAGCTGCAACATTAGTTGAAATTTTACTTTATCTCTTTTATCTGTTGTCTAAGACAATCTTATATTGTTGTGTTTCCCTGCGCTTAGGAAAAAATAGTGGTCCATCATCAATCACTGCTCCAATAAACTATCAAATTTTCTGCTGTGGTTTTAATGCTAGTGGAAATGTTTATGTGACTGGAAGTTCTGGGACGCACTAGCTAGGGTATATGGTTTATGTGTTTCGATTTTTCCACTTATATTTCTTTATTAACAACTTCTGAAGTGGCTAAATTTTGCTGCTGCATCCTTCCATCCCTCTCTTGATTGGATGAAACATTTTCTATTCTCTTCAATTGCAATGTAGTCTCCTCGCTGATTTCTAAGTACCAGGTCTGGAGTGCTTCCAAGTCCAGTTGTGATGAAAATGAGCAACCGATTCATGAGTTGGATGTTTTAGCAGGCCATAAGAATGATGTAAATTATGTTCAATTTAGGTTAGTGGGATCTGATCCTTATAGTATGTAACTTGTTGCATCTTGTTCTGCTATTGATCTTGTTTTTTGATGAAGTGGCTGTGCTGTAGTCAATTTTGGTGATTGTTTTATACGGAGTAGCTCCTAAAACAAGTTTCTGTTTCTTCTCTTATTCCTCTTTAATATGTCGATGATTTTTCTTGTATTTCTTTGTAGGTATAACCATGACAACATTGTCACTTGTTCTTGGGATGGCAGTGCAATTATTTGGGTACCAAGGTCCCGCAGATCACATGTGAGTTCTAAACATAAATAATGCAATTTAAGTATACTCTGTACCTTTTATGGACTACTTACTCTATCGAAACATATTCTGTCTTCACTTTATATTATCCAGGGGAAGGCTGGACGTTGGGTACGAGCATATCATCTAAATGTTCCACCACCACCAATGTTGCCTCAACCTCCTCGAGGAGGTCCTCGTCAAAGGAATCTTCCAACTCCTCGTGGTGTTAACTTGATTGCTTGGAGCCTGGATAATCGTTTTGTCCTTGCAGCTATTATGGGTTTAAATCTATGCTTGACAGTGCTTCCATAACCGAGAAGAGTGATGTACATGTATTCCAAGTTTTGCTGGAATCATGTTCTTTGATAACTAGTTGGAACTGGTATACATGATCATTCTTCCGTTTGTTTGCTTGTTATCTGGTTGATGGCGTCCCCAGAAATATTGTCTTATTAATCTCTTGAAAGTTACAATTTGTACAGATGTTAACATTTCTGTCAATATGCCCCACTTTTATATATATCAGTTATCACCACCTAGTTCAAGTTAAAGTTTGATTTCATTTACTTCTGTGCATTTGATTTTGTATTTCTAAATTATCCAGCCGTTGGGCGAGATCATACTGATTTTATTCATATGGCACCCTTCCATCTTTTCTCTCCAGATTGCATAATCTGTGTATGGAATGCTGCTGATGGTAGCTTGGTACATTCGTTAACTGGTCATACTGAATCGTTATGCTCTTCAGCAGTCTTTCTCGTTGAAAATGTCTTGTAACTCGCTCGTGTAATAGTGTCTTACCATCTAGCTGATCTTTCCCATGGCTACAGGCTTTATATTTATCTTCCGTAGTATTTAAGATCTATAGAATGTTATTTTCCTGGTATATGAAAATTCATAACCCACATTTTTTCTTTTTCCTTTTCTTTTATAATTTGGCTGCATCAATATATGTTTTTAACAATAGAAAGCATGCGAATATACTCATTGACGATTGCCTCTGTATTCAATTATTCATATGTTACAGTATCCCTATTTCATCGTATTAAACCGTATGGAATTTACCAGTACTTTGTCGGTCTATATTACCAGCTCGGATCTGCATCCTTCATTTTCTGTATATGCGGCCTGACCATAGGCCGCCATATTGATAGAGAACACTATATATCCGCGGAATCAATAAGTGCTTGTCAAAGGACTATCAGATTCTACTATATAGCCCTCAATCAACGAAAGTTATAGTTGTTTGGTTATTACCATATCTAAATATGGCTCTCAACTTTATTAATGTATTGAAATTCTATACATCTTGTAAGAATAGAAAGAACACTTTTGGTGTAAAACATCAACTGTTTTAAGACATAGAGGGTAAAGAAAACAAATTCAAAACAAATAAATAAATAAATAAATATTGCAACTTCATGTACACAGATAAGTACATTACTGATATGAAAGAGATGCAACAAATATAATTGGAAACTTAGCAAAGTTCATGCAGAATGCATCGAAATTAGGAAAGTTTTATACTCGAAACAACTATTATAACTTGGAAATTTAGCAAAGTTCATGTAGAAAAAGGAGAAATTAGGAAAGTTTTATATTATATGTAATGAATTTTTTTAATCGATTATTAGAATTAGGAAAGTTTCATACTCTAAACAACTACTATAATTTGGAAACTTAGCAAAATTCCTCAATGAAATTAGGAAAGTTTTTTATTATATATAATGAATTTCTTTTTAACCCGATTATTAGAATTAGGAAAGTTTTGAGATTATATATACCTTTGTTGTCACTTCACTCTAAACCACAATTCACAAATCTCAAATAAACAAGAGCATAATCAACTATTGATCTCTAAACAGAGCTTCATCATCTTCATCTATTCATCTTCATATTCATATTCTTATTCATTTGTTCATCTTCATATTCATCTGTTCATCTTCATATTCATATTCATCTCCATTAGTAGCTATGAGTTACGAAATTCAATTGGCTAGTCCAATGCCGCTCAACCCATTCGACCTCAACATTCTTCCTCGAAATCTTGCTAATCCGGCTATGGTAATCGTCCGCTTCTCTGATAATCGCTCTCTCCGTCTCCATTTCCAAGATAATGCAGTGATAATGGAGTCCGGAGGTTTTATTCAAGAAATTACGAGTGCCCATGAAGCAAGAACAAGCGTAAGATGTCTAGACACCAAGACTTACAAAAAAGATAAAAACAATGCCGAGGGATATAATCAAGAATCCTGTTCGATATGTTTGTGCGATTTTGAAGAAGATGAAAAATTGATAATCCTTCCTTGTACGCATGAATATCATAAGAATTGTATAAATTCTTGGTTGGTTGGAAACAGTACATGCCCTTTGTGCAGAGCCAACATTGAGTGATTTATTATTGTTTTAAGTTGTTTAAGACAAACTACAATGTAAATGTTGGTTCCATTAAAATTTTGTTAATTCCACTGTAAAGTTAATTATTTTCTTGTTTAATTATGTTCATTTCTTGTTTTTAATTCAATTATCTAATTATGTTCAAGTCTTGATTTCCTAATTCAACTGCAAAGTTAGTTTTTTTCCGTTGGATTCCCACTTCATGAAAGAGATGAAACAAATATAATTGATCTTGAAAGTTGAATTCAAATGACCACAAATGAATAGAGCTAATAACGTACATAATTTATTAGGACAATCTTTGTTTTCCATTTAAATTGATATTCCAACTCAAAATATTGCCAATGGTTTCTTTTGGACATGGAAGCTTCCTTAATTAGTTTGAGTCTTTGAGATGATATTTTGAGGTGAGTGGACTTAGAGTACTAAAGTTTTTTTAGTAAACAATTAATATTAGGAAACAAAAAGATAGGTTACAATATAGAAAATAATTAACTCTTGTCTTTTTTGTACGGATTCTGGTCAAACAATTAACCTCTAAAAATCAATCATCACCTTCAGCCCAAAAACACCCCAACACATCAAAATCCATGCTACTAATTTCTTGGGAATACAATCTTCAGACTCTTTTGAAAACTACCTACGCATTCCTCTTGATATCTCATCTAACAGAACCCAAATATTCAATGGCATCATTGACAAAATTAATAAAAAAATCTTCTCTTGAAAAGGTAAATTTCTCAACTTTTCTGGAAGGGCAACCCTCATCAAATTTGTCCTTCAATCAACTCTTATCTACCCTATGTATAAATTTCCTTTAGGAGTTCTTCAAAAAATTGATAAGATTTTTGCCAACTTTCTCTGGGGAGGCACTGATACGTCCGTCATTCACTGGATTAATTGAGACTTCTTCCACTTGGAGTTAGACAAAGGGGGCCTCGGATTCAAACACCTACATCATTTCAATCTTGCACTCCTTGCACGTAATGGATGGAGAATTTACAACCAACCCCACCTCCCCTTAACCAAACTCCTGAAATCGCGATATTTCCCAAAAAACTGTCCACTAGAAGCTAAACCCAAAACCAATTCCTCCTGGACATGGAAAAGCCTTCATTCAGGACTCACAGCTATTAGTAATCACTGCCACTGGACGGTCGGAGATGGCAGAAACATTAATATCTGGAAAGACAGTTGGATCAAAGACCTAAAAGGTCAACCCCTCTCCAACCACCTCAACCATACGACATATTTTAAAAACTTACCTCTTCACGTCTCCGACCTCCTCATAAGAAACTCCCATTGGAATATAAACCTTCTTACAAAACTTTTCCCCCCCTAATCATAGATAAAATTATTTCTATTACTCCATCAAGTCTCCAAGATACTAGAAGCTGGCCGGACAACAACTTTAAATCCAACAAACTCTACCACCGTCTACAAAAAGATAAGCTAAACACCAGCATTGTTCCCCGTCTTTACTCTACGATTCCTGTTTCTACCTGGAAATTACTTCGAAAATCACCCTTTCCCGAAAAAAGCAAAAACTTTTTTTGGAAACTCCTTCTTAATAGGCTACCCACGACAGACCTCATTGCATCGAAAACCAAGAAAAACATTAATCTCAGTTGCCCTCTTTGTCACCAAACATCAGAGAACAATCTTCACCTTTTTTCTCTTTGTCATTTTACTTGCACAATTTTCAATTCTTTTAATATAAATCCACCTTCCCCTAATACCCCTACTAATCAATTGTTCATTACTCTCCTCCATAAAAATTATTGGACAAATAAAAGTGAATTAAATGATATTCTCCTTTTTGGAAGTATAATTTGGGCCACTTGGATAACAAGAAATCATGCCATCTTCAACAATATTACTCCAAGCACCAGCTCGACTTCAGCTCTTGTTCGAGGTTTTCTCTCTGATTGGCGGAAAGGCTTCTACAAAAGGACAGCCACATCCGGCTTCAACAAAAACACCGCTATTAGTCGGAAGCCGTCCTCTTTGCCATTTTCCTTCAACACGCTTAAAACCATCAAGCACTCCAACTGTAGCAGAACTTTGAACCTTTCGTGTGGAAATAGTGCGTTTGGGAACCGGTCGCGCCTTAGGAGCCAGTGATCCTCTCTCTATATAAGTTACAGCTACACCTGAAAGCGTGACCATTGCCGGCCACAGACACTCCGATGCCTAAGTTAGTAAACGATCGGGCGAGCGTCTAAGTAAATATAGCTTTAGTAGTAAATCACAATTACTTTCACCTGAATAGTTTACTCTCTATATATAGACATAAGAGAGAGAAAGATAATACATGAATGGTTAGATGTGAGACACTTGTCTATAATGTGAGGAGCCATCTGTACGGATGGGCTCGCCTTTGGGCCCTTTTGGGCAAATGGCGAGTTTACTAATCTTGGGCTGAACCATCTGGTGGCTCGTGCCCCTTAGTGCAACTCGTCTCAATGGATGCTAGTGAGTTCCATCTTTTTAATGTACGGACGAGGCCCAAGACTCTCTATTTAGGGTTACATCATTCTCTATTTCAATCATCTTGTCACTTACAGACTTACCGATATAATAGGGCAATGCCCCTAGTGTCTGGCTTGGGGCCTTGTACTATACAACCGTTGTGAACATAATAGCACATGATTTTACTATTCATCTAGTGTATTCCCATACTCGTACGTATGGTATGGAGGATGTTTTGTTCAATAAATTTATGTAATAAAAAGAGAATATTCAATTTTAAATGTGGAATAATATTATTATAATATTATTGTTGTTTAAATGACAAAAGTACTCTAGTGTTACATTTCATAATTATATTAGGGTTAATGGTATCAAAGATCGCTGAAAGTATCTAACATTTTTAGTTCAATCACCTTCATTTTAAATAAATTATATGTAGTATTAGATATTTTCAATGATATTTGATGCCATTAATCTATTATACTAATTTACAGATTGAGATGGATCTTTACAAGTTTGCAGGTATATTGCTCATAGAGCAGGACCATGGACTTTTCGTTCCAACATCTGAAGTCTAGGAACGCACTTAACCTCTCATTTTATTGTTTTCTTTGTTGTTTTCATATATACTTATTCTCTTGGTGATTGTATTTTATTTCTTTTTGAGCAAATGACTTCATCGATCACTCACGTTTGTTAAAAAACACTAGTCACCCTAGTATGACTTTGTATACTTTCGATCACTCATGTTGGGTATTATGTGTACTTTTGGTCACTCACACGTTTTTTTGGTACAACTCTTAATTTTTCAAAATTTTTAACATTTTTGTAAGGGTATTTTAGTCATTTTTCCATAATTTTTTAACTTACATCAACTAACTTTCAATAACTTCCATTGCACTCTACATTTCCATGACAAAATTATGAGAAAATGACTATAATATCCTTATCAAAATGTTAAAAATTTCGAAAAATCAAGAGTTGTACCAAAAAAACGTGTGAGTGACCAAAAGTATACATAATACCTAACATGAGTGATCGAAAGTATACAAAGTCATACTAGGGTGATCGACTAGTGTTTTTTAACAAACGTGAGTGATCGATGAAGTCATTTGCTCTTTCTTTTTTGTGCAAACTTTATAGAAAACCCGCAAGACATTGTATTATTAATTCATTTTTTAACACTTAAACCCCAGTCGTGAGTTCAAACTAAAAAACCGAAATTTAATTTTTATTATCATTATTACCATTATTATAGTACCACATATAGTTGTCACCATAAGTAACACCATAACCCTGGACCTTGCTTCTATCATAGCCCTTTGACCTCTATTACAACTATAACAAGATAAGTCACTCCAACAACCAACAAAGTATGAAATTACATCACAACATCTATCACAATACCAATTAACTTCTTTTACCAAATACCAACATACATTTCATAACTAAGAACCAAACACAATACCAGATTGCTCCTTTTTCTCTGTTTCGTTTTAAGCCATGTCTCGTTGACTATGAACAGTCAAAACAATAGGTTAAAAAAAACGAAGAGAGTATTATAGTAGCTCATTGATAGCATTTCTTGGCTGCTTCATAAGCAAAAGGCCCAACAGTAAACAGGGCAATCTTTTTTGGGACAGCAACATTCTTGGTTGGCTTAGGAAGGACCAAAAGAGCTCCTTTGAGACCCTTGTTAAGATTTGTTGGAACACTACATTTAGCTGAAGGTGATTTAGCTAAGAGAACTTTGCATATACCTATGCCAGCTGTGGTTAGCTTAGGTGGCACCATGTAGAAGTAACCATTCTTGTCTGTTTTTGCCTTTTGAACCATATGGAATTTGTCTTTGGCACATACTAACTTCACTGTGGCATCTGCAATAGATCATTATCCACAATATTAAATAATGTAGTGGGATAATAAATTAACTAGCTCAATGAGTTTCTTGACCTATTTCTTGATAATAACACTTACATATGATTTAATTAAGGGCTAATAGCACAATCGATTATACATGTTTCATACGGAGTAATATTCATGATTAAATCATTTACGTTTGATTTTAAACTTTTTGGTCTCTCGTATTTCTGTATCATGTCTCAGTTGGTTTTGGGGTTAAATTTCTCGTTAAGTTGATATTATATGATGAAAAATCCCTCAACTTACTAACTAATACCGGACGGGTCTTTCAATACTAAATAAGTTTAGGCTAGTCTTAAACTTACTATTCTAACCACTCAAAACAGAGCTTAAAGATCTGTGCGTACTTTTTCCCTTGAAATAGGACACAGTCACACAGATATTGACTAAAGATATGAGCATTGCAATTAGAAATGGGCTTTGATTTTTACACTCCAAATGTTGATTACTACACTCCATTTTCTCAATTTTACCCTTCAATTTACACTATGAAAATTTATAAAAAGTGATAAAGTGGAGTGTGGTTATAATATTTGGAGTGTAAAAATCAAAGACCTTAGAAATGTACACTCTAAGTTGCGTGCATTTGTTTTTTAAAGCAATTGACCCTATATTATATTTAGGGTGTAAAAAAATCTTAGGGTTCGATTCAGGTCTAGAAGTTCGGCTCGAAAAGTCGATTCGAGATTCGGTTCAATGTAGTTTGAATCGAACTCGGACTTTATTTTTAAATTTGAGCGAACTTGAATTGAATCTTCAAATGTATATTTTCGAACCAAATTGAACCCTGGCAAAGTTTGATAGAAATTTATACTCTATTATCTGCCTACCGTTTCGTCATTATTTAAGGTAAAATTAACGATGAAAATATACACGTTCATTTATGGGTTTGAGTGACGCATGTTTCATACGTTCGGTATCAATCCTTACACTAAAACACATGAAACATGATATGAAAATGCCATAAAATATATCTTTCCCCATTATTTAGTAAGTAATATAAATAATAAACTGTTTATTTTTATGTATTTAAAAAAGTTGGTGTTTCCATGAACTTACTAGCAAGTGGAGTGGCTTTAGTGAGTGTATCAACTCCAGTATATTTGCAAGATTTGCAGAAAACAACACCCTGGATGGCTACTAACTTGTTGACCAAAGGAGGGATTGGAGGGTACTTGGGTGGTGTTGTAGGAGCCTTAGTTGGAGGATGGACTGGTGCTTTAGCTGGTGGGGGTGGAATGGGAGCTTTAGCTGGAGGGTGAATGGGAGCTTTAGTTGGAGGATGAATGGGGGCTTTCGTCGGTGGCATCGGGTGGTGGTGGTGGTGGTGACCACTACCCTTGTGGTGGTTCCAAGGCTTGGGTGCACCAACTGGGGGGTGGGTAGGGTGGGTGTAGTGAGGGGAGTGTGCGAAGAAGGCAGCTTCATTGTAGGCTAAAGCAGTGAGAGAGGTTAGAAGAAGGACTGAGAGGTGAAAGAGGGCAATGAGCTTAGCAGAAGCCATTTTGAGTGCTCTTTGAGTTGAAATTGAAGGTCTTGGTGGGTATGTATATATAGAGAGTTGTATTTCCATGTTAACTTAGGATGGTGTTAACTGGGGATAATTTAGTAAATTAAACAATTACACATTAAAAATGTAATCATTTATAATTAACCTTCTATATTAATTAGAGTTTTATCAAGGCTTCTACCCTAGTGGTATTTGGCTTGAGCCTCTTTTCAAGACGTCTCGGGTTCGAATCTTGCGGTGGAGTATATTTAAACATACTTCCTCTTTTTTCGTGACTGCCTTTATAGCGTTTTCGAGCATGCCTGTGCAGCATTTAGCACCCACTCTGTGAGATTTCAGGCGTTTCGGCGATTTCCATCACCCACTCTGTGGGATTTTCGGGCGTTTCAAGACAACTTCGGGATCGGACTCACATCCAGGAAGCGAAGTTCAAGCATTACATGAATTGAAAATGTATTTCTTATCACATGTATATTTGTAACTTTTACAGTTTGAATGAAAAAATATTAATTTGAGTTTTACTCTTATAGATAATTGATTAAATGATCTCAGTTAGTAGGCGACTATAACATTTTGGTCCCTGAAAGTGGTAATGATGCGCAGATGATCCCTGTAACTGTGTTTTTGTGTTTGCATATGGTCCCTAAATTAACGTCACTGTCAAATGTTAACAGAGAAGGAAAATTTAAGTTTGTTTTGGGACCATATATGCACACGATACACTTGCGAGGACCATTTGCGCACACGATCGCACTTACAGTGACCATTTGCGATCATTTTGAGAAAACCTAATATTTATTTTGTCTCAAATGTTATTCGAATCGTAAAAATGGCCCAAAAGTAAGCATAATAGTTAACTTTTCACGGAGGTCTTAATTTAGGGCACATTTGAGCATATGATATACACTTACATGGACCATTTGCACATCGTTGCCATTATGGGGATCAAAGTGCAACGGTCACCTACTTCGTGGGATCATTTCGGAATAACCTATCTATTCTTACTAAATTGCTTGACCAAAATAATTAATCAACAAGCACAAAAAACTCTCACCCTAATTATTTCAAAACTTTCTTTTTCTTTATAAAACTCCCACCTAATTATTTCAAAAATTTCAGAATAATACAACCATTTTATTCTTCACAGCACGATAAGAAAAGAGCTTTTTATATGAGGGTGTGACAAATGGTTTTTTCATATTAATGATACATATATTATAATTATAACAATGAGTTTTTCATATTAATTATTTATACAATATAAGTGTGTCAGATAATTTTTTTATATTGATAGCAAATACAATATAAGAGCGGCAAATGAGTTTTTAACATCACATATTTATTAATATAGAGGCTGCCATACAAGTATGACTCCCATAGAATGTCATGTAACTGCTTGTTAAATGTCATTATAAGTTATCAATTTGCGTTTAATATTAAAAAAGAAATGAAAAGATAATCTAACTTTATTAACCAATCGTGTTTCTCTACACGCCCCCTCCCTTCCTTTTAGACCCTCACATATGTATAGATAGAGAATCACATATACGAGCAGCCCACCCTTTCGGATTGGTTACGATTCTACTAAGATTTTTTCTTTCAAAATTTCTCCTAATATATTAATTTCATAATTTGATTCTTAAATTTTGTATAAATAGCATGATAGTACTTTAAAGAAATCTTAGGAGAACAAATCTTAGGAGAACCATAACTTTCTACGACCCTTGCCCATTCACCAACCGCTACCCTACTCCACCGTCCTCCTCACCACCCCCCCCCCCCCCCCCCCCCTCTTTCGACCCTTCCTCAGCAAAGTGTCATCTAAGTTATCACTTGGACAACGCTTTCAAAAGTGATATCTAAGTGATAACTTAGATGATGCTTTAATATGTGCTATCCAAGAACTTAAACAATGGCTCTTATTGGGACACTCAAAAGTGTTGTCTAAGCAAATTTTTGAGTGATGTTCAAACGAAAATTGTAGTATTTAAAATAAATAAATAATACAAAAAGTTTATTGAAAATGTAAAAAAAAACATTCTTTGCTAAAATAACAGGTAAACTTTTGTGTAGAGAAATTATATTACAATGAAAACTAAAAAGAAACTACATAAGAAGTTATCAAGTAGCAAAAAGAACCATCCTTATATTCATATTTGATCAATACACATTTCGATTCAATCAAACTACAGAAGGCAATCAGGCATGAATAGATGAGCTACATGCGATTTGAGACACAATGAGGACATCTAATTTGGAAAATGTGGGGTCAAGACTCAAGACCTATCATAGTAGCTTTTGGATGTCTAGAGATGCTTCATAAAGAGGACTTCGAGATATGTGTTGTTATCATTTTATTCAATTCAAATTGATTCCTACAAACTCCAACGTCAATTTTTATATGGGTGTTCTTAAAATGTATCTAATGGTTCATATTAAGTACTCCTAGTTATCGTTTTAGTCTAAATTTCTTTTTTTAGGCATTGATTTTGGGGTGTAGAAGTCAAAGGATCTCAAACTATTTTTAATAGCCAAACATGATTGATCAAAATTAAAAATAATAATTTAAAAATATTACAAAATATAAATATTTTAATCATATATATAGTTGGTCGATTCGGTTTATGGAAAATTTGAAAAAATGAACTTTTTTGTCGGTTTTGAAAATTTTTGCACCATCTCCGTATAAAATTACAGTTCAGTTCTGTCGGTTTTGTTAGTTTGAAGCGAACCTAAAAATCTCTAATTCTAGCATAATTAATTGCAATTTCACATTTCTAATGTATTTTTTTATTGACTTTTTCTATTGAAATTATCAACCATCCAATTATATGATGACAATCAATTGTCAATTTATATTTTCAATGTACTTTTTAATTACTTTTAATTTTTTTTCTTAAACTATGTGCAAATGGCTACAATGACAATTAAAAAAATGGAGAGAGTATTAATTATAGAAGTAAAGTTCAATAAATATAGTTTTGTACTCCCTCCGTTCCAAAATACTTGACTTTACGCTTTTCGAAACACAACTTCAATCATCAATTACTTTATATTTACATTATATAAAATTACAAAAAAATAATATTATGAAAGTATTTTGAAAAACGAATTCAATTATATCAATTTTATATTTTTTGGACTAATGAATATAAAGTAATTTGTAGTCAAAGTTTGACACGAATTCCCAAAACGTCAATTAAATTGGAACGGAGGGAGTATTATATGGGGTGGGGTGTGAGGAAGAAGGAGGGATTAATTTGAAAAATATAGTTTTGTTATTATTAAAAACTGCCCAAAAATTTATAATAAGTGTGTTATTCCAAGTTTGCCATTTTTTAAAGTGAAATTTAATTTGACTTTGACATTTCAGAGGACAAACTAAAAGAATGAATATTCATGTTGGGCTAATGGGTGATTAGCCCATACGCTCATAGAATTATTAGGGGTAGGTTTAATATTTACCTATAAATATAGGTATCTCCACAATGTATTCACGACAACAAGAACAATTATTCTCAATAAATTATCTCCCTCTATATTTCTTCATGGTATTGAGCCTATCGATTCTTGATGCCTAAATACGAATTCCGCTGCGCTGCCGGTGAGTTTTCTACTATGTGATACTCACCGGCGGGATTTGATCTTTTCCAATTTTATTTTTATAATATTTTTTGAAATTTTTTTCTATTGAAATTTATTATTATTATTGTTGTTGTAAACTCATGGGAATTTAGACAAATTATCATGAGTTTGAGGGAGGAATATAGGGCTTATGAACAAATGGGAGTAGCTCATTGGAAAAAAAAAAGAGAAAATACAATTGATATATTCTACTTCGAGTTGAAGTGAAATTTTGAACAAGATCTCACAGGTCCGAAAAGGATGGCGTTCCTGGCAGTTACTGATTGACGAATTACGCATTATCTGGCGAGTCGTATATGTACGGATCTGACCAGGATCTTCTGAACACTAATAATAATTTTTTTTATTAGACTATTCGAACTTAGTTAGTTAGTTTAAAAAAGTAAAAACTAAAATTAAAAAATATTAAAACGATTCGTCAATATCAGAATAGATTTGTGAAGAGGCAAACCGAGTACAAATCTTTATTTGGTCAAATTGATGAACCAAACACAGCCCAGCAAGTGTCAAAATTCATTACTTCACATGGCCATGATGATGTTTAATCATTTACTCTTCTTAATTTATACAAATCGCATGTTATATCGAAGTTTCCAATGAATTTTTATGTTTATTTACCACTGACTAGATTCCAATGGCTTAAATGCTTGTTGAATTTGTAACCTATGTGATTAAATTATACGAAGTACTATCGACTTCACGTACAATAGAAGGAAGAGTACATTAAATATGGATATACGATTTGGATTTGAAGTCATTTCATTTAGCTACCAAGCTTGAACTAAAATGGAAGAGGTCTAGAACCATCAAATTCATTTAATTAAATGATTCATTATTGACAGTGCTAATTGTTGGGTGTGAAGACAATTTCGTGAGTGGTTGGTAGTGCTGGAAACGAGTCGAGTCGGTCCGGGTAGTGGAGGACCTCACCCTACTCCTTAAGATAACGAGTCGGGTAGTAACGAGTCGGGTAATTTTGCGCTTATAACTTTAGTACCCCTACTCGACTCCTTATGATTACGAGTCGGGTAGTTTAATTATCCGGCTCGACTCCTTTATTACCAGACTCCTTAAGGCAAAATGAATAAAGAAAAACTTATTTTTAATAAAAATGAATATATTGTTATATTTGGCACATTAATAAATTACATAAACCTTAATTATTTATAATATTGATAATACAGTTTACATAACTTAATTATAAACAATATTTGAACACTCATATTAAATTAATTAATTAATTTGGTAGTTTGTTAAGGAGTCGGGTAATTATCGAGCTAGTCAGGTATTTCAAACGAGCACAACCTTGTACCCTTACCCTACTCCTTAACTAACGAGCGGTCTATCGAATCGAGTATTCGAGCCGGGTGCTCGAGCGGGTAACGGGTTACCCGACTCGTTTCCAGCACTAGTGACTGGTCCGAATATAATAGTAGTAAGTCGTACGTAGGTAGAAGTGTAGAGCCACTAGCCCACTATTGGAAGCGCCACAGCGAGAGACAGCAGTTTTGCTTCGAATATACACATGAACTCATGCATGATGATAGCTAGACGTGTTAAACGAACCGGGCCCAACCGGGCCGCCCGAGGGCCCGACCCGTTAGTCCGGCACAAGCCCGGCCCGGCCCCCTCAGGCCCCTGGCCCGGCCCCAGCCCGCAACTATGAGGGGCCGAACACGGGCCTATGGGTGAGATCCCTGAGCCCGGCCCGGCCAGGCCCCCTTCGAAAGCTAACGAATGCCCGGCCCGGCCCGGCCCCTTAGCCCATTAGGCCCACTATACACGGTATACCGTATAAATACGCGGTATACCGTATACAATATAATCTTGTAGTTGTTTTTATTAAAAAATAAAGTAAAGCTAGTGGGGTTTGAACCTTGGTTGCCAAAAGTAACATATATGAGGACTTTACCATTGTGCCAACATAATTACTTGTTATATTTTATGTTATAATTAATAATATTATCTAATATCTAAATAAAATCATAAGATGCATCAATATATTATTCTTTAAAATAATAAACGTAGATTAGTGTTATATTACATATTATTTAATAGTATAACACATTATTTTATGATATGCTTATAAATATTATTCAATGTTAGATATTATTAAAAATACAAGATGTGTTACTATATACTAATGCGTTTTGTATACACTTAAATAATACTCCCTCCGTTTCTTTTTATTTGATTGTTTGGAGGAAAAGTACTTTATTAAGAGATTGTGAAAAATTACATTGGGATTTTAAAAAGGTGTATTGGAATTGTAAAAAGGTGCATTGAAATTGTAAAAAGGTGCATTGGAATTGTAATAGGTTGCATTGAAATTGTAAACAATCAAATAAAAAGAAACATGGAAAAAATGCTCAAACAATCAAATAAAAAGAAACGGAGGGAGTACTATACAAGACTTGTGATTTAAATCGAATTACACCATGTACTACTTTATGAACACATTATAAATTAAACTATGTATATTAACGAATATTTATTTTCTTTTGTAATATAATTAACATTAAACAATATCTTGTAAAGAAAATTTTAACATTCAACTTTTACGGTTTTTAGCCGTTTGCCCCCTATATTACTTTTATAATATAATGAAAAAAAAATACATTTGTCTAACTAATTTGTAATATAATGATGAATATAGTTCTTTATTAATACTAAAACTTAATTAATTTTAATTGAAGTTGTAGTATAATAATAGATATTGCATAATATAATGATTTTATTAATACCAATGCACAAACAACACAAATGAGGTCTTGCCACAATGGTTAAGGTGTTCATTGTGTTTGCAAGAGGTCTATGGTTCAAATCCCTCAAGCAACATTCTATTTTTGATGGTACAATTCAAACAAAACAAAAATAATTGGACTATTTGGCCCAAACAGTACACCGTGTGGGCCGATACGGTATACCGTTTGGGCCCGCCAGGCCCGGTTTCTTAAGGGGCCGGGGCCAGATAGGGGCCTGGGAATCCTTAATGGGCCGGCCCGGCCCGGCCCGGTAAAGATAGACGGGCCTTTGCGGGCCTCGGGCCGGGCCGGGCCGGTCCCTTCTTTAACGGGCCCGGGCCGTCCAGCCCGGTTCGTTTAACACGTCTAATGATAGCCAATAAGCCATCAAGAAATTCCCTGAATAGCGCCTAAGTTTTCGCGACCGATTGTTCAATGGCAATAAAGTCCTTGAAGCAATTTTGTCCGATCACATCTTGGATTGTTAAGATTGCTCCAAATGAGCCCAAATTGTTACATGTGAAAGTCCCACATTGGAAATAACGGAGAGAATTCATCACTTAATAAACTAGGGAGCAACTCCACTTATCACCAATTGGTTTTAAGATGATGTCTCCTTGGGTTATGAAGTGTGCTCTCTCTCCTCATATGGGTGTGGCCCAGGCCCGATTAATGCAATTCTTACATGGTATCAGAGCCAGGCCCGAGTTATTGAGGCACGTGTAACCCGCCGATGTTGCTTCCGACAGTTAATACCGGCGATGAAAGTTCCGCCTATGATTGGGGTACACGTGAGGGGGAGTGTTAAGATGCACATCCCACATCGAAAGTCGATGTCCTCCCGGGTTAATATATAAGATCTTGGGCTACTCCCTCTATTGCCAATTGATTTTAAGATGGTGTCTCATTGGGTTATGAAGTGTGCTCTCTCTCCTCATATGGGTGTGGCCCAGGCCCGATTAATGCAATTCTTACATGGTATCAGAGCCAGGCCCGAGTTATTGAGGCACGTGTAACCCGCCGATGTTGTTTCCGGCAGTTAATACCGGCGATGAAAGTTCCGCCGATGATTGGGTTACACGTGAGGGGGAGTGTTAAGATGCACATCCCACATCGAAAGTCGATGTCCTCCCGGGTTAATATATAAGATCTTGGGCTACTCCCTCTATTGCCAATTGGTTTTAGAGTGGAACCCCCATAGACTCTTAATATGGATCAGTTAATTTTTGTTATATAATTTATAAAATAGTAAGATACACGATAGGAAAGAATAGGAAAAATTTGACTTGTTAATCTGTTCGCTCGGATCGTTAATTTTTTCGATTGGAGTTCATTTTTATTTGCAAATCGGATGGTTAGGTTATGTTTGATATATCTTTTTTAAATAAAAACGAATATTATAAACGGTTTTAATGAATGATTAACGAGCTATTTGTAATGAATTACGAACGAATGGTAACCGGTTCGAATTAAAACTATATTTTAACAAAATTATTATTATAAACGATTTTAACGAACAATTAACGAGTGAGGGCAAACGATTTACGAGTTGTAAAACAGACCGTAACCGGTTTGAAATTCGAATCGAGCGAGCAAACAAACCGGTTTTAATTAACAGATCTGCGAGACCCATTCGGTAACAAGCCTACTCGTCCTATCACCAATCGATTTTAGGATGGAAGTCATGGACTATTAACACGATATATAACCCAACCTTGTTGTTAAAGCCCCTTGTAAGCCCCGTATATGTATCCATGTGAAACGTGTTACACATGATCACTAGTACAAAACAGAGTTTAGACAACACTAATTAGACAATACTAATTAGACAACACATACATAAAACCGTTATTTAAAGGTCTCATAGACGACGCTCCCATCTAACTCCATTCTAAGTAGCACATAGATAATGCTTCATTGATCACCATCCAACACAAATATTGCTAATCGACTACTCCTTCCCCCACCACACCCAAATCTATTAGAAATCACCTTCCTCCTAACCGTAATCAATCCCAGCATCTCCAAATTAACTGATGTAGGGAGATAGACATATAACCACGTGCTCCTTGCTTTTTCCTTTTGATAAAATGGTGGCCTTCATAAGCTAACAAGATGTTATCTATAATAGATCTGTTAGGCACAAATGCACTAAGAGTCTGAGAGATGACTTGAGGCAGTAGAGTCTGAATCCTGTTAGCAATTGTTTTTGCCACAATTTTCATTGTAACATTACATAATGTTATAGGTCGAAACTGGGTCATGTTAACCGGATTAGGCACTTTAAGCACCAAAGTGATTAATGTGGAATTCGCTTTTTTAAGCAGCACACCATGATTGACAAAATTTAATGTCATGTCACAAACATCCTTTCCCACCGTGTTCCAATTGTTTTGGAAGAAAGTAGCTGACATATCATCAGGTCCCGGTAATTTCAGTCCATTCATAGCAAATACCACCTTTTTTACTTCATCTGAAGTGAACTGGGTGGTTGAAACTCCCATTGGGAGAGAGAGAGAGTATTGAGATGATTTATCCTTGGAACTCGAGAGAGTTCTGATGTGAATAGATTGCTATAAAAATTAATAGCTAGTGATTGAACCTGGGAGAAATCCTGAGTCCAGTTGCCTTGAGAATCCTGAAGGGATGTGATAAAATTGGCTTTCCCATGTTTGATGGATAAAGCATGAAAGAAACTCGTATTGCGATCTCCTTTTATGTGCCATTCTGCCTTGGCCCTTTGAGCCAAGTAAATTTCATGGTTTTCATTGAATTTATCAATCTCTTTTGATAAGGATTGAACTCTTTCTTTAAATGTACCTCAGATGTTTCCTTGTTGTAATTGAGTAAGATCTTTCTGCTTGTCCTCAATTTTTTGGGGGATGTTACCCAGTTTAACTCTTTTCCATTGTAGCAATCTCAATCTGCAGTAGCAGATTCCATTGAAAACTTTACGTCCAGGGTCCATGTCAGTAGATTTCTGCCATTCGCATGCCACCACCTCGCGACTTCCTTCATATAATGTCCATCCCGCTTCGAATCGAAATCGAGGCTTAGGCTTACGAAAAGCCCCTCGTCTAGTTCCCAACTTTAACCACAATGGTAAATGGTCAGAGTGATATGTTGCCCCATGCTCGAGTTCTGCTTCTGGAAATAGGTTCAACCTCTCATCATTTGCTAATGCTCGATCCAAACGTGCTCTCATTGTAAAAGGAGAGTAAAGTTGTTACTCCAACTAAATGGGTAGCCTTTAAAACCCATATCTTTCAAATGACAGTCTTGAATGACCTTGTTAAATTTCCTCATTTGGATGTTAGGCCTAACACGTCTATGAGACAGATGTTTCGCAGGCATCATTGTTTCATTAAAATCTCCAATGAACACTGTTGGGAGTTGAGATAAACTATCAACATGACATAATAATTCTCATGAGAGACGGCGTTTAGCAGTTTCATGGTGATCATAGAATCCAACCAAACGCTAAGAATAAGGCAAACCTTCATCTACAACAGCTTCTATGTGATGAGAAGAGTACGATTTAACAGATACATTAATAGAACGATTCCAAAATAAAACTAAACCACCCCTACGCCTAGAAGATTCTACATCTAACATATTATATAACTTTAACTTTCTAATAATACTAGTCCACTCCGAATGCCACAATTTGGTTTCTATGAGGAAGACCAAACATGGTTTTTATGATCGAACGAGACTAGTAAGCTCTAACTGCTTGAGGATGACGTAATCCTTGCCAGTTCCAACATAAGAGACTCATGGTGATTGGCGGGACTGCTAAGCAGTCTCCACCGTTAGAATATTTTCAATAGAATCGTTCAATCCAGAACTGGAAAGAGACTGATTCTGACAGGGGGTCACCATAATTGTCTCGTCTTAAGTAATACGACGTCTTTTCTGGCCAGATTCCTTCGGAGTAGTGCAGTCTGATAATGACTTGAAGTTGAATGCACGTAGAGCTTCACTCCTCTCAGCATCATGCAAGAGCATAGAATAAGTCCCCATACCTTGACCACCAAACAGATGCATCTGATCTGGAGTGGTTTGGGTATTATTAGGTGATGAATGAACAGGGCCATAAATCTCCATAGGGCGCGTAGATAATTCCTCAGGCAAGACCGACTGAGATAGAATTTTTAACGGGTTTCTAGCCCCTAGTTTAGAAACAGGATCAATAATAACAGGGTAACCGCTTCTTTGCTGAGTGGGTGGGTGGTCAAATGTCTCAACCAGATTCCTTGAAAATCCAGGAGTTTGGTGGTTGACTTCATCGGTCACAGTATTACCCGTAGCACCCATATCGGCAGTAGGGTGCGTGTAACGACCCGTCTCAGGTGGGCCCCCATGAGGTTAGGCTCGCTATCCCATCAGTAACAGAGTCACCACTCGATGAATACATACGTTTTTAAATGACTAAAAGAAATTAAATACATCAACAAAATAATGAAAATCTGGTTTACTAAAAAGCGGTTAAAAATATCCATCAGGGTATGACAATCTATGACCCCACAATACAAACGATGAAACCAACATACTTCTAGTACAACAACTACAAAGGGGTAAAACAGGAAATACGACATGTGAACACAGAGACACTAAAATGATTGAGGGAGATCCTAATGCCACCATCGTCACTCACCAAAGCAGGGTCAACGCACACTACAACGCAACTAACCTGCTAAAAGAATAAGTCCCCGAAGGGTTCAGCTCGACAGCTGGTGAATACTACTCAGGGGTGGCTACCAACCCACACACGTGATATGAAAGAGATAAAGAATACCTCATAAATCGACAGAGAAAACAGAACAATGAATAAATAATGAAACTCAACAGCTCAGCAATCAATACCAGCAATAAAAATACAAAACCACCCGAGTACAATATCTTCACATACCACACATGCAGATATACTATATGCACCCGATCCGGACATCCACACTGTACAATACTCTACCTAACTCGTCGGCATCACCTCTGTGACCGGCTCTAACTATCATCATATCATGGCATTACCGTCATCGCCCGCATCACCCCTGTGACCGGCTCTAAACTACCATGACATTACCGCCATCGCCCGCATCACCCCTGTGACCGGCTCTAAACTACCATGGCATTACCGCCATCGCCCGCATCACCCCTGTGACTGGCTCTAAACTACCATGGCATTACCGCCACCGCCCGCATCACCCCTGTGACCCCACGTTGCCGGATCATGACAACAACCAAACTTATCACATGCAAGCATCTCAACATATCAATCATCAACCCCCTAGGTCCACATCTATCATATCCATATTCAACATAAACAATAATCATAACATGCTACTAATTTCACACATCACACATGCAATTACACATAACACATGCATAAGAAAGTAAACAGACGTGAGTAAGAACTCACCTCAAGCAACCAGCAACGCAAAACTCACTCATAAGTCCAATGTAAATATCGGTCAAGTATGGAGACCTAATATGAGAACATATAATCTATCAACTACTGCTCATATATCGTCCCAACTCCCCTACTAATTAATATAAATCCTTATAACATTATAATAACTTCACTTCACCCTCAAGTATATAATATTTATGAATTTACCTCTAAATCTCCCTTTTTACTCTTTTAATTCCACTTAGTTATCAAATTAGTTCCAATATCTCCAAAATAATTATTCCAATTCAATATATGTTGAAAGAGTTCAACCATTACGCCCAAATCGTTTATGCGACAAGAATTGTTTTATCCTCTATTTAAATGCATCTCTAACCAATTTATCATCCATAATTTAAGTTAAATAGTAAAGCATATTCAAAAATATTGATTTTCGAACCATGGGTTCATTTAATCCTCAAGATCACTGGAATAAAACAGTTTTTATTTTGGAACTCAACAACTATATCTTTTAATCTTAAATTTCGTTTAGTCATTAAAACACTAAAAATAGTAAATAAATCCAAAACACTTCAAATTTTTGTGAGAATACTTTCAACACAGTAAAAAAACTGGGCTCCAAATATTTTTAATTTTCTTAAACGTTTAGTATTTAGTTTCTATTTAAAACACATCTCAGCTATTTAACTTCGCACAATTTTAATAAATTAAAACCAAGTCAAAATCATATTTTTCTTCTTGGCGTGTGTTTCCTATATAAAAGCCTACATATAAAATAAATTTCGAGAATTTTTGAACACATTGGCTATTTATTTCATATTTTACACACTTTTCGATGATTAAACTTCCAAAATTCATACAAAATCCAAAACATATTCAAATTCTGTTCCGTTTTCTGTCCAGTGTTCTACGTTTAAAGGGATACCCCCAAATTAAATTTTATAATTTTTGGGATACAGTAACTATTTATTTCGAATTTAATTTTCAAAGCAACATGACCTATAATCCTCAACAATTGCACAATTACACGATTAATTATACCTTAATAAGAAGGGGAATGCCTAACGATCACGATATTTGAATCAAGAATCAAACTTGAGCAAGAGGATGAGAAGAATCGAGCAAGAAGGTGATTGCAAGTGGCGATTTGACTTGTGTAGAGGGCGGCCAACGGTTTGTGGATGATGAAAGGGTTTTGTGTCAAGAACTAGGCTTACATAGGTGATTAGAAAGGCCCTGACATGGGCTTGGCCCAATTAACTTAGCTCTAGTGCAACTAACGAGTTACTAACAAGTTCCATAACGATTCTAACAAGATTTATATGAATACCTAACGAGTTATTAACGTTTTAATTGTAATAATTATTTTATTATAATAAAAAGCCGTGTTATTACAGTGCGTGACTGGCATAGTTGTAGATGAATCAATAAGATGGAATTCTACCCAGGATCTCTCGAATGGTGCCTTGATTCATCTCCCATATGTTAATTTGGAACGATAGTCTTCCCCTGGCTGAAGGGATGTACATTGTCTCACAAGATGGCCAAGTAGTTCACAATGGAAGCACATATTAGGGAGTCTCTCATAAGCCAATTGCCCTTGTATAACTGTCTGACCCACTTTAAATCTAACCACTCTAAGCAGTGGAGAAGAAATGGAAATAACCACCCGAAGCCTAAAACACCGTTTTCCTTGGGAGACCATTCGGAGTTCCACTTGTTCACATCCAACAAAGGAGTTGTCAATTCGGTTTGCAACCTATTTAGTGAGAAACTGCTCATGTAAATCTCGTATATGAACCCAGAATTGTGAAGTGCCAAAGTCAATCTCCCATGGAATGATATCTCGTTCCCAGTTACGCATAACAATTAAATTATTGTCATAACACCATGGTCCTTGTTCCGTGATGTGATCCTTGATTCTGTCTATAAGAAAAAATACCTGAAAAATGGATTCTCTACATGTAGACTGATAAATGAGTTTCGGTGTGTATGAACTTTAGCATACACAGTTGCCTCACAATTTGCCAACCCATCAATAATGTCCGATTTTGTTATGTCAATGGCAGTTGCTTCTTCAAGAAAAATATTATCCTCCCTTAGAGCACTCACACCAAATTACTCATAATTTTTCCCTAAAATCAACTCCCTATATCACTTTATCAAATTTAGGTACTACTTTTAGCTTTTTCACAAAACCAGATTCTCTATTTACACTCCTCAAATCAACTATTTTTATGTTTTCAGCTCCAAGTTTAAGATAAACTCAAATTATTTAAATGTTGAAGACAAACTCAAATTATTTTAATATGAAGATGAGAATTATAAAATGTGAAATAAATTAATAATTAGTTTTTTTTTGGAAAAAGAAATTAAAAATAATAAAAGTTAAAATAAATTTATATTTTTAAGTTTCAAATAAATTTTTAGCTTCAATATGAAATAAATTAATAATTAGTACTAATTTTATTTGAAAAATAAAAAAGATTAAAATAATAAAGTTTGAACGAAATGGCAAAAATTAATGTAATGGAGGAGAATAAGGAACTTGTAGAGAGTCCCAATCTTTAGGATTTATTATAAGGACTCCTAAAGTTTTGATGTGGGCCAGCTTAGGATAGGGATTCTGAAAATGTTATATTTTATTAACTCCCTCTCTACTTTAGAGATAAAGAGATGTTTGGGGTATCTACTACTAATGCTCTTAGCCCTTTGAAACTGTCCCAATCCATATAGAATATATTACCCACTAATCACCAAAGTGTCTCTCCTCAGTATATCCGAAGAGAGAAATGAATTGGGATGAGATGAAGAAGTGCTCCAGATAATGAAACTATAGAGAAAATATTTGAGAGAAAAAACGGTTGCTAAATTCTTTTAGAGGATCCAGACTTCCAATAATTTTAAAACAAAACTATTTAAAAAAAATTAAAAAATATTTTTTAATAAAATTAGAAAAAACTAAATAAAAAGATGATTGAATGTCTATAAATGTGAACGGACAAAATTACTCTCGTTAAAGACTTACAAAATGCACCCAAAATCAAAACGGCCCAGTGACCAAATTTTAGCGAAAAAATGTAATTAAGTGAGCCAAAACACTCACTTTGAAAAGATGGTGATCGAAGTGGAAAGTTTAGCAAAATTCAGTGATCTCTCATGCCATTAACCCTAATAAATAACTATATTCATCATTATGTTACCAATTAGTTATACAAATAAATTTTTTTCATTTATATTACAAAAGTTGTTTAATGTTAAAATTTTCTTTACAAGATATTTTTTAATGTCAATTATATTACAAAATGTAATAAATATGCATTAATATACATAGTTTAATGTATAATGTGTTCATAAAGTAATACATAATTTATTCGAGTTAAATCATAAGTATTACTTAGTATTATGTAAGTGTACATAAAATGCATTAGTATATAGTAATACATCTTGTATTTTTAATAATATCTAACATTAAATAATATTTATAAGCATATAAAAAAATATGTTATACTATTAAATAATATGTAATGTAACACTAAACTTTGTTAAACCCTTAATATTTAGTGTTATATTAACACTTAATATCCAAAACACTCACTATAATGTGTTATACTATTAATAATATGCGATGTTCAATTCTCTTTAGCATCACTTTATTTTTAATAAAAGCAACTATAAATTTTAATTATACACGGTATACCGCGTAATTTATACGGTAGACCGTGTATACCGGGAATGCTGGGCCTAAGGCCTAACCCATAGGCCCATATTCGACCTCTTAAATATGTAGGCTGGGCCGGACTACCGGTCCAGGCCTATGGACGGCCCTGTTCGTTTAACACTTCTGCCGTTATTCACCCATATAAAATTGAGAACGGTATAATAAGCAAGAACGATGGCGCGTATGTTTTTGCATGCATTTATTTCATTTATTAGAGTAATTAGTTTACTAAAAACCAATTATATGAGCAGGCCCTATGAATAGAGTATATACTAGGGGAATTAATTTTTTTTGCATTTTTTTCATTCAAAAAATATGATTGCATAAACATGTTATCGATAAGAAAGTTCGTTCAACACCGTCTACGATGAAAATACAAGAGTAATAAAGAACAAAAACATTAAAGGGCTGTAACCAGCCAAGTAGGGGGAGATGAAAGTCATTCTGCCTCCATCACTCCTCTATGATCCCAATGTGCAATCAAATGTGCTACATTGTTGATCGTCCATTTAGCAAACTTAAACTTGACCTCCATAAGTCTGATATGTAAAGAATGTCACGAATGAGAGTCTCGACCCCCATTTGGACCATCTGTTCGCCCCTCAACATGAGAATTAATGACCTTGAATCGCTTTCGATCTCGAGTCTTCTACAACCCTGTTTCAAAGCCAAGTGCATTCCTTCCCGAAGTGTGTAGCTCAATATTAATGAATGACCTACAAATATTTATGTAATTAAATGAGGGTAAAGAAGTTATTGTGGAAATATTTTAATATCTTCTCATTTTGTGTGGAAATTTTAAAAGCCAATCTTTTTGGATTGGAGTTGGAGGTAATATTACTACAGTCCATAATTTATATTGTGCTTAATTGATACCCTATTGTACCTAATTATTAATTAATATCCTATGGCTTATAGGAGAATTATAATAAAATTACATCTTATTATTTAAAATTTCAAGTCTTCACAAATCACAAAAATAATCACAATACACTACATTTCATAACAGACGGCACTAAAAAATTATTATACATCACAATTTCCTACAGGTTATGAACTTACTATTTATTTATTTATTTATTTTTTGCAATTATTATAATTGATAGTCGAACTATGATTATTGGTAGAGTATAGTAATTTTAATTTAATTTTAAATATTTTGAAGATAGAATTGTGTAATATTAGTCGAAGATATTACAAGGATAAACTAATAGAATTTTATTTGTTGTTTGTGAATAATTATTAATTCATGGAGTACAATAGTTTTAATTTTAGTTTGTAATATTTCAATGCTAAAATAGTTTGTAATCATTGATTGACGATTGCTAGAGTTGTAATGTTCATATTATTAATTTTCAAATGAGAAAGATAAGAATCTCAAACATTATTGATTCTTATTTTAAAAAGATGGAATTGAAATTGCAAGAACTATTACATCGATAACTAATATTTTACTTGTCGTTAAAAATTTCTCTACCGTAAGTGTTGTCAATGATTACAATAGAGTACCTTTACGATAAATTTTATAAGTACCTAACACTGTTTTTATTTAAATTTGACCCTCCTAAATTTTCATCCTCATTTCGTCCCTGAGTAAACTTATTAATGGGAAAGGGAGGATGCGACGTAGGAGATTTGATGCTAAAGCGAAAGTTGCAGATTTGAAGTTTAGCCTTTGAGCACCATATATAACAGAAATGAGCAAGGTGGTGGAAAATTGATTAGTTTTGCTAGCTATTTTGGTTATTGTTGATGAGTCTGGTTGTTCTATGGTAAAATATAGGTGGAATGATAAAGATTTCTTGATGAAGATTAAGAGCAAGAAAGCTAATGTTCGTTGGGGATTCAATGAGTTTGAACCAATTTCACTCACTAATTTGCATGGTTTTTATTTTATTTAAATGATATAAGTTATAAATACACATTACATTTTTAAACTAAGTAAATAGGAGTTGAACACTCGTTTCGTGGATGTGATTCAGTCCCCGAAGTTGACTTGAAACGCCCGAAAATTTCATAAAATGAATGCTGGAAATCGCCGAAACGCCTTATATCCCACAGAGTGAGTGTTGAAATGTTGCACACGCAGCCTCGAAAAACGTTGCAAAGGCATCCACGAAAACAGATGACGTATGTTTAAATATACTCCTCAGCGAGATTTGAACCCGAGACCTCTTGGAAATAGATTCGAGTCTGATACCACTAGACTAGAAGACTTGAATACTAATTTGCATGATTCATTCTACTAATCTTCATCTTAAACACACATCTTCTTTGCTTTTTAATTGTGAATCATTTGTTTATCCGCGAGCCAGGTCCACTAGCCAGGTTCGGATTAAGCCCAAACCCCCTATTCGGCCCCCGCACGTTTTGGAGTGGGTCGAATAGAGACCCAGGTTTTAGCCCCAGGTCTCAGCCCTTTTCAAGCCCCCAAGGAAGCCTGAGGTTATCCGGACAGGCCAGGTTCGAGGCCCTCCTTAGCCCCTTATACATATTGGCCCATTTTAAGTCTCATTTGATTTATGTCCAAGTGCCATTAAAGCCTTTTTGGCCGTTTGTCCCCTATACTACCGGCTAATTTTCTATATGGTCCCTGAACTATCAGTTATTTTCTGGTTATCCCCTATTCGCAGTTTTTTCAACTTAAAGACAAAATGACTATTATACGATAATACTAATTTAAGTATAGGAAGCATATTTTTACATAATTAAAATTAAACCCCATCCCTTTCTTCCTCAACACACCCACCCCACCCCGCCCCACCCCGCCCCCTACCCCTACCCCTCCCCACCCCGAAACCGGATCTATCAAATGCCAATAATATGCATATAATTTCGCTTTTTGATATAATAACAAGCATATAATAATCCTTACACAATAACAACAAGAATCTCTATAAAAAAGAATATAAAGCTTAAAGCATTTTTTTGTAAGATTTGGGCAAAAAGATTCGACCTTTATATATAAATATATGCTTGAACATGTATGTAGAGGCACAAAGAGGTTAAGATAGTAAATTGGGGTTGTGGGTAGTGCGTTTTTTGTTGAAGGAAGCAAGAGAATAGGTTAACAATTCCATTTTTGTTGTTGTTGAATAGGAGAAAGATATTAGTAATAATCAAGAACACATAACAAATTTGTTGCTGGGATTTCTTCTATTATCCGTGGATGGTTTTCTGACATTTGTCCAATGTGGCCTGGTTAGTAATGATAATGGTTAGTAAAAATATGTCGCAAATTGCCGAAATGGTCCCCGAAAGTATGTTCAGGTTGCCTTTTGGTCCCCGAAAGTACAAAAGTTGCAAATCAGTCCACGATATTGGTCAATGGTTGCAGATTGGTCCAAAATTTAACGGCTCACGCGCCTCGTGAGTTACACGCATTGTTAATAAGTTAGAACGGTAATAATAAAATTAGTTTAGGAGTGAACTATAATCGTCATTTGGGTGTTTAAAATTAACACCTTAACTAAATTTTGGACCAATTTGCAACAGTTGGCTAATATCGTGGACTGAGTTGCAACTTTTGTACTTTCGAGGACCAAAAGGCAACCTGAACCCACTTTTAGTGACCATTTCAGCAATTTGCTCTAAAAATATGCCCCTATACTTTAGATTAGTATTAGGGTATAATAGTTATTATGTCTTTGAAAGTTGAAAAAATTGCGATGAAGGGACAATTAGAAAAGAACTGATAGTTCAGGGATCACATAGAAAATTAGCCGATAGTATAGGAGGCAAACGGTCAAAAAAGCCTATATTAAAAATAGCATACTTTAATGGAACTTGGGGGATGCGAATCTTGGTTGTTAAGGTTAAAGGATACTAATCACTATGCCAACTCGATTATTTGTTATGTTTTAAATTATAATAAATAATATTATCTATTATATAAATAAAAGCATAAGATGCATTAATATATTATTTTTTAAATAATAAAAATAGTTAATGTTATATTTCATGTTATTTAATAGTGTGACAAAATATTTTCTTAAGCAATTGTTTAATGTTAGATATTATTAAATACAAGATGTAAATTATATTATTCTTTAAATAGTAAAAATCTATTTGTCATTATAAACTATTTCGTAAAATGATTGATATGGTTCAATTGAATATGTGGTTAAATAATAAGGTTGTATGTGAATTCTTTGTATATATTATTAAATACTAGACTATAAATTTATTATCAAGGCCAGATAAAATCAATGGTTTCAAAGAAATTCACGAGGTTGCACAATTGGTAATTTAAAATAATATACTTGTAGCATTAAATAACTTTTATTATATAAAGTAATAATATACTCATGCATTTTATACTTTTATCCACAGTTATATAGGGTTATCAAATAGCTTTTAAAATACAAATCGAATTAAACTATGTTTCTACTTTATTAACACATTATAAAACCATAAATAATCATGATTCTTTTAATTATTTACTTCAATTATTTTTAGTCACTTCAAGACTTACAATATATGATCTGATACTAATACAAATTTTAATATAAAGTGATAACTATTAATTAGTATAACTACTTTATTATCTATCACACACAAGTTAACAAAATCATAACTTGTCACATTGGTTAGTTACATTATTTACTTCCCAGGAGACCCTGGACATATTGTGATATTTTAGCTTGTATTAAAAGCCATGAGTTGTGTTAAGCATCCAATTGAGCAGTATATAAAAGGAGAAATTATTTGTAGTTATTCGATAGATTGATGCCTTATTTAGAAATTAGTTGTATACAAAGTCAATGAAGAATTTGATACAAAGTATTTTTCGTACTTTTGTTGTGTATTCTCTAAAAAATTTTGTGGTAAATAACTAACTAATGTTTAGTATTCAATTGTAGAATATGGATAAAAGTTGAATGGAATAAGATGATCATGCTATAACAATATACATAAAAGGTGTTCACAATTTTCTTGACTTTTTTTTTTCTGAAAAGGAAGTTCGTTCAAAAATATATAATTATCATATTGTACTTGTCATCGCTGATGACTTCATTTCACAAGTTTGAAAGATGGGTTCTTAAAGCAGGTAATAATTAAAGGTTTAAAATAATCATGCTATTAATAAATAATTACAATTATCATATTGTACTTGTCATCGCTGATGACTTCACTTCACAAATTTGGCCTAAATTATTTATCACTAAAGGTTGGAAGACAATGAAGACAACTATAATGAAGAATAATTGCAACCTTTTGTGGTTTTCGTCCAAATTTAAATGTTTTTCAATCTTTCAAGTATTTCTATCTACAGTTTCAATCCATCTTTCTATTTATTTTATGAAATGTTTTGTAATGATGAAAAAAACCATAGTTTCGTCCGGTGTATCAAACAATTAATATCTATAAAATGGTATTATCTAACAAAATAATTAAAACTAATAAACTGGAGTGGCTCCACACTGAGGCTGCTTCCGAGTATTCCTATGTGAACAAATACTTTATATATTTTCCAAAGACCTTGACGATAGACCATTACATTTTATTATTTTTATTCATCAAATCTAAGACAAAATCTAATATCTAAAAGCTAATGTAAGCTAAGAAGCTTACACATCTACTTCTCAGAATATTCAAGACACTTCTTTATCATTTAACTCTCCCACATTACCCACATACATACAACTCCTACATGAGCATAAATACTCCACATACATCTCTACTACAAACACTAAGAGTGGCTTAACATAGACTTGATTGAATCGTCTAGTGGAAAAAGCTTTTCGCTAGTAGTCAGAAGGTATTTGGTTCAGAATTCACCTTTTCGCTAATTTTCGAAATTTACCATATGATGGGATTAGGAGCTAATAATAAGACCTTAGTCTTGAAGAAAGGAGCATGGAGTCCAGAGGAAGATCAAAAGTTGTTTGCTCAAATCAGCCAATTTGGTACTCGCAATTGGACTCAAATCCCAAAATCTGCAGGTTAATATCAACTTCCTCTAGTCTTTAGTTCATTCATTTTTGTTCGAAAACAACAATGATAATAATAATAATGCCCGGGGTCACGAGGTTGGGGTGACTCGTGAGTAGCATCACGCATTTCCTCTTCTGCACCGTGTGGGTTCGAGTTTTCTATGAGGTAGAATTTTGTATGGAAATGGTTAATGAACACCTTTAAATTCCCCTGACCATCTAACGCACATCCCGCAATTTACCTCCTCGCAACTTCTAAGACAGACGTTAAGGTTGAGATTTAACAATAATAATAGGAATAATCATGAAACTCGAACGTTGCACTAAAATTATGTAAATATGTAGTCGATTTTAATATTGTCTTAGAATTTAGAGGTTCTGAGTTCGATGATCATCATCGTAATTTGTAGAGGACGGGTATCCATTTTCTCGAATAAACTGATCAAGATTGAATTTGCATGCAGGGCTTTCAAGGTCAGGAAAAAGTTGCAGACTGCGATGGTTGAACTATCTTCGACCAGGTCTAAAAAGAGGAAACTTCACCCCACAAGAAATTACCATCATTATGCAATCTCATCAATTGTTTGGCAATAAGTAAGTCACACAATATGGGTTCTTTAGCGATTGTTATCTCGACTATGTTTATCTTATTTATGTACCCTTCGACTATTTATCTTGTCTATGTGTTCTTAAACCTAGTTTTTATCATTTAGATTACTATTTTTATCATTTATATTACATTTTAAACGTAAAATGTTTATGTTGTCTGTATTACCATTTCTTCTCCAACCCACCTCACCTCCTTCTTATTCAACAGACACCACCCCTGATAATGAACTTCAAACTCTAATGTCACTGGAGTTTCGATTGTTGAGTTTCTCGTGAAGAGAAACTCAACAATTGAAATTCCAATAACATTCGAGTTCAAAATTCGACATCAGGGGTGGTGTCTGTTGAAGGAGGTGGGAGGGGTGGAGAAGAAGGGGTGGTGAGGACAAGATAGTCATTTCATTTTTAAAATACAATATAAATTATAAAAATTGGATTAAGTAGGCATAAACAAAATAAATAGTTCAGCGGCACATAGACAAGATAAACATAATACAAGACAACCCGGCCTAGAAAGCCTATAATATATGCTCCTATATTGAATATCCAAGCAAACTACATGATTTTAATAGTTTACCAACTAAATATTCGGGCAAAAATGATCAGGTGGTCGAAGATTGCTTCATATTTACCTGGAAGAACTGATAACGAAATCAAGAATTTCTGGAACACATACACAAAAAGATCCATCAAATCTGGAACCCCTAAACGGTTAAAGCAACAGAAGCAAAACAGGGGAATTATTAACACCACTCAACTAACTTCTGAACGTTCGAGAACCAAAACCGGGGAGTCTCCCTTCGATTTCCCGATTATCGAATCGTATTCACCAAACAGTGACTACTCTAGCTGTTCAGTTTCCAACACTGGAAGCATTAGTTCATCTGAAACGCCAACGGGTGCAGATGAAGATGGATGGAACTATTGGAACATTTTTGCTGAGCCATTTTCGATCGAAGATGAACAATTATTGATTGGAATGAAGAATTCTTCTACAGTTTTTTATGATGAAAACATAACTTTTGAATCTGTATTGCATCATCAACTTAAATGCGATTGAACTATTATTGTACTTAGTTTGTTCCCTGTTTCGTTTTCTAAATTTATTGTGTACAACATGTTATATTACATTTCCATTTATAGAATTTATTTTAATTAATCATATTTCTAACCTTATATTGGGACAACATTATACACACCAAAACAGTGTCTTTTAGCTATAAAATTATAATTTTACCCCCCAAATCGGCTCTCTCATCTGATCCATTACACTTTCAAATAGGAGGGCAAAACGGTAATTACACACCAAAATTCTACTATTTTGGTGTGTATAACAGATCAGCTTATATTCATTTATATGTGTATTTAGAGAGGTAATTGCCAATTTAGTTCAGATTGTGGGAAAAAGTTGTAATTTAATTACATACAGTTACACTGTTACAACTTTAGTCTTCGGTAGTGATTGAAGTGATCGAGTATAGTCTCTGAAATGACAAATGCTATTCATTGGTCACTATTTTTTTCGGGCATCATATTACAATATTTGTCACTTTTTTGGACAATACTCCAATATTTTACCACTTTGAAGACTAATATAGTATGTAAATCAAAGCAAACTCATGTAACAATATAATTTAAAACCAAATAACTACAATTATCTGGAATCAATATGTAACTTTGTTCACCGTCCAGAACTAAATCAAAATATAATTTCGTTATATGTTTTATTAATTGTTGTATTATATCAAAGCAAGGGATGTATTCATTGATGAGAAGTCGATTTCAGCACTAATATCCAAAAAGTCTAATTATCAGAGTGCATCATAAATTCATAACAATAGTAATACTTAGGGTGAATGACATAATGGTCTCTGAGTTTTATTTTTAATGTCAATTGGGTCCCTAAGATTTTTATATTACCATCTTAGGTCCTTGCATCAATTTTGAGTTGCTCAATTACCTTTATATCCCCATATACTATTACTACTTAATTAAATTTGTATAATAAAAAATAATTTGATATATTAACAGTTTAAATAATTATATTATATATAATTTTATATATTCAAATTGGATAGTTTATGTTAATATATATACTTTTTATTTTTCATAAATATCAATCTAATTTTAATATTATTGATTAAATTTTAATAATTAAATTATGAACAAAAATAAATTATTTTATTAGATAAAAATTAACTAAATGTTGAGTTATTTATAAAGAGGGGTATAATGGTCAAGAATGTATTTAATTTAATGTTAGAGGACTCTATTGACATATGAGATAAAACTCATGGACCTAAAGTGGTAATATAAAAAACTCAGAGACCTAATTGACATTTAACATAAAACTCAAGAACCTAGATGTCATTTGCCCGTAATACTTACAGATATATTCATGAGTCCACCATCATGAGAGTACATCATTTAAAAATTCAAGAGCTCTCTCTACTTGATTGATACATGTATGAGGACCATTTTGCAATTATTTGAGACTTGGACGGTGCACAAATAGCCAAAACGGTATCTATAATAACATATTGCAACTTTAGGTTTGGAATATGGGTAGCTAGATTAATTTGAACTTTTGACATTATACCCCTTCCAAATTTGAGTGGACAATCTATTTCTTAGAAGTTTCCATATGACGTTAGTTACGTGACATCACGTTTAGGAAACTTATGCAGCTAAGTTGGACAATACTATACACATCGAAATAGTGGATTACTGTACTGGAAATTACCATTTTGCCCCCTTTCCACTTAACTTCCTCACCTACTACACTTTCAAATGGAGGACATAATGATAAATTTCAACTACAGTATCCCACTATTTGGGTGTGTGTAACAGATCAGTTATTTTGTAGCTTAATCTACTTGTGTAAGAATAAGATGGTATCGAATACGATCTTAATTTTTCTAATTGCGTGAAGAAAGGAGCTGCAAGAATTGATTATAAACATCCTCTTAGATAGGTTGTTCTTGGTTAAGTTGTGGGTCTTGAGCCAGTAGAATATCTTTTTTAATGTAGTATTTATAGAATAATTCATTTTCCATCGACAAATGAGATGAGAGTGAGAGGCAATTCGCGCATTCAACTGAATGCAAGAAATCGTATATATAAAAAAGATAAGTTTTTTTACTGTGATCGTAACCGGTGCCGCTGCTCTTAGTCTAGAATCAGCCTTACCTTCTTCCTTTCCTAGCTTGCTTGACCAAGAGCTTCTTCGTGACTCTAGGCCAGAAACCCCCAAATAATATTATCATTTCAGGTTGCCTTATAATACCAATTTTTTTATAATCGTATGAGATATCCCGAGGAAATTGTCGAAATAGTCCGAAAAAGTGGTTTAAGGTTGTCATTTGGTCCTTGAACGTTCAAAATTTGAGAATTAGAGTACATGAAATTGGACAAAAGTTGCGTCTTAGTCCAAAACTTGATGGAGGTGTTAATACTTAGCAAAACTTTTGTCCACGCAATTATAACCCAATCACTTAAGTTTTGGGTAATTTACACCTTACCTCTTTATAAACTTCAAGATGTTCACCGTAGTTCTTTGTAAACTTAAAAGGGAAGAATAGCTTTTCTAAACTTCTAAATATTGCACCCTACCTCTTTGGTATTAAATTTGGTGATAAAGTTAACAGAGAGTGTACTTCAGTTTCTTATTTACTACTTCGTTTTTTAGTTGTCGTTCTAACCATTTGCACATAAATTAAGAAAAAATAAAAGTAATTCAAAAGTACATTGAAAATGTAAAATGATAATTAATTATGCTAAAACAACAATTAAGAAAATCAAAAAAATTAGGCTAAAACAACAACTACAAAAACGGAGGGACTATGTCTTATTACAAAAGATTATCAAAAGTTATATTATTACATATTATATTATTACATATTAGAGGACATTATAATCTTCAATAGATTTTAGTTATATTATTACATATTATAATATAAGTTTGTCAAAATATTTTATAAAAGATATAATTGTAACAATTTTATACTTATTATAAATTAAACAAAAAGTTATTTATTTAAATAATCTTATGCTAAATAGTACTTTTTATTTTATTTAGTGCAACAATAATTTTATGCTCTATAGTTAATAATTTTTAGTGAATCATAACTATTTTCTTCTCTTGTACAATAATAATAATTTCTAGTATACAATATATATATATATATATATATATATATATAAGATGATATGATAGTCCTTTTCATTTTTTTCTAACTTTTTAAGGTTAAATTTTTTGTGAAAGATGACATATTCTCTTATTAAATAAAGTCATATTTATAATAAAAAATCATGTAAGAGAAAATTAAATATTGATAGTTTTGTTATCACAAAAGATAATTTTAAGACCAAACTTAATACCAAGGGGGTGTGGTGCAACATTTCAAAATTTGTAAGGAGGTATCACACCCTTTTAAATATGCAGGAAGATACGATGCACATCTTAAAGTTTGTGAATGATATGCTACAAATTCCCCTTGTTTTATTAAGCTTTAAAACCTCTGTAATATATGGACTAAGTGACAACTTGATAAGTGGTTAGTATTTTTGGAGTTCGATTTATTATTTATTAATATTATTTAAGTTTAATTGGATATAATTTACACTTGTTTTCACCAAATTGTGGGTTTCCAACAAGCCTAATGCGATTTTAATGAAACATTCGATGTTGGGTCAACAATCTCTAAAAATCCACCACATAAAATCTAGAGAATCCTAAAGTTATCTATAGATAAGACTCTCTTGCATACAAAAAAAGGGAGCTTCTGCACAGAGAAGCCTAAACTGAATATTCAGCACTCCACTATTTTGTTAATATTTTTTAGTAACGTTTATTAGTTAATGTCGTTTTCAATTCTGAACTAATTTATTATTAGTCAGGCCATGATGTAGTTGGATTTTCAGTATTTATTTTCTTTGAGATTCTTTTATCGTCTAATTTATAATTCTAATTGTTTGGTTTAATTAGTAACACTTTTCATTATTGCCATTAGTGAATTTTCTTCAAGTCCCATTTTTCCATGCTCCTCCCTCCTGCTTCGTTCGACCTCCCCCCTTCCCTCCTACATTAACCACCCCAGCCTTGCCACCCCCACCGTTCCAGAGGGTCTCAGTGATTATTTTTTGCCCTATTAACACTACCTCAAATTCTATATTTCACATAAGGGGTTTGACTTTATGTTCTTATTCCAATGTTCTCTAAATTAATAATTTTGATGCAAAATAGACTTAAATTTTTTTATATGTTAACAATTAATAGAGGGATTTTTTTGCACATCAACTACACATTCACAATGATCATTTGTGCATAATTGTCACTTAAAAGGATCAAAGAGAAACCGTCACCCACTTACTGTTTTGCTAGGACCATTTCAGCAATTACCCCTAACTAGATATTTATGCACAGTCTAGCCGCAAATTCGTTGATCGTAATCTTGTTTTGATTAATTTTTACATGAACTCATAACGTTAACACATAACTTGTAAATTACTATGTCTATGTAATACTATTTAACCCATTTTAACTATGCCTAAATTTACTGTAAATAATATAAGATTTTGTAAAGTCATATTCGATAAATATATTTATTGATATTGGTGGGTAGTTATTATATAAAATTCCTAAAAATTAAATAATTTATATAAAATTATATTTTTATAATGTAGAAAATCATGAGGATTCAAAATAATCTCTAATTCCTCTTTCTCACATTATTTATAAAGTAGATTAAATAAATTGAAACTATCACCATCAATACATTACTAACTATATTATGGGAAAAAAGAACTCTAAAACCTGTACTAAAAATCTAGAAACTGTACTACCTCTATTAGTAATATATTTTGATTGATATTCTATTTCTAGTTCAAATTTTGACCACAAATAAATTTTAATTAAATTAGAAAAAATATTGAAGGAAAAAATATCATAAAAAGTATGTCATGACTCATGATGGTTTAAAGAAGCATAACAAACAATTCAATATAATTTTTGTCTGAGGCTTTGAGTTGAGATAATATGTAGATATATATATTAAAGAAAGTATACATCTTTGAGAATTAATATAGATGATATTTAAATCATTAGTTAGCGGATGGGGTCCAAGACAAAACATAGGTGATGATCCTCGTCTTTTGTCCTTCATGAAAGTATACATGATTGATAATTAAAATAGAGGGCAATCATGATTGATAATTAAAATAGAGGGCAATTACCCACTGAGATACCTTTGGCAGTAGGACAAATAGCCAGATCACAGTGCTCAGGATTGTTAGTTCCCCACCATTTTATCCTCTTGTCCTCAACACCTAAAGCTATGTATAGTAGAACAGCCATGAAAGCAACTCCGGCATCTAATGCCGCGGAAAGAACATAGTTGTACCTCTGCCACCATCTCTTTCGATACCTGAACACGAAGAAGTTGAATATCGTTCCAACCAAAATCCAAGAATTGTAGTTTACTGCAGTTGCTGGTGGCATAGCTGCAGTGGCTCCAAGGAGTACAGGAAGGTTAATGAGAGGAATCCATGACTGCTTCGGAAACGCTTTGTGACAAAGCCATACTACAAATGGTCCTAATAACCCTCCCAGGAAGTACCAATTTAGAGCCGAATAATTCCCTTGATTGCCAAATATTCTCTTCGGACTAACTAGTCCCCAAATAATCGATGCATCGAAAAAGACATGATCATTGGGGCAGGTCCATAGATTATTTAGCTTATCAGGGTCACATATATCCTCAACTGAGTGTAACAGCCACCACGCGACACACATATTTACAGTTCCCGCGATTAAAGTTCCAATAAACTAGAAACAGAATTAGCAAAGAATGTTAGGACGGAGCTTGATTTATTGCCATAAATTGTTGTTGAATTAAATCATACCTGAACTAAGAACATAGACCTAGGTGGAATCTTCATGTAGTGACCAACCTTGAAATCGCTTAAAAACGAGATAGCTTGTGACATGCTCATGTATCCATATGTTTTGAAACAGACATTCGCAATAGGTCTTCCAGGATATATCTCTCCCATGAGATATTCTGTTATGATGTTCAGTCCGGGACTCTACACATAGAAGGCATAATATAGTTGTCAAAAAATAATGTACACAGTTCATTTTCTGATAGAAACGTTTCGTTTACATAAACAAAATTGGATACTACCATCCCAAAAGACTGCAAGTTTTCAATTTTGATAGCTAGACTTAATTAATTTTGTATTTAAATATTTTAATACCTTTTGTATAATAAGTCGAAAATTGAAAATCAAAGTTGACGATCTGTCTTGGGATGGAGGGAGTAGATTAAGTATAAGTTCAGTAGTACCTGATTCGTGGTGGCAGTGATGATGCTGACTGGAAGAGTAAATGTGAACGCCATGAACGCTGCAAGTATAAGTGCCCAGAAAGGCATCTGTATCTCCTTTTTCAAGAAAATGCAGAGAGCTAACGAGACCAAAATCGAAACTATGAGGAGTATATAAAACCACCATGAAGGAATATCTTTGTATCTTTTCATTAGTCTAGTATGTACATCCATCTTTTCCACCGAAGAAGTTCTGTAACTCTTGTAGACCTCTCTGTCATGTGAGAAATCGGCCATAAAATTGTTATGTTAGCAACACGCTGAAGTGAAATGTGGCGTTGGATTACTCACTTAAGCAGAATCTTTAATGCTTGAATCGTTTTCTTGGTTATCTATATCGACTTGAGTAACAGATGAACCATGTTATTCTGTTATTTCCTAATTGACACGAACTTTTGATAACTACAGAACATGTAAAAGTACCATATTCAAAGAAGCCAGGTAACCAAGAAATGATTTAAACACGTTCTTCCTAAGGTCGGATTTTGCAGAAAAGGAAAATTGAACTTACTTTCCATAAAATAGGCCAACATGCGATATAGTAGATGCGATTGTGGCAAAACCAATGCCATAAGCAAGGGCGAAGAATATGCTCAGATTGATCCTCCCTTGTTGATCATATTGTGCATGATCTAGCTCGAAATTCTTGTCCACGATTATTGCTGTGTTATACTCCTGACCCTGACCAGTGAAGAGATCCGAAGAAAATATAGGAAAGTTTTTTGCATTGTAGGCATTGAGCCCCCAATAAGCAATTGGAATCACAACGTAGACTACTGATGCGTAGCCAATGAAAATATTGGCTACTGCGAAGAACGGAGAAACAAGGGGATTAGATAGATATGATGCAACTGTTGTCCAGTCTAGGGAAAACGCTCCATAGCCAAGGCCATTTAGACCTGAGCCGAGCTGATGAGCCGTGACCGAGTGAGGGAACACCCAACATACCCAAGAAACGCTCAATAGAGCTTTGAATAAGTAGTTGGGAACAATGTACCAGCAAAAACTGCAAATGAGTGCAATCACAAAGAATTTTCCTCTTGAGATGCGGCTCTTCTTTCGCTTTCCTTCTACCTTTTCGTCTCCATTTTCTTCGTGCAATGCCCTACAAAATTGAAATTAAGGGATTCATGATCATATAGAATATCCTGGTTATGGTGGCGTAGGAAAAGAGATACCAATTCGCGTTGGCCCTCCTCAATTTTCAATTCTTACGAATCATTGTTTGCACTGGTGCAAAAACGTTGAAAAGAGCCATTTGCAATGTGTTTGAAACCAGAAGCTCATCTACATATGTTTAGCTCGTTCAACTGCTCTTTTTTCTAGTAGTGTATTTGAACGCAATACATATAACTTCAAAGTTTAAACGACATCAATTAGTTCAAGCTCGGCATTAAACTTAATCTTTAAATGACAATTTTCTTTCTTAATAATGAATCGGTTTTAGGGAACTAAGACTAACTATGAAACCGTAGCATTAAACTTAAGCCATGAAACTTGAGTCGAGGTTTCCAATTGACGCGAATAAACACACAATATATACTATAATCACTATATATACTGGCGGAAGGTAAGCATCAGCGTCTTAGAAGCACTCCATCTAGCAGACAATGTTAGCGAGCATATAGTACAAGATAAGGACTAAATCAAGTGTTCCAAACAGCCACTTTAAATTATGCAGATTTCGAACAGGCATTTTAAAATCCTAACATTTGACAGCATCAATTCAAAGAGCATTGAGCTAATAACAACGAATTTGTTTCTTATAATAAGCTATGATGGGAGCGTACCATTAGAAAAGCAAGCATATAAAATTCAATGAAATTATATGAACATCATATCATCAAAATCATCTAATAATAAAATTAAAACAATTAAAGAGAAAAGATAGGATAAATAGAGGATACCTGAACAAGGAGACTTGGACAAGAGTACTAGGCCACCACATATGTGCCGGCTCAACTACATATTTCCTCAGTAGTCCTGCCCAACCATATCCAAGAACCTAAAATGTAATAATTGGAGATGAATCGCCAATTTCGAAGTTCAAGTAGATATATTCGGTGAAGGGCTAATGGCCGTAGCAATCACTAATATCCGTTACTTATATTTCAAATAGTCGATGTCATTCACTTATCTTTCAAAATATTTCAGTGCATAACACCCTAGAGACACGTGATGTTCAATAAGGCTAAATCGTCATGTCATTAACTATAATTTGCGACAAGCTAAGAGACATAAAGTACCTAAATTTGAACCTACCACCCGTTATACTCACTTATACTAAAGGAGATGTTGACAACATGAGAGATGAACTGCAACATTTTCAAACATTATAATTGATTGACAAATACATTTGAAACATAAGTGATGGATTGAAAACAACATGTAAATATAGGTGATTGTTGCAACCATAAACCCTTAATTGAATCATAGTTTCCCTTATTGTTGATTTTGTCTCTAATTTTATGACTGATTCACGAATTAATTGAAAAAATTGTTTTTGATGACGGCAGCAAATTACACTTTAGTCTTCAATAATAATGTTACTTTGTTACCAATCTAGTTCCTAGCACAAAACTTATACCGCGTCCCAAACTAGCATATTAGTTAACTTTTTACCACTTAAAGTTGCATTTTGATCTCTAACTTTCTATTAGTTAGCAATTTCTGTATTCATGTTTGTAATATCATTGTAGTCACAATTCATCGCTAATTATCAAAAAAAAAAAAAAGTTGCATTTTGATCTCCGTAACTAATATAAAAGTTCCACTTTTATCCCCAAACTAATGCTCGAGTTGGTATAAGTTATAAGTTAGAGAAAACTTCAGTGTGGAACCAAAGTATAACTTGATGTCGTTATTGTGATCATTTTAGCAATTAATTCTATGATTTTTTCATATCATCATAGGTAATCTCGATTGAGTTTTTTTTTTCTTTTTGTCAAACGATATCATAGTGTATGTAAATCATACACTATCGAGGAGGGAGAAATCTACACTACAACGTGGGCAGATGCATCGGTTATTATTAGTATATCTTGCCAGGACTCGAACCCAGTACCTCCAATTGTGGAGGCTAGATCGATAACCATAAGGAGAGACTATAATACCTGGGTAGTGAGGATGAGAAGCCAACCAGGATAGAACGAAATCTTCCTTTTATAAAAAGCTATAATAATATTAACAATCCCAACAGCATAAGCTGGCCCACTCCCGAAAGCACTTCCAGCGTTAGCAAATATGCAAATAAGCACATGCTCTTTCACGTTAAACGGACCCGGGTTCACCGAGAACAACCTCGTCCCGAACCCGGGGATTCGAAATTGAGTGGTCGGAAGAACAGATGCCATGAAGCGTCCGACGGGCAACGACGCCACGAGGACGGTCACTTGTGTGATGACAAGCGGCTCTTTCTGGTAAGCGAAGAACTGGTTGAGGAAAGAAAGAAGCATGCATGAAAATACTCCAAGGACCCACATGCGGAAGGTCCATACTGGTAGGGTCGGGTCGTCGGTATTGGATACAGTTAAACGGACTTGTTCTATAGGAGAAACTTCATCTTCTTCTTCCACTTCATTTTCGGGGATTTTTCCAAGAGGAGATTCGGATTCTAGAATTGTTCCCATTTGTAGCTAGTGGAAACAAGGTTTAAAGAAATATTGAACGATATACTAATAATAACTTGTGGTAGATGTATGCATGTATGTATAACAAACAAGGGAGGAGCTATTCATGTTCGTGCTTGTTCAGTCGAACAATCACTTTTTCTGGAAAAAAAAATGAAAAATTACATATATAAAGAAAAAAATTAATACTATTAAATTAATATTTAAATATATTTAAGTATTTTGAACATCTATTTTAAAATTATGTCAATTTCGAACAGACAGTTTAAAACACCTAGATCCGATGTTGAATTAACAAGTTGGAATTTGGTGGAGCTTTGATTTCTACGATGGTTGCTGTTTGATTGTTTCCGACATAGTTTGATCCGACATTGAGGAAGTGGAACATTTCGTTTTTTTGTTTGTATGTGTTGTGTAGCTGTGACATTGGTGCATTGACAAGAAAGTTGGCCCTAAGTCGTGAGATTTACAACATTAGTATCATCTCCCATTTCTTCAATAGAATATAAGGGCTAAACTAAAAAACAATGAAACCATTATCGGGGACGGTTTTCACACATTCTTTGTCGTATAGTATATGGAGAAAGTAAATTATGAATGTATTTCATGTTATGTTTTGTGGAGAGTGAAGTGGTGAATCCAAATTTCAATTGGAAAATGAAGTGTTGAAAGTCCCACATAGGAGAGATGAGTGATTCAACGTCAAGTTATAACTAGGGAAGCCTCTTTCTCAGTTTTAACGGTATTAGTGAGAAATACCTTACAATTGTCAGGCTATATGTTTGTTCTATCAATAGTGGTAATAGCTAAATAATCAATTTTGAAAAAAAATTAATCTAATGGCAAAAAATGAAAAAATTAATCTAATGGCAAAAAATGCATTATAAGACTGATTTAAAGTTGTGAATGAAGTGGGTTATTTTTTTTTCTCGGTAACCTTTCCTTTTGATGGGCAATGATTGCGTGTTAAACAAATATTTACAAGAGTACACGGAAGACAAAGAAAAAAAAAGGGGCAAATAGAACATGCTCTATTGCCCTAAACTCAAACAAAGACAAAAGCAAAACAACATGAAACGAGATAACAAAAAAGGTAGAAAGTTATGGGTCCTCGTAAGAGTTGTTCTCCTAAGAATTCTCTAAAGAACCTCTCTACAATTTATTACAAAACTTAGAAATCAAATATAAAATCTCAAAACCTTAAGGAAATTTCTGCAAAATTATATATACAACTTCTTAAAGCAACCTATTCAATTTTCTCTCACTTTAAACCCAAACCCATGCATCTCGATGGAAATTCTCACACCCAATTTCTCTGGTCATCTTAATCCAGCTTTTCTTTGATTCGTCCAAATCGTTCTAGCTCAATTCTAACGGGTATGTATATTGTTAGATTAATTCTTGCACAGGAAAATTCGTTCTTGCTCATGATTGATTACTTAATGTTGTGAATTTAGGGGTGTGCACGGTTCGGTTCGGTTTTGGACCAAAAAAAAAACCGAACCGACATCATCGGTTCTACGCCAGACAGAACCGAAATTGGTTCGGTTTTGCATGGTTCGGTTCATATTGGTTCTAGGTCGGTTCCGCTTCGGTTCTGGGCTGGTTCTGGGCCCCATGTTTTGGACCTAAATTTGAGCCCACTTTCGGATTTAAAATTTTAAGTCTGTTCGTTCCTAGCTAATATTATTATTCATTTTAGACTCAAATCTAAATATGATTAATATTGTTTTATATTAAATGTAACTCATAATTAAGTTCCAAAAATATATCTACTCTATATAAGTTCAACGAGCTCCTTTTAAAACTAATTTCGAAATTTATATACACATTTGTCACACGGTACCACTTCTTAAATGTATATATGTATCCATATATTATTAGCTTAAAACATATTCACTTATCTATTATTATATCATACTAACAATGAACAATGTGAATTCTCTCGCCAATTATCCTTTAGAAAGCTTAATTTTTTCTACATAAAATTAGTCATCGGTTCAGTTCGGTTTTCATCGGTTCTCCCATAAGCGGAACCTCATCGGTTCGGTTCCTTCAAAGGCGGAACCGAAATCGGTTCGGTTTCAATCGGTTCCAAAAAAAATCGGTTCTTTTCGGTTCGGTTCGGTTCCGGTTCAGTTCCACTCGGTTTCGGTTTTCCTCCACACCCCTAGTTGTGATTTTTGAACTAATTAGGTAATTTTTGTGATTTTTTACTCAATCCGATCAGCTTTCTCTCGTTGAAATTCGTTGATCAGCTCTTCTCCTCATCCAAATTCGTGTAAATGAGGTATGTATCTTTTTTAGCTTATTTGATTTTTTATATTTTGTTTTAATTAAGTAATGTAATCTTTTTTGATTAATTAATTGTAATTTTTGTACTAATTAGGTAATTTTTTGTGATTTTTTACTCACGCGATCAGCTCTGTTTCGTCGAAATTGGTTGATCGGCTCTTCTCCTCGTTCAAATTCGTCCAAATTAGGTATGTATCTTCTTTAGCTTATTTGATTTATTTATATTTTGTTTCACTTAAGTAATGTAATCTTTCTTGATTAAGTAATTGTGTTTCGTGTGATTGATTATGTATGCTAGATTAAGCTTTTAATGATTCTGGTCATTTAAATTATCTATGTATCGATGCTAATTGATTAGTTGTGTATTGCTAAGAGTCTATGTCCCACATCGGAAGTCGGAAGTCAATGTCCTCCCGGGTCAATATATAAGATCTTGGGCTATTCCTCTATTTCCAATTGGTTTATAGAGTGGAACCCCATAGACTCTTAACATGTACTGCGATGGTGTCAAACAAGCTGAAGATCTTCGTTTTTTTATTGATAGATAATGCAGAAATTAATTCAAATGTTCAGAGTGTGATGCCAATAAGGCAACACTATTACAATTCAAATGATAAGAATTAAAACAACTAATCGAAATGTCATAAAGATTTTCAAAACATCCAACACTAGTTGGGAGCCACAAAATGTTGCAGTTCGCTTTCAGAACTTTCTCTTTCTGCTTTCTCCATTTCTCAGTGTTGCTAATGTCCTTGAAGTGCTTAGTCCAAATCTGAGAAGTGAAGGAATCAGTAACCACGAAAATATTGTGATGCATAAGGTGCTCCATAATATAGAAAATTGTGAAAATAATTTCACTGAAAGAGGTCAAGTCAAGAGACGAGTCTCCCTCATTAGAGATCATAACATTGCTTCCTTTGAAACAATGTCTTGATCCTTTAAAAACTAATGATACAATCCATCGAGGCGTTGAATCACTAGAGATTCCAAGGCATATTTTTGTATCTCTTTGGTTGCATGATTTGTATCTCGCCAACAATCTGTGCAATGAGTGGCACAAAGGGTTTGCTCCCAAAAATAGATCCCGCCATGCCTTCAACACACATAGATTGGAGGAGAATGCCTTGATAGGAAGAGCTGACCTCTCATTAACTGAGGGACAAGCTCTCTACCGAAAAGCCTGCCAAAGACGCTGCAACAGGAGAGACAATAAAATTCTCTTCGGAATTACTTCGGACTCCAACCCAAAATGGACCATCTCAACGTCCATTTATGGTAATCACTCGACCATTGAAGGAACAAATCATCTTGAATATGTCCATAGCAACAAAGTGAACTTGAAGAACCTCTGTACTGGAATTCTTACTGCTTTGCTCATTGCAGGAAGCATTAACAATCATAGTGTCTTTATTGTTACTGACTGCTTCATTTCTCAGATTTGGTTTAGGTACTTTCGCTTTTTGCACCAGAAGGACGAAGTAAAGCTTTTGCTCGACAATGAATCAAGAAAATGTTGTAACATCTTTTGGAAATCTACTAGTGCAGGATGTCTACAGAATCTTAGAGATATTGTCATTAGAGATTTCAATGAGGCAGATTATGATGTATTGTTAGATTCAGATTGTAATGGCAATTTTAGCCAAAACATTATTTAGTATTAATATGAATCATCTATCAAAAAAAAAAAAACTTTTTTGCCAAAAATTCGCCCCTAGTAATTTATTTTCCTTAAATTGGTAACCTTCATTTGTTTTGAATATATATCTATTATTGTTGTTGTTTTTTAATATATTTAATACACTTGTTATAATTTAAGGAATTCTTTTCCAAAATTTTACCCCAAATTTATTTTCTTTAAATTGGTGTCCTTCATTTGTTTTGTAATATACAACTGATATTATTGTTGTTTTTAATATATAGTTAATATTGTTGTATTAATTTAAGGATTTGATCCATAATTTCGGCCTCAGTTTATTTTCTTTAGATTGACTCCCTTCATTTTTATTTTGCTTTTCCCCCTGCTTACCTCTATAATTAAATATATAGCTTTTAAATTATAATTTGACCATAAGTGTATTTTGGGTATGTAGTTTTCATATAATTTTGTAAATAATTTCTTCTTTTATAATTGAAGTTATCGAGGGACTATCCTAGATTTCAATTCTGGATTCGCCCCTGTTATCAAGGGACCATCCTAGATTTCAATCCTGGATTAGCCCCTGATAAAAACTAACGCCATACTAATAAGAAAGACAACATCACAACAATTTCAATGAACTAGAATGTAACAAAACTACGCGAAGAAACTATTTATAGAGATAACAACATGCAAGATCAATGGTAGAGGATAGCACCCAATCCATTAGGGGTGCAAATGGATACGGTTTTCTAAACTGAAAACCGAACCGGTCGGAAACCGACGGTTTTTTTCGGTTTTAAAACCGAGCGGTTCGGTTTTCTTTTGAAAAAAACCGACCGGATTGAACCCGTTTCAGTTTTCACAACTGAAAACCAGTAAAAAAACATAATCGATCCTATATAACCTTAATTCATTTCTTTTTTCCTTTCTTTTTACATACTTCACAATTTATATTGAAAATAATGTCTTTTTTTTAATTTTATTAAGAGTTTCTTTTCTTTTTCTTTTTGTATTTTGAACATTTCGCATTTGAATTCTAAAATTACTCTCTATTAGTTTATTATTGTATTATGTAATTGAATTACATAAATACAAATACATATTGTATTTTATAAAAAACCGGCTACTAAACTGAACCGGTCCTAAACCGGCGGTCCGGTTATTTCGGTTTTCGGACCGGTTTCGGTTTTCTTTTATGAAAAAACTTGATATGTCGGATCAGTTTTTTTAGGGAAAAAACCGGTAAATTCGATCTGATCGCACCTACAATCCATCACAACAACACACCTCACAAGCGCAATAAATGATTACCGTATTTTTTCTATCACCTATAATTAAAGCACGGTCCAGATGAAACAAAAAGTCCAAAACATGCAAATGAAGGGTCGGCATGTAATCCCCTCACGCGCAAGACATCGGTCAAAACTGTGTAAGACATACGGATTATGAGGGTCCATACAAACACGTCAGAGTGAAAACGTATAGAAACATCCTCCAAATAGACTACAAATTAGACAATTCGTCACGGACTCTCTAGTGCACACACAATAAAGGACGCATCAACCAACGATATCGGGTCGTTTAGCCCATTTGCCCATGGACACAATAGAAGCGGCTGATTCATAATTAGAGAGGTTGAGATCTATACACAGGAGAAAGTTTATTATATTATGAAATTACTATTTTACCCCTAACTTAACGCCCTTAATTATTATACATTCAAATAAAAACGGGGACATGGCAATTGCTTTTAGAGTGGAACCTCATAGACTCTTAACAAATAAGATTTAAATCATTAAAAGTTCTTATCACGTAAATCCCTCGCTGGGTTTAACTTGAAAAAAGAAACTGGGACAGAATGGTAATTTCAACTTCTAAAAACCACTGTTTTGGTGTGTCTATAACAGATCAGGGAAGCATCACCAATTCACCATCGATTCAACTCCAATCTCCATCTACCAAAACCCAAACGAGATCATAAATTGATTAGGGTTCATCTTCATCCCCCAAAACCCAATCAAATTCGATCAAATAATCAAAATGCCTCAGAGACACTCGAAGAACAACAACGATTTAGCCTTCTTTACATACGATGAGAAGAAGAAGTTAGGTTATGGTACCCAAAAGGAGAGGCTTGGTAAAGATTCAATCAAGCCCTTTGATGCTTGCTCTCTCTGCTTGAAGCCTCTCATTTACCCCTTATCTTGTCAAAAAGGCCATGTCTTTTGTAAAGAATGCATTCTTGAATGCCTCCTCGCTCAGAAAAAAGACATCCAAAGGTATAAATTTCTATTATTACAACTTTTTTTATTCGAAATTGTTTTTTCTATAATGCCCTAGATCTATTGTCTAGTTTCACTTAGCGATAAATGTGATAATCGAACCAGGAGTCAGCAGCGAAAATATTTTCCACTAGGCTACTCGATTAACCCAACACCAATATATTTTTCTGTATATAATATGGGGGAAGTTGAAAAGAGTATGTTACATGATTCTTGAGTGGCTACTTGCTCTGTCAAAGGATATCCAAAGGTATGAAGTAGCTGAAGTATGATATGGGTACTTCTCAGTTTGATGTTTTTATCCAATAATTGTCCTGAAGATTGTCAAGTTTCGAATTTTTGGTGGTTAGCTTATGAAATTTTTAGTTCAAATGTTTTGTGTGTGTATATAACATGGTTCTTGTGTGAGTACTTGCTCCGTAAAAGGATATCCAAAGGTATAAAGTAGCTGAAGTATGAAATGGCTACTTCTCAGTTTTATGTTTTTATCCAATAATTGTCCTCGTCAAGTTTTGAATTTTTGATGGTTGGCTTATGAAATTTTTAGTTCAAATGTTTTATGTGTATATAATATGACTTTCGGTGGGAAATATGTCAAAAGACATTGTTTTTTATGTATTGAACTGTTGACATACTGATTTTGATTCGAATCTAAGATATGTGGGTCGAGTAATACAATAGAATTTTTCAGCAATTGGAAACTGAACTTGAAAATGTAATTGAGATGGAGGGAGTCCTAGTCAGAACGCTTGATATGTGGATTCTGTAAGTAAGGATTAACTTCTATAAAGGAGTTAATATCTGGCGAAGCTTAAGGTGGGGTTTATATTCATTGTAGGTTGCAATTTAAAGTAATTGAAGGTTTGAGATTGAATTGCTAAATTATTAGAAAGTGCAACATTTCGACTTTAAAAGGCTTCTTGTTTGAGGTGAAAGGTGATATCTTGTGGAAATGTTGCTTAGGATTATATCACCAACTATTCAATGATTGCTTACTTTAATTTGTAATTACAATCGTGGGGATGTTGTTTTGTTCTGCCTCCGTAGAATAACTTTTCTTGCATGGGACGAGCAAGCTAGCTAAGAAGAATGTCTAAAATGTCCGTGCACAAAACTAGCTTAATAACCATGAACTACTTGAAGTTGTTTAGGTAATTGTGATTGGTTGAGAATTTTCGTTTGTTGTTGCTTAGCTGCTGTTTGTTAATTTTATCATTTGCTTAATAATTAAAGCTTAGATATCATCCTGTTTTGTTTAAACATCTACTCCCTCTATTCGTTTGTATTTGTCATCTGACATAATTATTTGTTCTAAAATACTTGTCATTTTAACATAGAAAGTTGTACTCCTACATTCGCAATGCCTCAATGAACTTTTGTATTATTTATTCTCATAAAATTATCAACCAACCAATGATATAGTTTCAAATATTGTCATTCTACATTTTCAATATAATTTTTGACTACTTTTTATTTTCTTAATCTATGTGCAAATGGCTAGAGCGATAAGTAAATATGAACGGATCGAGTAATTATGTACAACTTCTCTTATTTTTAAGTGTTAGCATACACCATGCATGACAATTCATGAATGTAACTTATTCTTGAACTGAACTTACTCGTGCAAATAGATAAATTTTTAAAATAACCTCCCTTGGAAGGAGTGCCCTAAATAATTAATGGTTGACATACATCAGACTATGGAAGTGTTGTATGTGACTTTTATCTTTTGATGAGTAAATGAGTATTAATGTTATTACATTATTGGTATGCATTAGAACTTCACTCACTTTTGAATGATGCGAACGATGGGAGAACTTGTGTTAAATATTTTCCAACCCTGAAGTTGAGTTACATTTGTAGAAAGATTGCTGCTCATACCGCACAGCAGAAGCAAGAAAAAGAAGAGGACGAAGAGAAGCTGATGCTGCAAAAAGCTAGGGAGCTTGATGCATTTGATCAACAAAATCATGGAGCAGTCCCCCAGTACAGTGATAAAAACTACAACAAAGATAAAAATGGTTTTCATGGGGCTAATAGTGTTAGGACTACCTCTTACGAAGAGGAAGCATTGCGTACTATGAAAGCATTTTGGTTGCCATCAGCCACACCAGGAGCTTCTGTTAAAGTCGATGCACCATCAACTGATACTGTATGTCCTGAAGGTAGCGAAAAGCTCAGGATGAAAACCCTCTTCCCAATCCACTTTACTGAAGACACAAGTGAGCAAAAGAAATCCAATTCCCTAGATAAGACATATATCTGTCCCAGCTGCAAGGTCACTTTAACAAACACGTTATCTCTTGTTGCCTTGAGTTCTTGTGGGCATGTCTTTTGCAAGAAGTGTGCAGACATGTTCATGGCCGTGGATAAGGTCTGTTTAGTGTGCAATAAGCCTTGTAAGGAGAGGCATCTTGTGAACTTGGAGAAAGGAGGAACTGGTTTTGCCGCCCATGGAGATAAATTAGAAGCAAAAGACTTCAAGCATCTGGGGAGTGGTTCAGGGTTGGGATTGGTAAGACCTGCCCAGAAGACATGATTTTAGGACAAACATGGTTATGATATCCTAAGTAAAGCCCAGAAGTTATGATGTTAAGACTAACATGGTTATGTGATGCAGAAGACCCGAGGTCACCGTTTTCTGAAATCTGTTCGATAGCAACTGATTGTGTAACTTCTAGTTCTACAGAGATTAAGCGACTATTCAATCGGCCTGTCATGTGGAGCTAAGTATGTATCTAAGCGAGGATTTGTTTGGATAACTTCATTTGCTAGCAATAGTGTAAAAGTTTGCTATGTTCTGTATGTTTGGGTCACTGGTTTCACGGGTTTCCTCGTACAATGTACTAAGCTTTTCAGAAATGTATGTGAGTCTTGATTTCTTTTTATATATTGCTGAGTTTCTCTCGGAATCGCTCGTAAGAAGGTTATCTTCTTGAGTGACGCTGAATATTACAGGCTTCTTTAATCTTCACAGCCTCTCTGTAAGACCACCCACCACACCTAGAGCTGTTATCGAGCCGAGTAATTTGTTAATTGCTCGGGTAGTTAGTTCATTAAACGGAGACTAAAGTTTGTCTTGTTTGTAATTCGAACCTGTTAGACGTTCTCAGTCGATTTTTGTTTCTATGTGATTCGTAAATTGTTCGTTGAATTTGGTTGACTTATCTATATTTATTAACAAACAAGTCTTAATTAATAAATCAATTTTCTAGAATTTACCCTTAGGACACAAGTTAACATGCTAACAAATGAATTATTTGATAGAATATTTGCATTTGAAATCTGGTATGGAAATATTCTTTATGTTCTTCTATATTTGAAATGTTATATTTTATTTTCATCTCTACTTCTTAACATGTTTTCTAAGGGCATATATATATACAAATTGAAGTAAAATATTTCAGAAAAACTTGTAATAAAAAAGAGGTTGATTCGCAACCTTAACGATCTCGTTATAGAAAGAATATATAAAGATTCGAAAACACCCAAACATATGAGTGGAGTCGGCTATCTATATGAAAATGAGTAGTATCTGGCGGCAAGTTGTTCCCTTAATGCCCACCTTTACTTTTCCTCACAACCACACAAACAATTCAACCAACAAACAAACATACCTATATGCTACTGCCATCCATTCATCTTTTGTCCATTTCTTAACAAATTTAATACATTGAAACTCTTTAACTTTTATAGTTGACATTTAATTTCCATGAAAGAATCTTTGTTTTTGAAATCATACAAGACAATATTTTACTAAAATATTACATAATTATTTTCGATTTTGTGTACATCCTCTTCACTAAAAATATTGACAATTTATCTCTATAAAGTAGTGTTGTTACTGGTCCGGTTCGGTCCGATGCGTCCGTGTGGCCGCTCTTCTGGGAATCGAACCGGTAGGTTACCTGTTATATCCGGTCCGAACCGATAACCATATCGGATCCATTTTTTTACTGTACCGATCTGATAACTTATTGGGTGGATACCAGTCCGTACTGAATCCGGGTATGTCTAATAAAAAAAAGTTCAATAAGAAAAACATTTAAGAAAAAATTAAAATCAACAATTTACAACATCTAAAACTAACATATGATTTGTTACCGGATACTCTATCTAGTACTTTATTGGGTAATTTATCGGGGGTCTTTCTAAAATGTGCCGTTAGGGCACATGTTAAGCACTTAATATGGTAATACAATTTAACATTCGTAAGCATATAAGGTTACATTCATAAGTATATAAGGTAACATTCAAATTTCAAATACAATTAATTAGCAATTATGTTCCCTTATTAGTTTCTTAACCTGTGCCCTAAGGGCACATTTTAGAAAAACCCATTTATCGGATACCAATTAATTTTTTACGCATTCCCAAACCATTAGTTTACCGAGTAGATAAACGAATCAAAAATTTCGAAACAAATACCAGGTGAATCTCGATTCTCCCAATCCAATAACAGTTATAGTCCAAAAAACATTTGACACAAGCAAAAAATCAATTCTTAAAAAAGAAATTAATTGTGCCATCTCATAAAAACAAGAACCCCTATATTCTCTCCAGTGTAATGCGTGGCACCAGCTAGGCAGATATTATCCAAACTCCCAATCTCTGATTAATGCAATTATTAAGGCCGCCAACCATTTTTCATCAGAATCTCCATTATCTTCTCCTATTATAAAAATCCAATCTTTTCGTAATTCAATATCACCTTTTAATTCAGTAAATTCTAAAACATCGTAAAAAAATAATATTTTTCTTAAAAAATAGACGTAGAGGATAATATTGAGAAACATTTGCTATTTTTCGAGAAGATTATTGGGTCACACAATTAATTCTTATTTATTTTATTAAAATAGAATAAAAGTCATTGTACTATTTGTTAAGTAATAAATAAAAGAGGAAATTGATATCATTTGGATTTATATTTAAAAAATATTTTAATGATATGACATATTATTATTAGCGCCAACTTTCCCCCTAAAATTCTCCACTGTCTTTTGTTGATATAAAAAATCCAATCTTTCCATATAATGTGATCGAATCCAATCTTCCAAGATTGCCCATTTTCTTACATTCTCCTATATTTCAGTAAAATTTAAGAAAATATTTTGTTGTAAGAAAATGGAAGGTGGGGAGGAGAAGAGTGTGTTGGTGAATGTGGAGGAGGAGAAGGAGAAGTTGTTGGAAGGGATTACTGTTTTGGATTTTGATTTGTTGTGTTCAACTGTGGCTTTGCAGGCAGAAAAGGGGAAATGGGGTTCCTTGAATTTGAATAATAATTATGGTCAAGATGAACATTTTGATGAAGGAGGTGGGTCCTATGGTGGGGGTGGGGGTGGGGGTGGGGGAGGGGTTTTCAGGATGTGGGAAGGTGAGCTATTCTATGATTGTCTTGATGATCGCCGCCTTGCTATTGAATCTACATGGTAACTTATGTTTCGTTCATTCTTTTGCTTGTATGCTTGTTTTAATGCGAAATTGTATGTGTGAGGATGTTGTTTGATAAATAGCAAGAACTGCAGAATCTCATGTGTGAGGGCGTTGTTTGATAAATTCGAAAAATATTGGGAAATAGTTTTGCTTGTCTGAATGAGGTTGCTATTAGGACTACATGGTAACTCATATTTCGTTCATTTTTTGCTTCTTGGACTTTCTTTAACTCAAAATTGCTTGTGTGAGGGTGTTGTTTGGTGAATGGAAAAACGTGTAAAAGCATCAACGAGGCATAGCTCAGTTGGATAACTTGTTTTGCTTCTATGACTTGATAATTTGTTCTTGAATCGAATGAGGTTGTTATTTCTTTTGTTTTGCTTGACGAAGAGAGAATTGGGTTTCGAGGGGAGTTTTGAAACTATGGAGTCTATTGATGATTTCATTGAAAATTATTTTGTCACATCAAACAATAAAAGTTACAATTGTCAAATTTAAAGGGTCAATTAAAATTGTATAAGTTACGATTATGTTGTCTCTTTATGTTTGAACTTGTGACAAGGTGTTTTCTATCGAGGCCTTTTGAAGGCTTCATAAGAACTGTGTATATTACGATTACAGCTGAAAATAGGTATAGAATATAGATGGGGAAACGATTGATGTTGAGTTTAAGGTTCTGGCTGTGCTTAGGAGTTTACTATGCACTAATTACAGCATGTTCTATATTGCAGTTGCCCTTGCTATCGTTTTGGGAAGAACATGCGGAGAGCTGGTTTTGGACCTTGTTTTCTTCAGGTAAGTGGCATTTTTTCAGTTATTACATTGTTGAAGAAATAAGTGAATCAATCCAAACAATCACTACCTGACATAACCATTCTAAAGGAACCAGCGATCTTGAATTCATAGATCGATATTTTGTATTTTTCAATTTGAGCTTTTAGTTTAGCTGTTATTAAAATGTACCATGGAATTGAAACAGCCAATGAAGCCATATTTCCTCTTTTTACATCAAGAATTTCTTACCATGGTACTTAATTTTCTTTGTTCTAATTGTGCAATTATTATGTGATTTGGTCATAAACAAAGATTTATTTATGACCGACACAAAGTTTCAAGAGTTGTATTGAACAGAGAAATCTAAAGTTGTTGACTTGTTGCGATATGAAAAGAACATCTCCTTAGGAGCCCTCTTATCTCAATTAATTTAGTTACATTTCAAATTTGTTATTTAATTCTTATAATCATTGAGATGCAACCTAAGGAATTCACTAGTTAACATTATATAAGAAACTTATCAGACAACTGATTTTGGGTTTAAATGTTTATTCTGCAGGGGTCTGCCTATCTTGTTCTTGCTGTTATAGCTGTCGTTAACATGATTACTTTCTTGGTGATTGGCAAACGTAGCTATTTGTACTTGTCAATCATCTTCACCATCTTAGGTGGAGTTTATTTGGGATTCTTCCGCACACAGATAAAGAAAAAGTTCAACATCCATGTAAGCGCTTTTTAACATTTGTTTTTACACCTGCAATTGAGCTTTCCTGGGGATGATTGTAAAATTCTCTGTATTAGTTAAATTGAGGGATTCTTTGTATGTTTTTCTTGTCACATGGAGTATGATTTACGCCTTTCGTATGTCATCATCCACTTTCTCATTGTTTCCATTCATTTCTCGAAGCTGCACTCAAGAACTTCTTTTTCGGAATTATGAATGTTTTTTATCCTAAATGGAGTCTATAACAAGAGGCGGGATCTAAAATTTATTGATTACCTTGTGTGCTTACTAGCTACTCTACTCTTTCTTAGTAAATGAAATCAAGTCGTGCTTTTTGTGCTCATCTTAAATCCTGTTTCTTGCTACTTTATCAGTTTCTGTCTGCTCATAAAACTTCTGTTCGCATGCAGGACGACGATAGTTCATTTGATGATTGTGTCTACCACGTGCTCTGCCCATGCTGTACGCTATCTCAGGTGCATTTTCTTTATCCTTCTGGCTGAACATATGAAAGTCCTATCCAAATTTGGATGTTAACATTTTGTGAACGAGCGCTAATTGTCTGAGGATAAAATGCGTTGATATTTTCTTAGTTAGACGAGGTAATGCCTGCAATTTGTGCTCCTAATAACAGGAACTACAATTTGTTGTAGGAGTCGAGAACATTAGAAATGAACAATGTCCAAGATGGAATCTGGCATGGTAGAGGTGATACAATTTGCGTTGGAAGCTATTCAGATGGCAGTAACCCGTTCTTTCAGCTAAATCCACCTCCCATTATGTCGATCAATACACCTGACGTCTGTAGTATTCAGGAACCCATCAGTGAAAGCAAACCATTGTAGCAATCTATTCTATATATTCTTCTCAGGTAGTTCATGGATGGATTCAGGTCTTTATGCAAAATCTCAGACCTTCCATTAGGAGAATAGGATCAGATCTGCAACGTAGACGAATGTTGCTATCTGATGCAACTGGTTAGAGGTCATATGTACATAGTTTAATCTTGAGCTATTTAGCCAGGAATGTTAGTCCTATTTAAAATATAGATATGTATATATAGGACTTGTGATAAATTGTTGAAGTTTACTTCCGAGCTCCGATGATCCATTATCTTGGCTTCCGTCGATGTTTTTTTTTCTGAACGGCCGTTTATCGGGTCCAAAGATAACACTAATGTCATACTTGAGCTGTAACTCTTTCTGCGTAGATGCTAACTACTGTATCAGTATTCCTCATATCCTTTCTCGATCGAGTCATCGAGGTGTAAGCCTATAGATGACTAGCTGGAGCTCTTGTCCTGCTCCTAATTTCAACGTCTTTCTCTCCCTAATTTTTCTCTCTCCCATACAAATATCTATCTCTGAGCCCTCTCTCTCTAAACTAGATCTCCATCTCCCACTCTCTTTTCCTTCACTGTGATTGTGTAATAATAATAATGATAATAATAATAATAATAATAATAATAATAACAACAGTAACTACAATAATAATAATAATCATAAAAATAATAATAAATAATAATAAATAATAATAATAATAATTATAATAATAATAATCTTAATAATAGTAATATTAATAAGAAGAGTATAAATAATAAGAATATTAATGAAAATTAAAAATTAAAAATCAATTCATGAAAATTAAAAATTAATACATGAAATTAAAAATGAAAAATTAAAATATATCTTACGGATTTGATGGGATTACATAATGTAAATCTGAAGCGTTTTGATTGTGGTGTCTTTTATATTTAGATGCGTGCGAAATGAGTTCGGCATTATGCCAAAGCCAGCTTCTTCTAACTTTTTCGATACTAAATTTAGGATGTTTCAGCTACAATATATTACTCACTTTAATTCCATGTCCGATTCTTTACTTAATTTAGGAGTGATAAAAAAATCATAAATTAAAAAAAAGGACAAATTACAAGGATAATTTACTATTCACCAACGGCCGACCGTGTTTTGGTGACCGTGAAATGGACTATACTGCGAAAAGAATTACTCCAATAACAATGCAGGGATTCCCCAAAAGAGTGAGGTCGAGGAAGATGGCGCACATTAGAAATACTAATTCTTACGTCAAGAAAATTCAAAAAACAATCAACAAAGGTTGAAAACCAAATATCTTACAATTGTTCTTCATGACTTCATTCAAAATCCTATAAATATGTCCAGACCAACCTGTGAAATGAAACCATATATCAATGATAAAAAGATCGTATGCATGTCGTAGTTTTTGAACAAGAAGAGAGTAATGAAGATAAACTACATCTAGTATATAAGAAGACATGTAGCCTCCAACCAAATTTAGCGTTGTTGGGTTTTCGACTAGACTCATCTCAACTCGATCTTAAGAGTTCTGTGAAAACTCTGTTCGATTTTCGGATGGAGGGAGTATTATTCCTGTCAAGGAAGGAGAAGTGGCAAAATGTTCGAAAATCATCTTTCGGTACTGCACCCTAGTAGTTCCCACGATTAGTAACAAGTTGAAGTGTCGTGATTATCAAAACGAAGAAGTAGAAGAGTGCCAGAGTGGTAATAGGTCTAACAACTTGTACAGAATCTACTTAAAACCATGTCCAATTGCTTTTGAAGTTTAACCTTTCATTTGATTTGATTATGTTTAGTGAATCCGAGTACAATTCCAGACTGTCGTAAACTAGACTTTCACTATTGTTCTTGCGATTCTTATTGTAAGCATAATAATCTCCGTAAAATACATGACAAATATGCAGACCGTGAACTAGACTTTAACTACAGTTCCGCCGATTCTCAAAAATATATTTGAAGTTACTTCACCATGACTGTTTCTTTTTTGTGACTTTATCTTTCTTTTTACTGTCAGAGCTCTTTCCAGTTAGATAGATATCCTCTCAAGACTCTTTAACTAGAGTATCACTTATGCTAGTTATTTTCGAACACATTGTAGCTTGATGGAATAAAATCTGTACTCCCCTAAAACAGAAACTGCTATATATAGATCGTCTCAGCTACATCGACTAAACACAGTTTTCCCTCCTACAAATATCCACTACTATCCCGAATTCTGCAAAAGCGTCTAAAAATGCAAATCATACCTGAAAAGTGGCAGAACCTCTACGATGAATGGAACCTGAGGATGTTCGTCATCCTCAGTCTGTCACTGCAAACCTTCCTAATCTTGTTTGCGCCAATGAGAAAGAGAAGCCGCAGCAATAAGCTAATCATGCCTCTTTGGTCGGCTTATTTGCTTGCAGACTGGGTAGCTAACTTCTCAGTAGGACTCATCTCCAACAGCCAAGGCGACTCTTCAAATGGGAAATCGGAGATCAACACTGATCTTTTAGCCTTCTGGGCGCCTTTCCTCTTAGCGCACCTAGGTGGACCTGATACTATCACAGCTTTTGCTCTAGAAGACAACGAGCTTTGGCTTCGTCATTTGATTGGCCTTCTTTTCCAGCTAGTTGCCACAGTTTATGTGTTCATCCAGTCACTTTCCAACAGGATGTGGATACCTACATTAGCCATGTTCGTAGCAGGCATTATCAAATATGGAGAAAGGACGAGGTCTCTGTACCTTGCAAGCTTAGACAGATACAGAGAATCCATGCTTACAGAACCCGACCCTGGGCCTAACTACGCCAAATTAATGGACGAGTATACTTCGAAAAAAGAAGCAATGCTCCCTACAAGGATACAGATGATCCCTGAACCTGATAGAGGGATCAAAGCTATGAATAAGGCGAAAGAAGGGAAACTCTCTGAGAAAGAAATAGTACTTTATGCTTACAGCTTCTTCATGACTTTCAGGGGTCTCATTGTTGACCTTATATTCAGCTTCCGAGAGCGTAGCCAAAGCCGAGAGTTTTTCCTTAAGAGAAGAGCAGATGATGCTTTTAATGTGGTAGAGGTGGAGCTCAATTTGATGTATGCTACTCTCTTCACAAAGTTCGGAGTGGTTTACACAGGACTTGGATATTTGGCTCGGTTTATATCTTTCTCAGCAGTTGTAGCTACCCTTGTTCTCTTCATTAAGGAAAGGAAGAACGACATCAAAGGCATCGATATTGCTATTACCTACACGTTGATCGGTGGTGCCATTGCATTGGATATAATAGCTGCTCTTATGCTCGTCTTCTCTGATTGGTTCAAGGTTCACACACAAAAGTTGCCAGAAGTGCTTGAAGGAGACCCAACCCCCACGGCTCCAAACTCGGTGTTACAAACGGATTTTACCTTCTTTAGGGGGTTACGAAGGTGTTTTACCTTCTTTAGGGGGTTGCACAAGTTTTTTACTCGTAGGTGGTCCGAGTCTGTTTCATCCTTCAATTTAATCTACTACTGCTTACATCCTCGGTCACCTGTCAAAGAAAAACTCGTTGGAGATTTAGGACTAACCAGCTTTCTTGACTCTTTGTGGTATGTTGATAACGACAATCCATTTACTGATGCTTTGAGAGATCATATATTTCAGGAGCTGAAGGTCAAAGCAGAAATGGCTGATGATTTGGAAACTGCTAAAGAATTAAGCTCAGCACGAGGTGACTGGGTTTTACGCGTAGAAGGGAAACCACATTTCCTTCGTTACATTCTTGAAGTCGACTATGATCAGAGCCTTCTTTTGTGGCACATTGCCACTGAACTTTGCTTCAATGCTGAACTCAACCAGGAGAATCAAGAAAAAAGCAAAATCGATACAGAAGATAATAATTATCGCGATTTTGCCAAGCTTCTTTCAGATTACATGATATATCTTCTAGTGATGCAGCCAACAATGATGGCTGCTGTCACCGGCATTGGGCAAATTCGATTTCGTGATACATGTGCAGAGGCAAGGAAATTCTTCTTCAAAGAACGCCAACTCGAAGAGCCAAACAAATTTGAGGTCATCCTTTATTGCTTCATTAGCTTGTTAAAATACGCGGCAATCTCCATCACAGGAATCATTGTTCTTGTTATGTCTCCTCTTCTTTCACTCACCGTGCCATTACTTTTCATCTTCGCCTATCTAATATTCTTCGTGGGGAAGAAATGTAGTTTTTGGAATAACTCAACATTTCGAAACATGCTACTAGACAAGGCTGTCAATTACTTTGACGACGTTAGGAAGCAGTTGTACACAACAGAAGCAGAGTCCAAAGCAATACAATTCAAAGCCTGTATGGACATTTTGGATGTTAATACAGAAGTTGATCCGATTACAGTGAAAGGCGATAAAAGCAAATCCGTGTTGTTTGATGGCTGCATTCTAGCTAAGGAGTTGCAGAAATATTCGAGAGATGAGAAATGGAAATTGATGAGCAAAATATGGGTGGAGTTACTGTCATACGCGGCTTGTCATTGTCGCGCAAACGCTCATGCGCAACAATTGAGCAGAGGTGGAGAGTTGATCACCATTGTTTGGCTGTTGATGGCTCACTTTGGCATTGGTGAGCAGTTCCAGGTGAGTGAAGGACATGCCAGGGCTAAACTTATAGTAGGAAAGTAGATTAATTATTTACCAAGTGGTGTGTCATGTGAGTGTGAGAATATTAATAACTTTTTGCAATATCATTTTGTGTAAGGTCCCACAACAAAATTATGGATGACTTCGATCTAGTATAGTTTTATGTAAGGCCCCACAACAAAATTCCAGGTGGGTAAGTTTTATAGATTTGATATATTGACATCACAAACCACCACGGCTTTCCAGGATGTTTGCTCACTCACACGCTCCTTCGGAAACTTTCTTTGGGGTTAATCCCAATTCTCGGCCAAGCACGCTTAATTCTTATAAAATGAGCTCCTGATAAATAAGATTCTTATGCTAATGTGACTATTTGAGTAGTACCATCAAATCTTAGAAATCTTAATCATATCATCCACTTTGAGATTCGTTATCATAACACATGTTCGTTAAACTCTGTTCAGACAAGGGAGATCAACATTCTCAACTAAGTCCCTTCAGGACAATTTCAAAATTGCACAAATATTAGAAATGTCAAATGTGGGAATAGTAAAGACTCCATTATTCAAACTCCTGGGCGGCGAATATGAAGAGGCGGAGTTTGGGTCCTCGAGTTAATGGGACATGTGATCTTCTCAACGAACCTCAACATCTCCGTTGACGGTGACACCTTTGTCTCCAATGATGAAATTGGACAATCCGGCGAAGGAGAACTGAAAATTGAATGAAGAAGAAGTGAGTTTAAATATGTCGATGAAGATGAAGGTGAACATGAAAATCAATTTGCCCACGTCATTCTTACTATAAGAATGAATTGCAACCAAGAAACAAAACACCTCCATTGGAGGGAGAGAATTAGTAAAACCTTCGTTTAAGAGAAAAATTGAAAATATTAAGAAGAAAATTATAACATGAAATAAAAAGTCTCCTTTAGAGAGAGAAAAAAATCATAAGACACTTGTTTAATAGAAAGAAAGAAGATTGTGGAAGATAAACATAATAGTAGTAGAGAGCGAGTTTTTTTTTGTGTGTAGAAGATTGTGCAATCAATTGCATGAATACATTGAATTCATTAGAGGAATACGAATACCCGACGGATGATTTTATAGTAGTGAAACACCCGCCGGCGCAACGGAAAACACCAGATCGTAACCTAGAGGGCGGCTATTTTGAGGAAAAGAAAAATAGGCTTAGCGGAACTTTCAGGCTCTGATTACTATGAAAGAATATATTTTATTGTGTATCTTTTTCTTTTCTTTTTTTGCACAGGAAAGGCAATGAAAGCAATAGTATACAAAGCGTACTCACATATCGAGGCACCAATGTATAATAAGCAATCAAAACCTCAAAGAGTAAAGGAGTAAGCAGAATTACACAAAGGACACTCACATGTCGAGGCATCAAAGTGTAATAAGCAAACAACCTTTAAAAAGTCAAAAAATAAAGCACTCACACACAAGTGCACTCACAAGTCCAGGCATCAATGTGTAAAAGGAGTTCAACAAAAACACACACGCACTCACTATTCGAGGCGTTAATGTGGATAAATACGATATAAAACTCGATACGTAGCAAGTTGGACACGAACTACAATATCATGGGGAGTAATAGAAGGATTATAAAGATCAAGGCGTTTCTTGCTTTCCAAATTTTAAACACAACGGTTGTGAATGCAAGAAGAATGGCCTTAGAGTAGACAGAAGTACCTTGATGCTTCTTCTTGATCCATTTGATAGCACTCTCAATGGTAGACATGCACCTCGTGATACTAACCCAATCTCGAACCATACACCAAACAGAGGAAGTGTATGGGCAAGAGAAGAAGAGATGGTCACGGGTTTCCTCCACAATTTTCCAAATAGGGCAACTTGTATCGGCAACATCCATGTGAATGGAATCTTTAGTCGCTAATCTCTTTGTTAAGCAAGCCACACCGTGAAAGAAAACTTTGGCGGAATGAATTCTTTCAAATCATAGGCATCCAAGGCTTGGACTCACGGCTTGGTCGAAGGATGTCGTACATCAAGCTAGTATCAAATTTGCCATTGCGCCAACAACCCTCAAGGGCCGAGATAACTCCCCTCGAACCATCGAGCATCTCCATGAGCATGTCACGCAACCTACAAAGAGATTTAAACAAATGTGAGTCACGATTACGCGTCTTGTAATCCCAAAAGGAGATCCCTCTCAAATAGTTCAATTCAACCCAAAAGACTATATTATTTCTAACAAGGTCCCAAAAGACTATATTATTTCTTATCATTTAATGAGAATTCATAATCAAATTTTGTAACGTTGAACTAACAAAAGTCAAAATGTCACAATCTTTTAGAGACGGAGGGAGTATTATCTTACGAAAGAAGATCATCTATATGGATTGGACGTTAGTGGTATGTTTAGGTCATAAATGTCCATTTGAGTAAGAAACAACGAAAAACGTAAGGAAAATAGGTAAATGATAAACAAAATGAGTAAGAAAAAGTAGTAGATTAATTAACGTAGATGACAAGAGACGAGCCATTGAACAAGCCATATATATGTCTACCAAACATGTGGCGTTCTTTGTATAATTTGTAGTTAGACAAAACACTGAGGGTTCCCTTTCGTATACCCATCTCACATGCCTTTGCTATACATTGCCCCCTTCAACAACTAATGGTCCTCGTCTATTTTTGTTCTCAAATATATGAAAAAGATAAACTACGATATATATCTTTGGTGATTAAATATAGTAGAGATTTTCTTTTAACCACATTAAAGTGAAATAGTTTAAGTAGGGTTTTAGCTTTTAAAACATGGCACACAAATGGATGGGATGATCACTTAATTTTGGGACGTGGAACCAGTTGATCACCTAACTTTTGAAATATTCCAGTTGATCACCTAAGTTCTTAAACCGTTCTCATTCACCACATTCTTCACTAAAAATGATAATTATGGACTAATTATGTCACGTGCCCATCACATGGTAATTAATTAGTGTCAATTTAGTAATTTCACATCTTAATTTTGTGAAAATAGTTTAAGCCCATTAGAATAAACCCAATCCCTAATTTATCCCATTAAATTAGCCCATCACGTGAATTGAGGATTGAGTTTGTTTTAATGTATTAAACTATTTTTCAGAAAATTAAGACGTGAAATTACTAAATTGCCCCTGATTAACTACCACGTGATGGGCACGTGATGTAATTAGTCCATAATTAACATTACTAGTGAAAAATGTGTTGAATGGGAACGATTTAAAAAGTTAGGTGATCATCAACTGGGACCTTTTGAAAGTTAGGTGATCAACTGGTTCCATGCCCCAAAGTTAAGTGATCATCCTAGCCATTTGCCGTTCTTTTAAGCCTGTCCCCTGTACTATAGGTTCTTTACTGGTTGCCCCTTGACCAAATTTTTTTGTAATTTTAACAGACAAAATAACTACATATATATAATTTTATCAAGGTTACTTCTTTATATTTTTAAAGGAGGCCGATATATTGTAGATAGTGTCATCATCATTGTAATGATGAGCTTATAGTTACTTCAGTTGTTCTATTGTTTAGATTATCGGCGGTAGGAGATAATTGATCAACCATATATTTTATGTCGTAATATATTTTTCCTCTTTCATATTATCAAATATTCTTAATTATTTTCTAAATATATTTTAAAAAGTTATTCCTCTCACTTCCGCGTCAATAATATATACTTTACTACACATATTTATCTTATTATTTCACATAAGTTATTATAATAATTATTATTGTGCATATTATGTATGTAAATGTTCATTAATTTTTTAAATAATATTGATATATGATCGTTTTATTTTTTGACATTTAAAATACATAAATTAGTTTTTATTGCAAAAGTAAATAGAGATAAAGAGGGAATATTGCAAAAATATTTTTTTTTGTCCAAATCTAGTATTTATTTATATCTTTTAAAAACTAAAAAAATATTGATGAAAATAAATAAAAATAAAAATTTCAAAAAAGTATATGTCAAAAATGTCAATTATAGAAATGGATAAACAAAAATTCAAATGGAGCCCACTGGCCATTACATGGCATACAAGGAAAAATAAACGCATCAATTATAAAAAATCATGATAGTAGTAGATAGTATTTCCACTCACTCTTGATCAATTTGAAAACGATATTCTGTGTATTATCATTTATCACACGAGAACAAATGAGATTAGTTACACAATTATGAATTTTTTGTCATTCTTCATTAGGTCTTAAAAAATGTGCATGTCATAAAAGAAAAAAAACCATAAATGAACAAGTCAGGTAGTACACGACTCGTTATCTGCGAGAGGAATAAACGAGTCGAGTCAGATACTATCCAATTTGATTATCTTATCGAGTCGAGTCACGTACTCCAATACCGGACTCAGACTCGTTTTGAGCAATGTACTTAAGATTGGCTGTACAGTTATGGCGCAATTTCTTAATTCTTCATTAGGTCTTTAAGGTGCATGTCAACACAAAAAAACAAAAAATCATAAGTGAAAAATAGTTAAATGTGTAAGAAAAAGTACAAAATTGACAGGTTTGATAAGAGACAAGTAAATTCACAAGCCATATCTAATCAATGATTCAATGTATTACTTTGTATAAATTTGAAATTGGACAAACAATTGATTGTTACCTCTCATATGCCCACCTCACATGTCTTCTCTATTCATTTCCCACATAATATCTTCACAAGATTCCCATTGAATTTGGGCAAAGCAATTATCATTTATATTTTATACATTGAATTATGTACTAGGATTAGTACAATTCTAGAAATAAATACAATAAAGATGTCTCTAGTTATCTAATCTAACAACAAGACAAGCTAAAGAAACCACAAAAATATCAATAGACAAAATTTAACAAATTAAGAGTCAAGAATGCCATTGGCGCATCATGCGGCTTACCTCCTTGACTCGTTATGACCCATGGCAGGGTGCGACTGGGCTCATACGATGAGTGTATCGTTAAGAGTCAAGAATGCCATAATCCATTTAGCATACTTCTGAACTTATTGGCTGATAATTTCCTGACAATCTTTTTGGCATCTGACACTTCATCTTCTGCAAGTTTCTCAATATGCTTCAAGTACCCAGAATTCGCGATCTTTTTTCTTGCAGTGTTGCAGCTTATTAATGTGGTTAAAATTGATAACAAAAGCTTCTTGTTAGCTGAATTAGTCTCTTCTGGATCGAGCATTTGTAATAACAACCCAACATTTTGATCGTTTTGTACAAACCGCTTCCTATTTCTGGGGATAATCATCATGGTAGAAATTGTTTCGGCTGCCATTTCTCGAATTTCAAATGATTTCGAACCAAGAAACTTGACAAGCTCTGGGATAAACCCTGCATTTCCCATTGCCTTCTTAGCTTCCTCTGAAGTTCCACATAGCCAAAAGGCTGCCTTCAACGCCAACTCTTGAACGGGAAAATCCCCGAATCTGAAAAAGTAGAGAATATGATCCAAGAAACCATAACTCATTAAAGCGTTCAGTGAATATTCACTAGAAATGCATAATGTCATGATCCCTCTTAAGGCCATTCCTCGGCCTTTTGTTGAAGACGACGATTTGGGATCCAAAACACGAATCAATGCACGAACACCGCCTTCTGTAATGATCAATTTCCTAATCGAGTCATCTCCACAAGCAATTGCTTGAAGGAAATCAATTGAACTTATTTGTGTGGCCTCGTCTTTAGATCTCACAAGCTTAATAAACAGTGGAATTGCTTCTTCATCAATGATAAATCTCTTGATTTCTTGCACGATTACGAGGTTTTTCAACACCCCACAAGCAGAACCAACCAATCCACCATGATTTTCTCCATTACCACAAATCTTCAACAAAATTGTTACTCCTCCATGAGCAGAAACAGACCAAGCATTATCTGCATTCTCGGTTAGCTTCTGCAAAGATTTCGTCGCAAATTCTTTAGTTAATTCACTTCCACCCTCCAAGCCTCTTACCAATGGGGCAATTATCCCTGCTCCTATCAATAGCCTTTTGCACGACCCGAACCCTGCAATCACAGACACCGCCTTTGCAACATTTTCTTGAATCTCACTTTCTTGATTATCAAGAAACTGCACTAGAGATATAAAAAAGCCATCAATTTCAGCCGCGATTTTCACATACCTATCATCTTCCTGAATAGCTTCATTAAAAGCAATCAAAGCTTGCTTCTTCATATCTGCTGATCCAATCTTGATTCTCGAAAACAAATCAAGAACATAAAACTTCATATCATCACGCGAAGCTACAACAAGATTAGGCCTCGAAACAACAATCGCATAGCTCTGAGTTAGCAATCCAAGATTGTATATATCCAAAAGATTCTTCTTATGGTTATCTAGCTTCCCAGAAACAATATCAAGATCACTCTGCATAATCAGCTTCCCACTATAGGATAGCTCCAAACATTGCTTAGCTTGATCATGGCAAATTCTAATCGTTTCGATTATAGCCTCAATTGTCTTGAACACTTCAGGATTGTTGTTTGAATCACAATTCTCTATTGCAGTGAGGCTAGAGAGGAGCTCCTCTAGCTTGTTTCGAATCGATTTCCATTTCGATGAAAACACTTTGATTGAATAAGACACAGAAATCAGTGAAGAAATCCCTTCAATCACTAATTCAGTTCTTGGTTTCTCCACTTCTGATGATTCTTGATCACACATCTTGTTCTTCATTTGTTTGTAAGAAAATCATTGTACACAAAAAAGGGTATAACTAAATTTTATGGAATTTTCACATTAAATGAACAAGAAGATGAAAAAGACAGTGATGATCTTATCATGAGGAGGTATTAAACTCTTAGGACAACCTTATCTTTCTGCAACTCATGTGAGTATATGACTGAATCCCAAATGAATGATGTTACAGAAATACCCCTCTAGGCAAATTGACAGTTAAAATGTCCCAGGTATGTTACTGCCATTAAATGCTTCTTCTCTTGGGGTGGGGGTGGGGGGGGGGGGGGGGTGTAAAGACAAATGGAGAAGATTCTTTCCTCAATTTGCAGACATGTAAGATTTGTCTTATGATGTTTTTTGCTTACTGAGGAAATTGATAAAATGAAGTGGTGTATGTTACAGCTTTAAATTGAAAAAGTATGATGATTTTTTGGTATGATTATTATAAATAGTACCATAAAAAGTGTAGAGAAAGCAATATAGGCTCAATTTCTGTAGGTATTGCTTGCATAGAAAAATGAGAGGTGTATAAACAAATGATATCTGTTACTTTCATATGACCAAACTTCACAAGGGATGTACTAATTTATTTTTGGTAACTTCATTACGTTTTGGGGGACGGCGGATATTTTTAAGATTATGATTTTTGTGGATTTTACCCTTTTCGATTGTATGCGCATACAGTTGTTGTGTATATGGAATTGTATTTCGTGCATTCGTGTTCACCAACGCATGATTCATAAGAATGTAATGCCAAATGAATCTCGAATTTATGTATTTATTATTTTATGAGATTTTTATAAAGTATAAATAATGCATAGAAATATCAGAGATCACATAGACACGACTCCCACGGGGGGCAGCAGTGGGGAATCTTGGACAATAGGCGAAAGCCTGATCCAACAATATCGCCTGAGTATATGTAAGGCATATGTGTTAAGTAAATTCAACACACTTACCTTGTGATCGGTTTATATTGCACTAAGTAGGTTAAATTATCGAGCGCATAGACATTCGAGATGCATAGTCAATGAAAGATGGCATAATAATATATATTGTAGAATTGTATTCCTTCAAATATGTAGGCAGAGTCGCTTTATATTTATAGATACAATATAAAATAGTTAAGATGATATCAATAACTTCATAGTCAAATTATTACTATAACTAATATAAAAATAATAATGACTCACAACAATAATATCTTCAGAAATTTTCTAGACCATTATAATAGTCAACACTTGTTATTACATGCATTGAGATAGGATAAAATGGTCATAATTTAGTCCATTGAAAAGTAATGCCGAGAGGAGAATGGCTATGGTTCATTAATGATCGCTTCATTAATTTTCACTAATCTACATATACATTTAATTTTAATGTAAAAAATGATACACATGACTAAAATATATCATTCTAAGATGGTACAAGTTAAAAGAATCAAAACAAGTGTACCAAAATTGTTATGAACCGATTTAGTATGTGTACCAAATATTCGTTTAAACAAATTGGTATATATAGCTTAAAATGAAAAAATAAGCTCAGGTAGTTGATATTAATGAATTTATTTTTGAAAAAATCGTACATATTACATAAATTGTATCAAAAAAAATGAAAATATATTATAATAAAATGATATAGCTAGTATGTATTTTTAATTATTACTAAACCATTAATGAACAACAAGTTTAATAAACCATAACTTTCCACGATCAAGAGAGTCTATTACTAGAAAATGGCCAAACCTAATTCCATGCCAATAAAATCTACGCTAGTAAATTCTATCAAATTTATCCTTAGCGAGCGCCGAGCGCCCGTATGTGTGGTGCATTGGTGGTTAATGTTTCCACTACACGGAATGTGGACTCCATTAGTTTTTTTGATGCGGCTGAGAATTTAGAATAAATACCAACTATACAAGCAGTACGCTCGTTCTACTTACTAACACACAAATCGTTTACTCGAAACTTATTTTGTCATGCAATATGTTGAGTTACATGAAAACCTAGAAAACTAGTGTAATTGGTTCAAATAGTTCCATGACAACAAGTAACAAATGTAGGAATTGGTAGTGTGGTGTTTTATAGTGCTCAAGACTCTCAACTGTCGAGTAATTGTTTTGAGAGAAATGAAATAATGCAGTTTTGGATTATCTGGAGGTTCACTAGCTAGGTTTTGTCGTTATGAGGCATGGGATGGCATTGGTGCATGATGGTTGGGTGGACTTTGGTGGGTTCTAGATAAATGTGCAAACCAATTCATTTAAGCTTAGGATATTGCTATGACTAATAAATATGTGACCATGGCACCACTAATAAAACTAATGTACTATTCTCTCGATTTTTAAATGGTTGACACATTTTAATTTTTATGATCGAAAATTTGATCATAAGTTTTCATTAATTGATAAGAATCAATATAGTCAAATAGGAACTTGTTAGATTCGTCACAATATATACTTTTGTTGTATCAAATTTTTATAAATTTTCAAGTGTAAAATAAGATATATATATATATATATATATGTTTTAATCGTGTTTTATTGACCACAAAAAGTTAAAATATGTCAATTTTTTATGGGAGGAGGAAGTATTAATTAAATATGACTCCTTTAATCAATTCATTTTTAGTTTTTTTATATTTGGATGATTAATTTATTGTGAAAAAAGTATACCACGTTATTAATAAAGGAGAATTTTTTAGGATTATCATCTTTTGACCTTTCTTTATTAAATTGGAGCATTCTTTAAAAAATTTGGATTTAAATGGCACCTGAGATGGTAAAATGACTAAATTACTTTAGATATCTGATACACTTTTAATTTCCTTTTTTGCATTGATAGTAAGAGGTTCAATTTCGATAGTTATTTTAATTAAATATTTTGATATTGACAAAAAAGTTTCGATTTTTGTAATTTTTTGACAAAAAAATTCCTTTCTAATAGAGTAATTGTTTGCCAAAAATATGAAATATCGAAAGGTGCCGATCCTCAAAAATTCTCTTAACAGAATATGAAATTTTAGATGTCAAATCGTTAACATTTGTCCAACAAAATTAGCTTCCTCTAAAGTCAAAAGGGAGGAACTAGGATAGGAATTGTTTTTGATATCCTTTTTTGTTATATAGTTGGAAAGACTTCACCCCCGCCATGGCGCCATGTGAAAGTTTGTAAGATGCGGTAGTGATTGGTGAAGTGAACCATACCGGGTTTTTTTTTTTTGGCTAATTCGCATTTTACCTTCTATACTATCAAGTTAATATTAGTGGATGGCTCAATAGTCTAATGGTATTCGACCTAATATTTCATGTAAGAGGTAATGGGTTCAAACCTTGTTGGAAATAAATTTGACTTATATACTATATTTATTTTTTGTAATACTATCGTAGTCATAATTTTATAATATTATTGTTGTCATAATTCATCGCTAATTTAGTTTTAATGTGCTTCTATACTTTTGTTCGTGTTTGAAGTGCCCATGACCCTTTCATACATGTTTTTTTCATTTAAATTAGGCGAAATGACTATTCTACCCGTATAACTATTCGAAAGTATAGAGACAATATTAAAATTATTTACATGATTAAAATTAAATTCCTACCATTTCTTCTTTAACACGCCTCACCCCAATACGACCCTTGTAACTTTCAACTTGATACCCAAAAACTTGATGGGTAAGGGTTTCGCCCGTAAAATGTCATGTTCATAAATACTTCATCTAATTTATTCTAACAAATTGACCATGACTAACTATTTTAATTACATTACAAAAAATTACAAGAACATGTTATTAAGAACAAATATTTTAAAATTAGACCATACTATCAATGAGAGAGTATAATTTCCCCTCCATTAATCAACATTCGATCCGCTTCACAAATTAACCATCACACCTCTTACTAGCAAGGTGTACCTATTACATGCTCATTAGTGAACTTCCTAATGGATCATTGCACGTAAACTACAATTAGTCCATCTAGGCACGTTTAGCTTTTATGAATTTGACTTTCGATATCAAAAAGATAAATCTTTATTCTAATGTCAATCTTATTTATATCACCACTTTAAACATAACTATTACAAAGTTTAAGCAATATAATAACTCTTTTCATATAATAAGTTGGCTTGTTTTTTGATGTTACACATTTATTTTTTAATCATCAACTATTGATATTATTTTTACTTAAACACTACAAATATCATTAAAGTGATTAAACAGAAAAAGATACAACAGAAATTATAATGGATATAAAATCCTAAAAGAAGGATGGGACAGCGATCCAACGAAATCGTCCTTTCTGGAGAACTAGATTTTGATCTCCAGTTAACTCACAAGGAAACGGGAACCCAAAACATCATGCCTAAAGCATCAACTATTGATGGTTTTTTTACTTAAAGGCTATGAATATTATTAAAATGATCAAACGGAAGGAGATACAACAGAAACCACAGTGGGCGTAAAAGCCAAACAAAAGGGTGGGACATCGACAACTTCCAAACCCTACTGATCTGAAGGGAGAACTGAAAGCGACCCAATAAAATCGTCCTTCCTGGAGAACTGGATTTTGATCTCCAGTTAACTCACAAGGAAACGGGAACCCAAACATCATGCCTAAAGCACCAACCCAAACAAAAGCCAACATGCCACCTAAAAAAACCAAACGGCCACACAAAAGCCAACACGGCCAACGAAAGAGAAGAAGCCAAACATTTCTTCTAACAACAACAAAAACAACAACAACAACAACCCAAACGATATATCTACTAATGACAATTACAAAATATATGACCAAGAATTCCTGAAAAACAACAACTAGAGCCTGCCTTCATAGCTCTAAAATCCCAATCCGAAAAAATTGACATGGGGTGAAGTGGTCGAAGCCCACTTGTCACAAAGATAGCCAAGTGGCTTACACGTGCCAGAGACAACCCATATCGAAAAAATACCTTTACAGCTTAAAATAGACACCAAGGAATGACTGGATCTATAATCAATTGTCAAAAGAAGAATATCGAAGGGAAAGAAAAAGCAGAACAAGGAAATAATATTAAATCAAAAAGATCTAACACTATATTTATTGAAAAACAACATAAAAACAAAAGAAATGAAAGAAAAGCCACCTAAAATGGTGGCTTTCTGTCCCCAAGGAGATGCAAAGGATGGATGAAGGCAGAGAGATGGGGAGAGAATGAGGCGCTAGTTAGGGTTTTCCATTGAAACTGAAAATATTGGTATTAGAACTTGATAGTTACATCAACTATTGATGTTTCAATCAACCCATATGCATTAACTACTTTGGTTAGTGACGGGAAATCATTTATAATTCTCAAATATCATTAATTGATCACTTATCTTTTAAGAGGTCCAGTTGATCACCCACCTGTTAAAATGTGTCCCAGTTGGTCTATAGGATTTTTTGCCGTCTGATCAACGCATGTGATGATCATGTGTCCTTTTACTAAGGGTATTTTCATTTTTCATGTTAAAATTAAGGGAGGATCAAAATGAAAATTAGAAAAAATCCCATCAACAAATTTTTAATCGAGCATTTGAAAATTCAAAGACAAACCATCCAATTTCTAAAGTTGCAACAAGAAAAAGGCCAGCTGGACATGAATCAAGTCAAAACCGAGTGGAAATTAAAAGATCAAACCATTCAAAGATCAAACCAAATTTTTAAGGGATTACTTGCTATGTAGTTGGTCAGCTGGCCTTTTTCCTGTTGCAATTTTAGAAATTGGATGGTTTGATCTTTGAATTTCTAAACGCTTGATCAAAAACTTATTTTTGAGATTTTTTTTTCTAATTTTAATTTTTTTTCCCCCTTAATTTTGACATGAAAAGACGCAATTGTCCTTACACATAATTATCACGTGCATTGATCGGAAGAAAAAATGGTCGATAGTGCAACTGAGACACATTTTAAAAGATGAATGAACAACTGGGACCATTTAAAAAGTAAGTGATCAACAGATAATATTAGGGAGATAGTTGATATTACAGCCAACTTTGATATACAATCTTATTGACATAAGTTTGCAAAATTTATTTCCCAAAAGCCTTTCGTAAATGAAACCATTCTCATTCACATATCTGAACATAATAATCGTTAGTCCAAAAGCTTGAAAACATCTTTGACGATATCCATTGCTTAATACTTGAAAACTATTGCCTTGATTATGAATGATTGATAGGCAGGGTTTCAATTTTCATATTATAAATTTTTAGAATGACAAAAGAAAGAATCTTAACATTTGAAACTTTTTTTAAAAAGGACATACTTTTAACTTTAGAAATTACTATATCGACGACTAATGTTACAATTCCTACTACGACGAATGAAAATATTGATATTGAAAATAAAGTTGAAATTATTTCCGACCCACCTGAAATAGTGGTGTGTGCATATTTCATTCGAAATCTAAGATTAAGACTCTCAACATGAGATTATACTTCTTATTAGAACATATTTATCTTCTAATTTTTTTTATATTTTCCCTTTTAGGTTTTGCTTTCAAACAGGAATTGTGCTGGCAAACAATAGCCGAATGACAATTATATATTCCAGCTGACATCATATGGTTTATCTACCAATATTTTCTATTATATTCATCCATTTCCGAGGTTTATAATATATATAAATAAAAATTTGGTCCCATGCATTGCTGGAAATAAGTGGTCGGAACGTTTCTGTGTATTATTTTATTAGCAAACTTTTGGCATCTTACATAACATGATAAGCAAATAATATGTTGAATACATAAAATGTGCTAGCAGCATGTTAGTTCAGCGGTAATATATAGGGATTTTTTAATTTTTTAATCCAAACAGTTACGATTTGATTCTTATCATCAGTGATAAATACTTCCTCCGTTCCTAAAAGATTGTCACATTTTGATATTTGTTAATCAAACATTACCATTAAACGATAAGAAATAATATAGTCTTGTGGGACTTTGTTAGATTCGTCTCAATATATATTTTTGAAATATTAACTTTTTACAATTTTTTCGCATGTTGAGTAATAAATATTTATGTTTTAAATCATGTTTTGTTGACCACCAAAAATCAAAATATGACAATCTTTTAGGACGGAGAGAGTATTAAATATGTCAAATCATACGATCTAGACAATTTCTATAATTCCTCTATTGCACCGTTTAATAATTAATTTTAGTTTTGAACAGACTTTTTAAGATGAGATTATATATAAGACGAAATAATTACACAGAAATGAAATATGTCAAAAAATAGAACTTCAAAAATAATAATACCTCATCGAAGTTAGGTGGAGATTTCTAAAATTGATTGCAAAACAGCAATATATACTAGTGGTTATGTTCTTGAATATATCTTTGAGTGTGGAGGAAGTGTAATCGAACTCAACCATTATAAAACATAACTTCCATTCGAAGAACATATATATAAATATATAATATAATACATATATGGGTAAGATGTATGAACTATATTATTATTCATGTTTGTCCAAAATTTATGTTTCGCTCACTTATAAATTAAAATGACCTCTTCACTTGTCGATTGTTCAATAGTCTAGTGGCATTTGACCCATGGGCGGACCTAGAGGGGGTATGGTGGCACCGTCCCCCCTAGGTCTTTCGGTTTCGTTATATATCGTATATTTTTTGGGATTTTTTTTATATGTAAAATAAAAAATATTTGTAAACTAAGTAAAAGTCTAGCCTAGTTGGTTAGGAGCTTCTTTTAAAGGGTGGAGGTCATGGGTTCGTTAACACAATTTTGCACTTTTGTTGATTTTTAACACTTTTTCTTTAAAATTTTGCCCCCCCCCCCCCCCACTTAATTTTTTTCAAAGTTCTCCCGTTTAAATTTGTTCAAAGTTGGCCCCCCTTTATTTTCATCCTGGTTTCGCCCCGATTTGACCCGACTTTTTATTACGTAAAAGGTCTTGAGTTCAAATTCATCGCTAATTATAAAAACAAATGACCTATATATTCACTCACTAATGTTTTCTAACAGTATCAATTCACCATTTGGGTCATAATTTCGAGCAACCACCTGGCACATGCCAAACACGTGCCTATTTAAATGGCAAATTAGTCAGTTCACACAATCAAAAAGAAAAAGAAAAAAAGGAATAGGTTTATATGTTCAGCCCCAAATCGATAAGGGCTAATTTGAATTCGCGTTTTCAAGAATGAAAAGTTTATAAACTTAATCCATTTTAGTTTTCACCCTATACATATACTCCCTCCGTCTCTAAAAGATTAGTATATTTTGACTTTTCATGGCCAACAAAATACGATTTCAAACATAAATATCTCCTATTTTATTACATATGAAAAATTACAAAAAGTTGATAGTTCAAAAATATATATTAAGACGAATCTAACAAGATATCATATGACTATATTAATTCTTATTGGTTAATGAGAATTATTGATCAAAAATTTTAAAATTTGACAATGTAAAATCAAAATGTACTAGTCTTTTAGGGCCGGAGAATTATTATAGTGTGACTTAGGGTACCAAACATTTTTTTGGTACTACTAATACCAAATGGCATTTTAGTCAATTTACCATCACTAAATACTAATTATATAATTTTACAATTCTAAAGTTTAATTTTTTTATTGCTGCTAATCTCAAAACAACTAAATTATAGGCTACAATTATTAAATTGATTATATCAAATTTTTTTCATATTTTTAAAGCCAATTACCATTAAATACGGAAAGATGGTTCCTAATCCTTTCCATATTGCTCCGCGCCTCATTAATTACTTTGACATCCAATGGTTCATATGTGGAAAGATGGTGATGATCAATGCGGCATTTAGGACAAACATCACTGATCCTCTTTCTTTGCCAGTAACCTACTAGTTTTAATTGGTCTTTCTAAGTATTTTACAATTTTAGTAATTTTAATTACTTTGCCTGCCCATCATAATTAACACTTTGGTGCCATTTTATCACAGAACCTATTTAGTTATAATATCAATGCATTTCGATAAAAGAATTTATTTATGAGATGCATATATTCGTTGTACCTATTGACAAATTAATTTGTCAATTAATCAAAAAAAATGGTTAATTTAAATTAATGACAACACTTTAATATGATGGCAAAAAATTGTGTACATTCTTACCTCTGTGCATATTTGCCATATAATCGAATGAAATTGTTAATTTAAATTAGCCATTACATTTTGATATGATGGCAAAAACTTTCGAGCATTCATATATACATTCTTATTTGCCAATTAATTGAATGAAATGGTTAATTTAAATTACCGATTATACTTTAATATGATGGCAAAAAATCCCGAACATTCTAATCTATGTGCATGTTTTGCCAATTAACCTATAGTGCTATGAAATTGTTAATTTAAATTAGCCATTACACTTTAAAATGATGGCAAAAAATTTCGAGCATTCATATATACATTCCTATTTGCCAATTAATTGAATGAAATGGATAATTTAAATTACCGATTATACTTTAATATGATGGCAAAAAATTTTGAACATTCTAATCTATGTGCATGTTGTAATATTATGGCCTAACTTAATAAAGAATTAAAATAAATTAATAAAGTAAAATATTATAACGCGTTTAGTATAGCTCCGACTCGTTACTAAGCTCGTTAGTCGATCGAATTAAGCCTTAGCGAGCCAGGCCCGTGCTAGCACTATATAAGCCCGAGAGTGAGCCAAAAAACCTACACAAACACAAAAAGAATCAGACGCCTTCTTCTTCTTTTTGTTTCACCCAAAATTTCTTATCTATTTTTTTCGTTGCCTTCTTCTACGTGAGCAGACGATTCTTCTTTTTTTTTTTTTGGTTTCATTCGTTGCTTTCTTCTACGTGAGCAGCCAACTCCATACACTATTTTAATCACATAACTATTTAAATTTTAATCACATAACTATTTTAATCACATAACTATTTTATGCTACACATGATATAGTATTGACAATAGGATTCATAAGTTGGAAGCTTAGTACAAATTCTTGGTCGAAAATCAATCAAAAACCAAATCTTGTGTATTATGGAGATGACGTGAGGTTGCCAAGTGTTATTACATGTCATAACCCATAGTATTAGCATCTAAAACGCACATGAATGGCACATTATAAACTGTTTCAGCTTGAGTGATTGAAGTCGAATATTTGTGAGGAAAATGGACTCGATTTTGGCAAGTTTTGAACTCATAATTTGATTGTTGATATGATTTTTGTGTGGATTGGGGGCATGAACCAGTTCGAACAGCCCTTATGGGGTCTTGATGGCACTCGACTTTGAGGATTTCTGGTAGATTTGGGGTTGAATTGTAGTTACGATAGAGTATTGGAGCATAGTTGTGATGAGACTTAAGAATTTGATTAAGATGATCTTCAAGAGAACTAAGGACTTAAGTTGTTGACTTTGAGGTGTTCGAATATTATGACGGGAGGTTGTATGGTATTTCTTGATGATAGTAAGTTGTTACTTCACGTAATGATGTCTTAACATGGTTTAACTATTATCATTATAAAAGACTATAACTTAATTCGTGGGGAGTTGGGGCGGTTTATAAGCAGTTGTTAATTAAAAGTATATTATTATAATAGGTACTGCTATTTGACAGATTCCTGATTTGACGTGGGAGTGAGCTTTGCTTGCTGTTTGCTTGAGGTGAGTTTTTACTCACGTGTTTTTACCTTCCTGTATGTGTGTTATGTGCATTGCATAATGATTTGTAGACTTATAAATATGATATTGTTAGATTGGATATTGAGAACAGACTTGAGGATAGATATGGACCAAAGGATTTGAATGAGATGTTGTGTTAAATTGCGAATATGTGATGCATGTATATTTTTATTTTGTGGCTATTGCGGAGTAATATGATGAGGTATGAGCATGTTAACATTGATGAGACTGTATGATATGTGAGATAGTTATGGGGTTATAGGTGGTCCTGATCCGGCAACTTAGGGCGGTTCTAGCCGGTCACTTCGGTGATGTCAGTGCGTGGTTGGTGTGACGGTGTGGGTGATGATAGGATATGATGGTTCTAGCCGGTCACTTCGGTGATGTCAGTGCGTGGTTGGTGTGAATGTGATGGTACGGATGATGATAGATCATAAGATGGTTCTAGCCGGTCACTTCGGTGATGTCAGTGCGTGGTTGGAGAGGTGGCGTGGATGAGTCGGTCTCCGTCTCCCTGCAGGCGAGGTTAGGTAGAGTGTTGTACAGTGCGAAAGTCTGGATCCAGAGCATATAGTGATTGCATTTATGTGATTATTGTTGGTTATTGTTGTTGAGACTATTTACTGTTGATGTTGAGCTCAATTATTGTTGTTCGGTTACTTCATTGCTTTCACATCATGTATGTGGAGTGGTGGTAGTCACGCGTGAGAAGGATTTCACCAGCTGTCGAGCTGACCCCTTCGGGGATCTATCTTTTCAGGCTAGATCGGCAGAGTTAGTATCTGCATCGTTGAGAGACGGACGGCATTAGGAGTTTCCTCAGTCATCATATTTGGAGTCGAGTTTTTACGTATGTTTATTGACTATTTTACCCTGCGTGGGTTATCAGATGTTGCATGGAACTATTTTTTTTACTCTCGGTTGACTCAGCAGGAATTTTTCACATTTTTCATTTTCTTTTATTTAAACCACTTTAATCATTTGAAACTGTTTTACTTATCGAGTCATCCATCGAGTAGTGACTCTGGTTTCGGATTTGTTATCGAGCCTAACCTCAGAGCGGGCCCACCTGGGGCGGGTCGTTACACATGTTTTGTCAATTAATCGCATAGAATGATTAATCTAAATTAATAATTACACATTAATATAATGACAACAAATATGAGCATTCATATCTAAAATTCATATTGCAAATTGAACTTTTATCATATGTAAATTTTTAACCTTTAGTGTTACGAATAATATAAATATAAATGTATAGAATACTTTTCTCAAATCAACTCAATAAAATATTGTCAATCATCTCTTTAATATTGAAAACGAACAAAAACATCCATTACATGGGAGATAAATATTCAAAAAAAATTTGATTATCAAGTTGTTTCTTCTGTTCAATTGCACGCTTACGGTGTTCATAATCAGATGTATTTTCTTTGATGCAGACATCAACCTAAACTTGCTCTTGTTTGGATTTTTACGATGCTTTATCATTGTGGCAGTGAATTCGATTTCAGCATCTTCAACTAAAAACATTAACAGTAAAATACATTAAAGAGATACGATGAGGACTAAACCAAAGAGATGAATGAATTATAAACAATTCTAACCTGAAATGGTTGAACACTCAGCACGTGAATTAATATTTTCAACAAAAAACATTGGCATGAAGAAAGGGATTTTGGCATGCCGTATAGAAAACATTCAAGCATCTATCCTGCATTAGTACCGTGTGGTTCAATAAAAATCACACATTCCAATTTAAATAAGAACGACAAAATCAAATATCCATTGTAACAGTCAATATCATTCCAAAATCATAAAACATTAAACAAACCTTCGGTAATCAAATTGGTGGAATAATCCGGATTCATGAGATGTTCTTCCAATGAATCACAATTTTGCAATGTATAATCATCACGAAAAATAATTAAAATCACATTCATTACAAAAAAATATAAAAATAACAATGGACAAATATATAATTAAACAACTAACGAGAAAGTAATTGTGTAAAACTCATGGGGTCTTCAAACACCATACTCAATGGCAAAATTTTAATTGATCGTTTTGGTATGGCAAAATTTTGAATTTGGTGAACAAGAGAAATAAAGAAGAAGAACTAGAACACCTAAAAATTACTCCCTCCGTCCCTAAAAGATTGTGACATTTTGACTTTTGTTAGTCGAACATTACAAAATTTGATCATGAATTCCCATTAAACGATAAGAAATAATATAGTCTTGTGAGACCTTGTTAGATTCTTCTCAATATATATTTTTGAAATATTAACTTTCTATAATTTTTTTGCATGTAAAATAATAAATATTTATGTTTTAAATCGTATTTTGTTGACCACCAAAAGTCAAAATGTGACAATCTTTTAGGGACGGAGGGAGTATTTTGCTACTAGGCGATTGGAAAGAAGATCCATAAAATTTAGTGAATCAGGATGATAAAAGAGGCTAAAATTTAGGAATTTGATTGAAATTTAGGTGGAAAATCAACGAAAATGAAGGGACTTAAGATGATTGATAAACGTTATGGCATTTAGATAGTTTATTTACTTTTAATTTATTAATTTTTTTTAAAAAAAACTAAGCCACAAATGGCATTTTCATTTATGAACATTGGATGATAAAATGTGAAGATTTGGAGCATCCAACATCTGTGGTTAATTTAGTACCAATTACCAAAAAATAGGTTTGGTATCATAAATCCTGGCTTTTCTAAAATGTGCCCTTAGGGCACAGGTTAAGAAATTAATAAAGGAACATAATTGCTAATAATTGTATTTGAAATTTGAATGTTACCTTATATGCTTATGAATGTTACCTTATATGCTTATGAATGTTAAATTGTATTACCATATTAAGTGTTTAACATGTGCTAAAGGCACATTTTAGAAAGACCCAATATTCTATTGGACTGTTTCAACACGATAAAATCCGAGAAAACTACAGCCTATTTTGATTGATCTCAACTCAAATACTTCCATAGTTCCATGTGAATCTAATTTTTAGACTCATTTACATTTTACAAGCCAATATTCTATGTACTACTTCAAAAGCAAGGGAAGAAAAGAAATTAACTATAATGAGATAATTGGTCAATAATATCCACTATATAAAGGTGAATTTACTAGGCTTGGAGACACTTTATTTAAGGGTACTATATATATATAGGGTTTTTCTAAAATGTGCCCTTAGGGCACAGGTTAATTAAGAAACTAATAAGGGAACATAATTGATAATTACTCCCTCCGTCCCTAAAAGATTGTCACATTTTGACTTTTGTGGTCAATTACAACAAAATTTGATCACAAATTCTCACTAAACGAAAAGAAATAATATAGTCTTGTGGGACCTCGTTAGATTCGTCTCAATATATGTTTTTGAAATATCAACTTATTATAATTTTTTTGCATTTAGAATAAGAGATATTTGTATTTTAAATCGTGTTTTATTGACCACCAAAAGTCAAATGTGACAATCATTTAGGGACGGAGGGAGTAATTGTCATTCTCATTATTATTATAGTTCTTATTATTTGCTATAATAATAATTATTTATTGCTTTTATTATTATTACTATTAGTATTAATAATAATAATAATAATAATAATAATAATTGTCAATCTTATTATTATTAATTATTATAACAATTACTATTATTTTAATTTTAATAAATATAATAATACTAATTGTGTTATAATAATAATAATAAATATGTTAATAATAATAATAATAATGAAAAATAGGATTATCTTTACACATGTGGCAGTGGTTAGTGAGACAGGGCACATGAAGAACTTTTCATAGCAGGCTGCGGATGGTTGGAATATCAGCTGTAATCTATCATGTTTGGCAGGCTCGAAACAAGGCAGTTTTTTAGGGCACAGTACCAAGCATGGATCAGGTGGTCATAAAGTGCTTCCACTCGATACGTAGCTGTATAAATTGGTGGAATGGTATAAACAGGATAGGTCTAATTGGCAATTATGCATAGATTGGGGGTTTAGTTTAGATATTCTCCAAGACTGATGGCTTTGAAGTGTAATTCTTTCTTTCTTTAATAAAATTTCTTTTTTGTAAAAAAAAAAAAGAAATTACTATTTAACTAATGAACCGAGTTAAAGTGTATGAAGATGAGAAAAATATTTTTATGTTATACTATATATCTACTTTTCAATATATAGTTTTAAACTTATTACTAAATAATTGAAAACTCATTTTATTATTAAATAATTCTTTTTTGGAAGATAAACTATTGTGTTCAAAATTATGTTACATTTACTTGAATTTATTTTAATGAAATATTAGTAACTTAGTTATATTGTGATTATTATTATTACATCATACCAAACTAAGGAATGTAATAATTAATGAGAATTGAAAAATAGAATAGTCAAACTTTTGATATGAAACAAAGAAATAAGAATCATTTATGTTTGTGATAGAGTATTCAACTCTTGAATTTTTATTGTTCTTTTAAATAGAACAATTACTAATACTCTAATACAATTAGGTTGCATTTGGTAACCAAAAATGAAATGAAATAAGTCAGAACATAATTTGGTTGAATTACCCAATTTAAGATAATACCCATTACCTACAAATTGCGAATAATTATCCATTACTTAAGATAAGGTAATTAAATGAAAAAAAATATGATGCAATTACAATAATATTTATAATTATAGCGTATTATTCTAAAAATACTATCTTTACCCAAGGGGCTCTGATTACATTGAAATATTTGAGACAAATGTCTCCAAAAAAATTGAAACCTTATACTTCTGGCTTATTTTCATTTTGGACCCTCAACTATGACAAAAGTTTCATTTTGGACCCTGATACTATCATAACTTGTGCACCCTATACTTCAGTTTGTCTCATTTTGCAGCCTAAAACGCCAATTTCATATTGAATTTCCTTTTGAACAAAGGGAAAACTCGGAATATCACATACATTAAATTTTTGGGATCCTTTTTACAAATAATTAAACTTGTAAATTGAAAATCAGCCCCACACTTTATCTTCTTCATCAAACATGACCCCTCCCCCACCCCACCCTTCATATTCTTCATCAAAATGTCAACCTAACAAAAAAATGGCCCTTCATCTTCCTCACAATACATAAAATGCATCAACTCATCAACTCTTCAAAAGCTTAGGGTTCTAAGACTCATCAAACCAACAAAATATTCAGTTTTTAGCTTTAATTATCGAACCAATTTTCAATTGTATAAACATTTCTCATAAATTCATCAGACCAACAATAAAGATCCAATCTTTTTTTTTGCAGGATGTTCTCATTGATATTCAACAAAAACTTCTGCTAAAAGTAGATCATGTGTCCATATTACACAATCTCTAGTTTTCGACCAGACGAATCCACATATCTGCATTGTATGAATATTACACTTTGACAATTAGATAAAATAGCTCTCTACTCATAAACAACCATACGCAGATCTTGATCATCCTCAACATTCACTGAAACCTAATTGTTACATCAAGGTAATCTCCAATCTGAAAGTCTAGTTCACCCAATCCGCATAAGTATGATGTCCTCCAGCCTTGGTGACAACGCGAAGCAGCGACGGACATGTTTTTTCACGATCGACCGGTGGGGGTCGAGGAGCGTCCCTAAAGGGAGGCGGAGGGAGGCCTCGGCCACCGGGTGGCAGAGCTCTACCTGGTCTTCTTCCCACTTCTGCCATTCAAACCCTCTTTTTGCAGTTGAAACGACGACGCTGGTCGCAATTTTCAGAGGGGGGGGAAGGGTTGGTCGCGATTTTCATGGAGGGGGAGGGCTGGTCACGATTTTTAGGGAGGGGGTGGGATGGTTGATTGGTTGTGGTGGTGGGTTATGAGGTTTTAGTGGTGATAGTGGTGGTGGTGTTGAGTGTGGGTAGTGAAGCTAAGGGAAGAAGAAGAAGAACAACAATAAGAAAAAGAGAATTATGTTAATTTTAATATTATCAAAAAGTGCCCAAAAAATTAATAAACTTATTATTTCAAGTTTGCCCTTGTTTCTACATTAGTTTAGGGGCTAATATTGCATTTTAGGGTGTAAAATGAAACAAATCGTAGTATAGGGTGCAACTTGAGTCTTATGATAGTATCAAGGTCCAAAATGAAACTTTTGTCATAGTTCATGGTCCAAAATAAAAATAAGCCTATACTTCTTGGTTGAAAGCTTGGGTTGGATAAATATTGAAGAAAACTGTTTCGTTTTGTGTACATTAAACCTTTGAATTTAGAACCGTGTTATAGTTCGATTTCATTTTTTGTTTGACCACGTATACCCGATTCAGAATAATAATGTATTTAATTAATATTATGCAAATATTTTTTTTTTTTTGCTAATAAGCGATGAATTTCATTAAAGAAATGAAAAAAAAAAAACAATTTGTGAAATGAGGTTGGTGAAGGTTGGTGGTGGTGGTGGAGAAGAATATGGTGATGATGGGTGAAGGTTGGTAAAGACGAAAAGGATGGTTGATGAAGAAGAAAGGAGGGTCAAATTAGACTTTTCATAGGGGGTGATGATAGTTTAACTAAGAAATATTTAAGTGGTTGTGGAGATTAATAATAAGGTTAAACGTATGGTATTTAGTAAAAATTCTCTACATGTATTCCTCCATTAACGGAACCGAGCTTAACTTGTTTGACATGGTCACATGGGATGAGGCTTTTGGGTTTGGGCCCGTTTGGGCTCAACTAATTTTTTACTTGGGCTAGAGCCATTCTAATTCTATTCATAAGTTTTGTCCAAAATCGCTTTAGACTTGTTTACCCTTGGAATAATATTTAATACATTAATTAAAAAAATTATTTATTTGGATTTCAAATTAGACTCATTTTAGTTAATTTTAATTAACTACAGTAAAATAGTTTTAATTTGACTAGAGCTAGTTTTATTTGATTGCTGAATATAATTAATTAAGAATAATTAAAATTAAGAATGTTTATTAAATTGTAATTCGATTAGGATTTTATAAATCGAATATTTTAAAATTAATTTCATGTTAGATATATTTTTAATGGACTTCAATTAAATAAATATATTCAAATACCTCTAATTCCATTAGAGATAGTTTTGATTAATACTTTGAGTATGATTAAAACTAAGATGATTTATAAATTCTAGTTGAATTATGATATTATAATTTTGAATATTTTTAATAAATAAATTTCAGTTTTTATATTGTTTCACTTAATTTTTAGTTAACTGCATTAATAACGAAAGTTGAAACTCTAATTTAATTAGAGATAGTTTTAATTGATATTTTGGAACAAAATTTAAAATGAAGATCCTTTCTTAAATTCTATTTGACCAGAAATACTTTTAGTTGATATTCTAAATATAGTAAAAATAAGATTCTTTATTAAATTATAATTTGCTCTTGGTTTATATGTTCGCAATAGATTTAAGTAAAATAAGAGACATTATGCGATTATATGATTAGCTAGAGGGAGTTTTTTCTTAGAACCTAATGTAATAGGGTTAGGAAGACCTAACATTAAATCTGGATCATTAGATATTGATGGTTATTGTAGTGATTTTGTTGAGTGATTATACGAATTAAATATTGGTGGTTATTGTAGTATTTATCAATAGATTAGTAAAACCTAACTGTTAAAATGTTAGGTTCTATAATAATATACCATTTGAAACTAATACTTCCTTCATCCACAATTGTTTGGTCATTTTATGTTTTTTGAGAATCAAACTTTGAAAATATTGATTATGAATTTTCATTACCCGATAATAAAGAATATAGTCATGTGAGATGTTGTTAGGTTCGTTTCAATATATATCAACTTTTTTAATTTTTATGTGTGTAACAGAACTAAAGATATTTATGTTTTAAGTCATGTCTCGGTGACCATGAAAAGGCAAACGAAAGAAGGAAATTAGAATGGAGAGTAGTATGTTTAGAAAATAATAATAATTTGTTAACACACTACTACAATTGGTTTCTATGAATTTTTACACTTAAATTTAATTGTTTCATGGAGATGAATAATCAATTGCATGTATTACATGATTCCTTAATTAATCGTGTACCTTTTCATTTACATTCATATTATAGCACGATTAGATTAAAATACATGGTAATTTAGTTCTGTATTTAACATATTATTTCGTTCTTTTTTTTTACTTGTCATTTAAGCAATATTTTTTTAATTGCTGTTTTACTTTTTCAATATATTTTTGGTTTAGTTTTTCTATTTTTACATTGTCATTAAATGAGCATGAATTATTTTTAACTTGTAACTTGAGATGGTATTGTTTATTCTTATGATTAATTGTTGGAATGGTCGTGTGGGTCTGATGCACTTTGGTCTCCAAAAGTGATACTGTTGCGGAAATGGTCCCTGAAAGTGTGTATGTTGGTGCAATTTGGTCCCCATTCCGTTAACTCCATTAAATTTTGAGCGTGAATAACGATTTTTTGGCCAAAAACAAAAATTTTATAACTTAGTGATAATCTATTTGTGTCTACCTAATTCACCCAATATATACATGTAATTGCTCGAATGACCACTTTAACTATGACTATTGGGCTAGTATTAGATATTCGGTTCATTTTATAATACTTGACCTATATTCGGAATTAGTTCGTAATAGTCAATACGCATTCGATCTGGATATTCCGATTCGTTTTTTATGGTATTCGATTTTCTTGGTTATAATTTTACAATTAAAACAAAAAAAATTAATACAACTCAAAAATCAATTCAAAATAAACCAAAAGATTACAAACGATAAGTTCAATAATACTTTTTGAGCCATATGTAAATACAATTAGGACAACAAACACCAAAAATCACAAACAAAATTATGAGAATCATTTACTGGAAAACAAGATAATACCCAAAAAAAACAAAACAAAACCCATTTAAATTGCCACTAATTTATACATTTTTATGAGTTAATCGGATAGCCTAGTGGGAAAAGGCTCTTGCTAGTGACCAGAAGCTCCTAGGTTCGATACTCACCTCATCGCTAATTTACAAAAAAAAAAAAAAAAGATTATAGTTCTTTTATTTAAACCAAAAATTATATTTATTATTTCTAAGAAAGTCTCTACAACTTCTATTCTACAGCACCAACCCTTCAATCCACCCCTGACCACCCCCCCCCCCAACCCCCACCCCCCCCTCCCCCCGCCACCACCACCACCAAAGGTATCATAACTTTGACATTCATTTTCAATAATAAAATTCTCATCCTCCAAGGCTCCAACTAACTATGACTCCAAGTTCTTCAATTGAAGTGCATGTTTAACAATATTAATCATAAAAGCTCATGTGAAGTATGTAAATCTCAAAGCTGTTATTGCAGAGTTGCAATAAAACTCAATAACAGCACTTAAATACAAACTCACTATATATACCAATGAGTACATTGGCTAAACTCAAACTCACTCAAGCCTTTAGCCAAAGAAAGATAGCAAACAATCCAATACTTCTTACTATGGGGAAATATTCCATTTTCTTGGGACTCTTGGTTATCTTATTTGCAGCAAGTTTTTGGCAGGCAGATGGCAGGAAGGTGTCCGGAATATTCGACCTCGAGACCTTTGACAAGCATTTTCTCCACCACATTTTCAAGAAACATCCTCTTTTCAAGAAACCGGAACCTCCACTTGATAAGCCAAAGCCAAAAGAGCCAGAGAAACCAGAACCTGGAAAGGAACCAAAGCCATCAGGACCTAAGAAGCAAGAGAAGAAGAAATCAGAACCAGAAAAGAAGAAATCAAAACCAGAAGCACCCAAAAAAGAAGAACCCAAGAAAGAGCAACCATCAATAGAAAAGAAGCCTTGCCCTATTAAGTTTCCTGGATTTCCAAAGATCCCAAAAAAATTTGGATTTCCAAAGATTTCTCACCCACCTCATGCATGATGAACTGAAACGAGTCGCTTAAATTTAATTTTTTTTACAAGTGCAAATAAATTGCTACAACAACAAAAGATGGAGCTCTTCAAGATATTCATGGAATGCAAAGTGGAGTGTTTTCTCTAGTCGATGTAAACAGTTACTCTTAAGTCAAAACCAATGTCGTACAAGATACAATAATATGTAATGTTTTTCTTATACTTTGGTTTTTTTTACAGCAGTCGCGAAATATAGTGCCGCGGCTGCAGAACTTCCATACAGGAGATTGGAATATGAATCCTCTGCATCAAGTTTCTCCTCCCATGAATAAAAGAAGCAAACCAAAGCTTGAAAATTATAGTACAACGAGCAGCTAAACCAACTCAAACCAGAAAGCCCCAATCCACACAAATCTTCCGATTTGTTCTATTTCTTGGGAGTTTCCAACTACAAACTCTACCTCTTATAGTAACTATACATCCATGGACAATATTATCAACATTTCTACTTACGTTCTCAAAAACTCGACTTCTAGGCAGAGCTTATTCGACCGACTTCTAAAAGACTTGCCTCTACATGTGACTAGGCCTGTAATCGAGCCGAATCGAGTCGAATATTTGCAAGGTTCGAGTTCGGTATCATGTCTTCGAACCTTTTCGAACCGAACCGTTCGATTTTGGAAATACTTAAAAATCAAGGTTCAGGTATCAGTATCATGCCTTCGAGTCGAATACGTCGGACTATTTCGAACACGAGACGTTTGATCACAAGGCTAGGCATGCCTCATGAGGGGGAGCGGGGTGGGGTAGCGGCTTTTGAGAAGAGAAGAGATGAGGGAGGGCCGAAGGGGAGGGGGAGGGTGATCTGGAGAGTAGAGATGAAAGAATGAGAGGAGTACACTGTACATATAAGAGAATATATGTGGGTTGATAAGGATTTTATCATTAAATACATATATAGTTATTAGGATTTATATGTGGGAATATATGTGGGTTGAAGGGAATACATATATTAGTCCACAATGGTTCAACCCTCTTATTTAATGACGGGGGGAGGGGGTGATCGAGCCGGACTAAATCGAACCGTTCGTCTCGATTTTCGAAATACCTAAAAATCAAGGTTCAGGTATCAGTATCATGCCTTCGAACATACTTCGAGCCGAATATTTTCGAATCGGATACGTCGAATAATTTCGAACCAAGACGTTTGCTCACAGGCCTACATGTGACCATAGCAACTCCCATCTCCTCCTCATAGATGAGAAAACAAAACCCATTAATCAGGAATCTATCAAACTTAACAACAAACTGAGAAAAAAACTCATTAATCAAGAATCTTTGCATTGCCACTATTTATAGTTGTTAAACAACTATAGAAAAATCCAAAATTGACAAGGGCTACGCCATTGCTAGAATGTGAGAAAGCAGAGCTAAAATTGAGAATTAAAATGTTGTTACAATCTGCAATAATTTGGATGACCTCCAAACTGCAGCAATCGGACGACCTCCAAATTGAGACTATTTCAACAATTAACTCTTTATTCCTATAATAATGAGGGTATACTGAGTATGAGTTACATGCTTAAGAATTCTTTAAGTAGGCTGCTTAAAAGAAGGACAAAATTGTAATTTTATTATTTCATGAATAATTAAATTGAAAATAGACATAAAATTAAATTAAATTAAATGCACCCACAAATCATGCCCATCATCCTTTCAATGGCAACTTCTTCATCATTCTCATTTCTAACAACTAGCCATAAAATAGACAAAGTTAAATATTCACAAAATTTTCTCTAAATGAATCAGTAAATCACAATTCAAGTTTTCTTTAAAAGAAATAAAGTGAAACACAAAAATTCGCTCAAGATGAAGCATTTGAAAAAAATCATATAACCAACAGGAAGTTTGACTATTACAACATTCTCCTTACTCTCCATAATTATTTTAATGTGTAGTTTCCATGTACATTTATATACAGTACTCATATTAATTTACTAAACTACCCTTTTAAATTGATGAGAACAAAACATTCAATCTCATTTATCAAATTTCCTCTTTCTCTAAACTTTAATTTATTAAAAAAATCTCTCTAGAATACCAACCATATTTTAAATCTGGGATGGGTAACTCAAAGATCAAACAATCATTATCTACTCATCAACCACCACCATATTTTATACTTCGATACTTAAATAGTGGATTTGATTCAAATCACAATTTTTTGTCTACTAAGGCTATAAATTTTGTTAATTTTGACTTTCGATTTTCAAACAAGACAATCTTTCTTGTATGGAAGGAGTATTTGATGTTATTTCTGCTAATAAAGATATGACTATTTTGCTCTCTCCTTTAATTCGATTTATTTATTTATTTATTTACTTTGTTACTGGTTTGTGTTCATTTGTTGTTGTAATCATATTTGATTAATTAGTATATTTGTTGTCTTGAATTAGTTAAAGATTTAATGAATACAAATGTTTTTGTTCGAATATGAAAACATGTCATATTGATTATGTGAAAAAATTTGAACTTTTTTTGTTTCTACAATGTGCCCATTACTTAGATTAAATTGTGTGTGGATTTACCTTTAATTGGGAGATTTTATGATAAAGCTCTTGTCATGTTCGTGAAGCAATCATCATCTACTCATTAATAGAATTGGTGATGAAGGAGAAGAAATTAACAGTTTTATATCATTTTTGTAGAGAAAAAAAAACTCACACTTCTAAAGAGGGAGTGATAAATTGCAAATAAATTGAAATTTTTTGTTGATGAAATTTCGTAAGGACAAATTTGGAAATAAGAGTTGGAGTACTATATATAGATACCGTATATAGAGTTTGCGATAACCATTTTATACGTGTTAGTTGGGATGAGATAACCTTACAAACGAAAGAAATGATTGAAAATAATATAATAAATTTGACCACTAATGAACGAAATATGTAATACAAAGATCACCAAAATCGATGAGAAAAAAATCACAAATGCATCATACCAATGACATGATTAATAACGCCAAAAAAATGAAAAGATTGAGGATTACAGAAAACAAAAAGAAATGTGATGGACATTGAAAAATTCAAATACACAGGAAAAATCGAAAAAACGATTTTGAAAAATGTTAAAAACACAAAAAAATTTGTATAAAGAAAAATCATGTAATTTAGAAAATCGTCAAAATGGCAGACAAATTTTGAAATTAAAAAATTTCCAAAAAAGAAGGAAACAAAAATCATGAAGTCATGAATTAAATGTAATAAATACTCGGCACACAAATCTCCACAAAAATCTCACTATTGCATAAACTAAGGAAAGTGATATAATGAGCATGTAAAGAAATTGTAGTTAGCCTATTATACAATTTCCTTCTTATTATATAGCAACATAACATCATTATCTTGACTTCTACTTTTTTTCACTCTCATATCTTTAGGAACAAAAAAATACACATAAACCCTAATAAAAGTTCATCCAAAGTGGTTGATGAAAAGAATGGAGAGGTGAAAACAAGAATTTTAGTGTAGTAATTATTATTTACATATAGTCATTTTTTTATATATATATTTTTTCAACAGTCTTATGATGGTGACAACAAAATGAAAGTTCATATAAACTGGGTGATGAAAAGGAAGGAGCGAACAAATGAAGGCCGAAATTGAGGTTTAATTTATGTTTGCTTTATGAAAAGCACGAAAATTTCCATAAAAGAAACATAAATTAAACCTCTCGATCTGCATTTCTTCTCTCATTTCTTTTCATCACCTAATTTGGATGAACTTTCATTTTTGTTGTCACCGGCATGAAACTGTTAAAATATAGATTTATGAAGACTGAGAAAAGTTAAATATAGTTAAGGGTGAAAAGAAAAATAATATTCCCTCCGTACCTAAAAGATTTTCACATTTTGCCTTTTGGTAGTCAACAAAACACGATTTAAAATGTAAATATCTTTTACTCTACATGCAGATAAATGATAAAAATTTGATATTTTAAAAATATATATTAAGACAAATTCAACAAGGTTTTACAAGACTATATTATTTCTTATCGTTTCATGGGAATTCATAACCAAATTTTATTATGTTTGACCAACAAAAGTCAAAATATGACAATTTTTTAAGGATGGAAAGAGTACTATTCTTTGAATTGGGAATTGTAAAACGTCTTTTATTATAGAAAGAGTCTAATATGAAATAAAGGGAGTATTATTCAAAAAATGTGTAGGAGATGAATGCACAAGGTTGGGGGAGGGGATTATTGGAGATGAAAACAGAAGCAGGAGGGAGGGGGGTCGGGAGGGAGGGAGGGGTTTGCTGGAGATGGAGAGGAAGATGGGCGGTTAGGGACAAAAGGGGGGAGGATATTTTTTCATTTTAATAATTTTATTTTTTTTAATAGATTCTTAATATATTTTGTTAACTAAAATTAATTTTAATAAGATCATCATTTCCTCTTTGTTATTTATAACATAGTTTTATTTAGAGTTACGATTCACGAATCATGAAATCGAAAACTTTTAATACTTCAATAGCATTTTCTCTAACAGCCGAAGAAGCCACTTCTATTGACTTTTCGGAATCTGATCAACGGTTAGTAGAGTGTGCAACCAGTGTTTATGCAAAGTTACCATCTCAAGGGGATGCTTTCATCAACTTTCAAGGTTTCAGTTTGGTTATGTCCCTTGCATGGAACTGCGAAGGGATACAGATTTTCTTCCCAACGGACAAAGACAAGGAACGCATATCGGACAGGGGGCTTGGTGTTTCGATAATAATATGATTTTAATGCATGACTGGAAAAGAGATCTTGTTCCATGGGAAATTCCTTTTGACTCTAGCCCTTTTTGGGTACAGATTCGTGGACTACAAGAATAATTCCTAGCTGGGGAAGTTGTTAATCGCTTAGGCAACATCTTCAATGGATGTGGTCATATTGAATTTCGCATGGACAAACAGACAGTTGTTTCGGCGAATGATCCATTTAGGTGGTTAGTTCGACTTAAAATTGGAGAGGCTATTGTACAAGAATACTTGGCTATACTACCAGGGAAGATTATCGGACCAAAGTTAACTATGGTCGAGAACTTCGTTCTCCTTCGAAGTTGTCTTTGCGATTGTTTCGTACCTTCATGCTCAGAATGAAGTAGGTTATTTGATGTATTTAATTTGGTAGAACGTTAAATCTTGTTCAGAGGATTTGAAGATTGAAATGTTGGGGCGGTTTGGTCTAGGGTGTTATGAGCTCTCAATTGGAGCTTCTGGTTATTTATAATGCTTTATTAGGTTAGATTTTTTAGTTTTTTAGATTAGCATCGGTCCTAGGTCTCTTTAGTAGTTGGATCTTTGCATTGTTGTTGGGTTATTCCCTCTATAGCCCTTGTAGACATGTAGTGTTTTTAGTTGGATAGATTTGTATACTTCAACTATTATTTCAATAAAATTGTTAAATTAGAAAAAAGAGCCTATTATATGTTGAATTCCTAGTTTATTGTTCATTAAATTTTAAAATGTATCACTTTTAATTCAAAATCCCGAAAAATTTAAGTCAAAATGAATTTGATGAAAAGAACTCCAACTTTACGAAATTGAATCGGCATGTGATAAGTAAAGGTGGAAAGCATTTGGTGTTGTGAATTGTGATGTTGATGGACCGACAATAACAGGGACTCTATGTGGTTCATAGGAAATCCCCCTTCCTCTATTCAACTTATATATATATCGAAGGCATATTCTATATATATTTCTACTTAATTTAACTTCATGTGTGGAAACAATTTGAGGCCTTAAATGGTTACCACTTCGACTTTTTAATTCTAGAACCTTCCCTTTCAAATGTTGAATGATTCTCTTCGAAGTCTTCTCTGCACACTACCATAAAAATTATAAACGTTTCCGGCACATGTCTAATGATAAAAAATTTGAAATAAGTAGCATCACGTCTTACCTCTTCTGCATTGTGTGAATTCGAGTGTCCTATAAGGCAAAATTTGCTTTGAAAGTGATTAACTGGAAACGTCAAGTCTCCTGACCATCCGACGCACATTCCGCATCGCGTGGGTTCAAGTGTTCTATGAGGCAGAATCTGTTACGAGAATAGTCAAAATACAACTCAAATCCCCAGACTATCCGACACAGAGTTTTTTCTTGCAACCTAACTTAAGATAGGGTTAGTAAAACCTAACTTCATATCTGGACCGTTAGATCAACATTAAATAAGTAGTTAGGTCTATGTCATTTTTATAAATGCTTGTACAATTTTTACCTTTTAATTAGTAAAACCTAACTTTATAATAGTTAGACTGTAAATATTAACTCGTAACGTTTTATATAAAAAATAAAATCATAAACCATCCAATGTAAGGTGATGACATCATGCCATACGCAACCAAATGTTCACACCTTTTTTTCCTTGAACATCTCGACAAAGCCCAATTTCGTGGCCTTTCACTTACAAATACAAACCCCTACCCCTTCCATTTCATAACCAATTTTGTCCCAAAACATTGTCCACTTTTCAAATTCCTTAACATTTTCCCATTTAACATCGTCCGAGAAATGTGTCCAACAGGAACATCTCTTCACACCACCAGAGCATTGTCATCGTCATCATCTTCTCCGACGAATCTCCGGTCAGCTTTCGATGTTCTTGACGCTGACAACGACGGCAAAATAAGCCGCTCCGACCTCCAATCGTTCTACAGCGGATACCTCGGGACAACCGAAGACGACGTCATAGGCTCCATGATCATTTTAGCCGATTCAAACAATGATGGTTTCGTCGAATACCATGAATTCCAAAAGGTCCTAGAAAATAATAACAATAATAAAAATAATATTATGGAAGATGTTTTTAAGGTAATGGACAAAGATGGAGATGGGAAAGTTGGTATTGAAGATTTGAAGAGTTATCTGAGGTTGGCTGGTTTGGATGTTTCCGATGATGACGTCATGGCTATGGTGAAACTTGGAGGCGGTGGTGATGGAGGAGTCACCTATGATGGTTTTCTCCAGATTTTGGCTGTTTGATTATCATCACAAATTTTTGTGGTTTTGGGCGGAAACTATTCTCACGACATAATTATAAACGGCTCATGGTCTGTAATTTTAGGTGAAAGCTATTTTCACGATGTAATTGTAAACGGTTCAAGTTCGTTCTTTAGATCGATTTGATATCGTTTTTTGTACTAATAACCCTCAACGCATACAAATGATTATTGGTCAGTGTTTTGATATGAATGAGATTGAGTTTTTGTAAAAAAAAAAATTTTGATATCGTATGATTGATAAATGATTATTGGCAGTTCTGACTTCTGGGAAATGCTGAGGGTATAATTGTCATGTTCGTTGTGTACCACTGGCTGCTGAGTGCAAATGATTTAGGTCTAACCCTAATTTGTTTTTTGTTTTTTTAATAGTTTAATCTTGATCTGTTATATTATACACACCCAAACACTGAATTTTGAAAAATGAAATTATAGTTACGCCACTTTATTTAGAAGTATAGGGGCTCCAATGTACATATCAAAACAGTGAGTTACTGTTTCAAAATATCGATTTTATCCCATCGAGCGAAGCACGGGTTGATAATCTTAATAACGTGTTCGGCACTCATTTCTAACCTTATGAACGTGTTTGCAAGTCGTTGCTTGGAGACATGTTTGTAACCTTACTAACGAGTGATCTACTCGTTGATAAGGCTAACAACAAGCAAATAGCTTGTTGATAAGCTCGAGCAGGTAGCTCGTTGATTAAATGATTGAAATTATCGGAGTTAATCGGATAGTCTAGTGGAAAAGTATCTTACTAGTAACCAGAAGGTCCTGGTTCGATATTGACCTCATCGCTAATTTACAAAAAAAAATATTATTGAAATTATTATAATAATTAATTATTATTATTGCTTTATTATGATTATAAATTTAATAATAATAATTATTATGATATCATTATTAGAATTAATTATAATTATTGTTTTATTATGATATAAATATAATAATAATTATTATTATGATATTATTATTATAATTAATTAGTGTTATTGTTTTATTATGATTATAAATTCATGATTATTATTTTTATTTATAAGTTTCATTATTGTTAATTCTTAAACTATTAATTCTATTAACTATGATTATTATTATTATTAGTATTAATAAATATGGTTATAATTATATATTGTTACTATTTAGATTATTACTATTGTTTTATTATGAGTATAAATATAATAACAATTATTATTATTATTATGATATTATTATTATTATAATTAAGTCCTATTATTGTTTTAATATGATTATAAATTCATAATTATTATTTTTACTTATAAGTTTCATTGTTATTAATTCTTAAACTATTAATTCTATTAACTATGATTATTATTATTATTAGTATTAATAAATATGTTTATATAATTATTTATTGTTATTATTTAGATTGTTATTATTGTTTTACTATGATTAAAAACTTATGATTTTCTTTTTATTTATATTTTTATTATTATTAATTCTTAAACTATTAAATGTATTAATTATGATGATTATTAAATATTTTTAGTATTAATAAACATGGTTATATAATTATTTATTGTTATTATTTAGATTATTGTTATTTTTTATGTCTATTATTGTTAATTGTATTTATTATTATTATAATTAATTGTTATTATTTTGTTAATGATTTTAAATTTATGATTATATTATGTTATTATGATTAATATTTTTACTATTATTGTTATTAATTATCATTACTAAAGTTATTACTACTATTATTATTATAATTAATTTTTATTATTTCTATTACTAGTAAGAGTAGCTTTAATAATAATAATAATAATAATAGTATTAATAACTTAATTAAAGATAATTACATAACGAATAAGTTTGAATTTTATAAATCAATTTTACAAATATATATGTAGTCCATGTATGTATATAAGTAGAACAATTGGTACAATAATGGATAAAAGACGTTCCTGGTACGTGCTTTTTGGTATCTCTGGCGCCGACGTGGTTCATCTGCTCGGTATAGTTTGTTGAATGAGTCCATTTGATCCTCGTACCTATTTAGTATTCCTACAGTTGAGGAATGTCGTCCCTCTCTCCAATACAATGCTATTGAGGATACAGGATGATCTGTGCCGGTCAGATGCAGCTATAATAAAAATTCTCAAGTGAGCAAAAGATTTATCGACTTAATTGATTACAAAGTTCGGATGTTACTAGTATAAAATGATTTCCTCCCTCGATGTGGGCTAAAATAAAGTGTTCCGATGGCGGGCCCCTATCATCGAAGATAGTTGGAAAGCAAGTTATCCCTCCAGAGTATCTAAATGAGATGAATACCACGTTGTACATTTTAGCCACGACGTGACTGCATTCTGGCAGGGTCATCCGGTTCTCTTTGGAAGCGGGTCCCGACTCGTGATATATCATGTCTTGTAGTTGGTCAACAGTTGATACTACCCCAAGATCCGCTGGTAAAGTTAGATTGATTGAGAAAGCTCCATAAGACGATTGTTCCTTACTCTGGGTCAATAGTCACAGTTCCCGTAAATTGCTAGTGCAACCACCCTAAATCCACAGTTTCCGTCTCCCAGTACATTGCTAAAACCTTGAATATAAGGGGTAATGTACGGAGAAATATAGGTTGCATACAACGAACCTTGCAGTGGCAATGGTATGCTATTAGGCTTCTTATCCAAACTCATGAGAGAGGGAGATATTATGTTCATTGATGATGGTGTATCCGGTGCGGCTGGGGACTATTGACTACCTGAATGGTTGCTTGGAAATGCTCATTGGGCTACCTTGGGTTGACCCTACCCTCGAAACACGGCCAACACTTTTTTCATTGGAGAAGGTTTGTAACCAATAAATTTCACGACCTTCTCAAATGCAAATGCCATTCTCTGCTTCGCGCTTGGCTTGGTCTTCACTGAGCGACTATGTTTGACACATGTGGATTATAACCAAATCGTTCAGATCCAGACACAGTCATGCTCTTGCGTAATCTTTAGGGAGGACTTCGATCATCGTGACCTGTTGGGTTATTTAGATGTTCTTCGTTTTACGCGTTTGGGAAGTCAATGTCCAACTTCTACCAATACTAGTGTAAATCACTAAGTGGAATGCTAACTCCTAAATATATGTATTCTTGGAGCATATGTGCACAAGGTAGACCATGAGTTCGTTGTAGGTAACAGCTACAACTTTCGGAATCTTGACCCCTTTCATACATGTGTTATAACTCGCCGCTTATGAGCTGAAATGCTTTTTCTGATACTTTGCGTATAATATTTTTGAAAAGGCTTGTGTGCAAGACTGTTGTGCAAGTAAGTTCCATTGTACGTCGATACCTTCTTTATCACTGTGATTTGCCCTTTCAGAACTTTATCGAGGGAAAAATTATTGTGTCAAATGGATAGTTTCGCCCTTTTAAGTTTCGTTTGACACGGCGATGTTCCCCTTCGACACGAAATTGAACCACATATAATTGCATTATATTTAATTTGAAGTGTGTAAGATATCTATTGTAATTGAAATTTAAATACCTATTGATTGTGTAATAACCGAAGCGATAATAGTTATCCAAGTGCCAACTAAGAATGTTACTGCTATAACCGGTGAGTCATGTCGTCCCACAATAATCAATCAACCTTGACCATCCTCGATACTGGAATGATACATGTGCCATCGCATATGCCATTCATTCTCAGTTGGTGCAGATATGGCCCAATTCCAACGTTGTTTGAATCCACAACAGCTGCTGGTAGGCGTCCCAGTTGGGATAACGCTTGTTGTAGAACACATTGTTCAATGTTGCGTAAGCATATATGGTGTTTCGGTTGTGGAGATATCGTCCTCACTGCTGCTATCAAACCCAATTCCCTATCTGTGACAAGAACTTCTATGGCATATCCATTTGTAAATAACGTCGAGAGCCACCAGACTACTCAAGTGTAATTCTCAGTTCTCTCGTGTTCTAAAAAGGCGTAGCAAACAGTTGAATATTTTCTTCGTACTAATTGCACCGACTACCTCTAGTAGTGGTATGACATACATGTTTGTGTTGTATGTGCAATCGAGCATTATTACCTGTGGATAAGCATTGAGCATGGCTTTTGATGCTGGGTGGTTGAATACCACGTCCCCCAATGTCGACAAACCAGTCAAACGATAGTCGAGCACATACTTATGATCTTGTAATTGCAACAAAAAAATTTCCAATGGCATTCTAGTCCCTCCTTTTTCTTTCCGTATCTTTGTTACATCACTGTAAACTCGCGTTAGGTTAGTAACATTACCGGGGTCAACTCTTTTAAGTGATGCAAGCATGTCGTTTGGCAGCAACATTTGCAATTATTGTTCCTGAATTGCTTTATAGTCATGGGGTTTGAGTTGGCCCAACCTAGACCCTTCAGCGTAGTGAGGGAATGGATGATTATGTCTACCCATCTTGACACGGACCCACCATCGACTATCACCTGTAACATACTCCTTTCCGATTATGCGAAATTGACACATACCTTTTTGGGTTGACGTCTCCCTTGAAATTTTTATTTGTTTCTCTTATATTCCAAACCTTGACTACACACGAGCTGGACAAATGCTCTTTTGTTTCCAGTACGTGGTTTGGAATTTCGGACTGCAAATATAATGTTCCTATGGGCTGCCATACAATGAACATGGTCCTCAAGTTCTTGTTTGCTCGTGAACCCGCCATCTGGATTACAAAATTCCTCAATTATGTTAGGAAATTCTTCGCCACCAATATCATCATGAACTTGGGCAATTGCGTCATAATTAACTGGAGTCATAACATTATACTCGGGTGCATTTTCTTCAACCAAAGTAAACTCATAAGGGTCGAGGTTTATCAAATTGTAATTATAATTATCCTAATAAATAACCATCTTTATATAAGTGGTATTATAATAATATTAAAAATCTGAATGTGAAAATAATTGGTTGAGCTACTAAACAAAATGAGAATCTAGTATATGTAAGTGGTATTGCAATGCAAGTGGTACTACAAGGCAAATCTCAATGTAAACTGAAATGTTTTTTTTTCGTAAAGTAGCGATGAGGTGAGTTTCGAACCCAGGACCTTTTGGTCACTAGCAAGTAGCAAGAGCTTTTTTCACTAGGCTATTCGATTAACTCGCATGTAAAATGAAATGTTGAGATGTTAATTTCGAACTACAACGTAATTTATATATAAGTGAAAGCTTCGGTAAAATACGCAAAAAGTAGCACACTGTTCCATATTTCATAAGTTCCGAAAATACGCAAAAAATAGCACTAAGCTCATTTATAGCCTTATGATGTTACATATTCCAAACGATAATGATGTGAAATTTTTTTGGTCGAAGCTTGTTAGTAAGCTTATTATCAACGAGCACTAAGCTCATTTATCAACAAGTTGAAGCCATATAAATCCCCATTTCGAAAATCAGATAGTTAATGTTAGAATCTGAAATTTTTAAAAATTAAATAGGCGAAAATCACTTCAATTAAGGATTAATTCACCACATTGATTTTAACAAGTATCTTACTTTTTAGTTTGGTTATTTATGTTCCGAAATTGATCTTATGTTAGTACTTTGGTTATTTAATGTTACATAATACTTACTCTATTAGTTAATATTGTATAATTTTATGGTCGTTAGTGTTACATAATAATTATTTCGAAAATATATTAATAAATTTGAATTATGGTAGTTACTAAATTATGTTAGTTAGTTCGTTATTAATTTCGACAATTATGTTAGGTTGTTTGAAAATTATGTTAGTTAGTTTAAAATATGTTAGTTATGTAATAATTAATTTCTAAAATATATGTTAGTTAGTAAATTATGTTAGTTAGATTGTTATTAATTTCGAAAAATTATGTTAGTTAGTTTGAAAATTTTGTTAGTTAGTTTCAAATATGTTAGTTACGTAATTATTAATTTCGAAAATTAATTTATTAAATTTGAATTATGGTAGTTAGTTACTAAATTAGTTAGTTAGTTAGTTGATTTTAAATTATTAGTTACTAAATTAGTTAGTTAGCTACTAAATTATATATAAGTTTTATATATATATATATAATATTTCAAAGAATACTATAATAATATCTTTCATTAATTAACATATATATATGTAAATTTTTAAAGTTAATATATAGTACATATAGTATATTACAATTGTAATATAGTTCAAAAATTAATATATAAGTGAAAACTAATATATTAATATATATATATATATAAAGTTAATATATATACTAATAATATATAAATTTTCAATAATAGTAATATATAAATGAAAATTAACATATATAATTTATAAATTTCAAAATTAACATATATATTTCAAAAATTAACATATTATTATAAACTTCGAAATTAACATATATAAATGAAAAATTACTATAATAATATATTTCAAAATTAACATATATATGAAAATTACTATAATCAATATTCATATTCCACATCACCATACCCTGATAACTCACAACAACAGTTTCATTACTCACAACAACCATACCCCGAGAACTCACAACAACCGCTCGATTACTCAAAACAACAATTCGATTACACAACAACAACATCCTGATACCCCACTACAACTATACCCCAATAACTCACAACAACAACAACAACAACAACATGATAACTCACAACAATAATTCGATAACTCATAACAACAACATGAGGACCCACAACCAGATATTGATAACACCGTTCCACAATGGAAAAAGGCATCGTAGCCGGACTAGGCAACCAAATAGAGGCTTGGCCAGTTGTGTATGGTATACATCAACGCCCATGCCATGGGCCCACAAATTCCAGAAATTTTGATAGGCTTTAAGACTAATCTAGCATCTGCGACGTGGGAAGATGCAAATTATTTGCAAAGGAAACCACTCGTGATGCAAACAAGGGATAAAGCCCAACGACGATGACAATTGCCGGTTGAATAACTATGGGCACAAATAGTCATTGCATCTCGGATTTTTCTTGTCCCAAATATTTTGGTCCAGACGCCAAATGTATTTTTGATCACCGCTTTTACCGAGCGGTGGCACCCGGAGACCAACACATTTCACATGCCCTTTGGTGAAATGACTATTACCTTGCATGATGTGCATGCAATCTTGGGGATTCCTATTGTTCGTCATCCGGTCAAGGCGACGGGATATTTTCATGACCCCGTTTTGTTCCCTTATGTGGAATACAACCCGACCAACCGGAGCTCCGTCTTGTTGAGAAGCATCCCAACTGTTTGCAACAACCGTGCACAAGGTAACCATGAAGCAATGACTCGCGGCTTCCTCTGGCATCTTCTTGGGTCCTCCCTCTTCCCAGATAAGTCGGGCACGCACGTTCGCTAGTGTACTTCAACCTATTAAGGGACGTTCATTCTGTCGGCGAATACGCTTGGGGTGCGGGGACACTTGCATTCCTATGTGACCAGCTTGGGAAAGCTTGACGCTGAGAGTCCAAACAAATGGCAGGATGCAAAACTCTACTCGAGATATGACCAAACTGAAATAAGTACTACCTAATTTTACTACTAAATTGTCATCAAACTTATATCACTTTTCTTTTGCAAATTGAAGTCTTAGATATTCGAGTACTTTCCTTTGTTCGGCCGGCCCAGAGGCAACACCTGGCGACCAGACTGACCTAGTGTTGAAGGATGGGCCGATCTTAAGACGCGTAACACCAACCCGACGCGTTTAGCAGCCTATCGGAACCAGCTGGACCAAATAACGATGGAAGATGTCACAAAACATTGTATATACAATTCGTTTTATAGTACAATTGGTATACAAATGAGTTAATTTCTATAATTTTATCATAGCAGGTCATTTGGACACCATACGAGCCCATGTCCATGATTCCATCTGTGTCGTACTAGTACGGTTGCCTCATATTCCTAGGGGTGACTGACGCGTATACGCCTACCCGAGTGACGCGCCAGTACGGGAATAATTGAAGCTTCACATCACATTCTATAGAAAATGAGTTACTAAAATAAACAAATCTATTCAATTATAAAATCAAAAATCAAATAAAATCATTAGATTATGAAATTTACAAACCTATGCATGACCTTATTTGTAGGATATAAACAATTGGAATTGAGTTTGTAGGAAACAAAATCAAAGAATAAAATTGAAGTTAGAATGAAGAAGATGTTGTCATGTTTTGTCTGTAATTGAAGAAAAAAACATGAAGAATGAATTGGAAGTGGGTTGGGAAAATGGGACCTGGGTTGGAAAGATGGAGTTTGGTTAGGGAGAGCCGTGATAAATTATGAAGCTAAATGCGCTAAGGCCCACGAAATTGGATCAGGTTGGTCCAGTTGGCATGTAATGGAGTTGGCACCAGATCCCATTCCCAATCAAATAATGATTTTTTGCTTTTATTTTATTAAATAGATAGTAAAGTAAGGAATTTGAAAAAGAATACTCCCTCCATTTGACTTTAATTTTTTTTTGTCAAACGATAACATACTCAAAGTAAACCTACACTAACGGGGAAGGGGAAATCTACGGTACAACGGGAAGAGTCATCCGTAATTATTTGGACCATCGCCAGGTGTCGAACCCATGACCTCCATTGTGAAGACATGGACCGATAACCATCAGGGCAAACCATGTGGTTCCATTTCACTTTAATTGACTTCATGCTTTTCGAAACACAACTTCAATCATCAATTACTTTATATTTATATTATAGAATATTACAAAAAGAATAATATTATGAAAGTACTTTTAAAACAAATTAAATTATATCAATTTCATATTTTTCGCACGAATGAATATAAAGTAATTTATAGTAAGAATTTGGCACGAATTTTTCAAAACGTCAATTAAAGTAAAATAGATGGAGTATAAAGTAAAACATCTTCACAAAATTAATAAAGATACCAAATAGAATAGATTTTAAGGATTATTTTAGATCATCTAGCATGAATACCCTGAATCGGGTTATACGGGTGGGATAACACTATACACATATCGGAACAGAGTTTACTTTAGGGGTAAAATTACTATTTTGCCCCCAAATTAATTTTCTCCCTACTACACTTTCAAATAAGGGGGATCGAATAGTCATCTCACACCAAATTTCACTGTTTTGGTGTGTGTATAAGAGATGAGTAGTGTAACGCCCCGCCCCGGAACATCGGGTCGGAACGTTATTTGATTTGATGGACTGGCACGCTTAATTTTGGAGTTGTTCTGAGTTAGGCTACCGAAAAGAAGATGCATCTTGATGGTACGAGTAGTACCAATCAAATCATATCAAACATATCATATCGCCGCACCTTGACCGGGTATTACAAGTAGAATTAGGGGTACACAATTTGAACTCCAGCAGTGAAGCAGAACAGGCGGCAGTGAGAAGAGCAAACAACACAAATCAAAATGGAAATAGATAAAGAAGAAGAAGAAGAATCACCCAAACTCATTCCTTTTCAGCTCCAATTCGACAAACCCATTGCTTCTCAAGTATGCTATTTTATTTTTACCTTCTAAATTCATTCTACTTATTTGTTTTATTTAGTCAAAGTTGGACATGGAAAAACGAAAAAGTCGATTAATGGGAATGGCTGGTAGTACAATTTATACTGAATTCTTGTTATTGTTTTGATGGTAAATTTGTAGATAAAATTAGCTGAATGGAACCCAGAAAAGGATTTGCTAGCTATGGTAACAGAAGACTCCAAACTGCTTCTTCATCGCTTTAATTGGCAAAGGCTTTGGACCGTTTCTCCTGGTACCCTTTTCGGCTCTTGGCAGTTTCGACTTACTATTACGGTTTTGTTGGATCGAATTTCGTCTAGTTTTGAATTTTGATGGTCGACTTTTTAAGTTTTGAAGTAGGTGTTACAAAAAGCTGATGCCTCTGAACCCGTTGTAGTGTAGATTTCCTCCTTCGGGTAGTGTAGGATTTATTTTTAGTATGATATCGCTTGACAAAAAAAAACTAGGTGTGACTAGATATGCAAAGCTAGTACTTTTAACGTACTTTAATATTAAAATGATAATTATGATTCACATTGAAGTTGTGTGTATCAATTGGGATTGCAAAATTTGTTTTCTCAGTGTTGGAAATTAGATTAAACTATCTTTTTTATGGAGGCTGTATTATTTTGATACATGTTTATATGAGTGCGATGTTACAAACGTTGATGTTTTGGTTCTTCTCAGAATCGACTGAAATAGCGAAAGGGGGTTTTCCAGATAATTCTTGTTAAGTACGAATCTTTATACTACTTAGATAACATTATTGGTTATTTTATTTAAAATGCAGTATACTGATAGGAATAAATGTGTTAATTGGATATGAGTATCATTTTAAGCATTACTGCACTCTGTATTCAGAATCTGACATTCAAGATTTTGTAGAAACTTATCAAGAATAAGTAGAAAAAGATGTCAGCTTTGCCAATGGTTTTCTCCGAATACAGGCTGTGTAAATTTTTCATTGTATTCAGGTAAGAAGGTGACGTCTTTATGCTGGCGTCCTGATGGTAAAGCGATAGCTGCGGGGCTTGAGGATGGGACGATTACATTGCATGATGTAGAAGTAATTCCCTTGTTTTCTTGAAGTGTTTTGTCTAGCATATCTCATACAAAATATGGAGAAATTCATTTTCGGGATGTTTCTAATGTTGGAAGGAGTATACATGCACAATCCATTTTCATTCGGTTTCGGCTTTTGTATGAGTTAAAACCTGCATGATTTGGTTATTACAGATTTTAAAACCTAATTTTATCTGTTTCATACTCAGCATTGTCTCTCCTTTCTCTATGTAGTTCAATCCGAGTAATGGGAGGATATCCTCTGAGCAATCTGGTTTAAGTATTATTTGTATGAAGGAAAAACGACTCCTTTCTCTATCTGGATTTTTATATTTGACATTAAATAATATCCTATATATCTTTGTTCTGATGAATTCAGAATGGGAGGCAACTCAGAAGCACCAAGTTGCATGATGTTGCTGTCGTGTGTCTCAACTGGGAAGAAGATCTAGAAAATAGTGAGGTAAGTTTTGTCATTGTTCAAGGTTCTATTATGAAACACTTTACATATCCTCACCAACAATATATACATATCTTTGGCTCCCCCTCTTCATAACACGTCAACTTTTTATTAAATGGCTTGTTGTAGGATGGTATTAGTAATGTCTCCACTTACGAGGATTGCACTTCTCGTTTCTTTCCTCCCCCGCCAAGGATTCCACATATGCCTGGACTTGTACCTGGCGATTCTGGTTTCATAGATGGTAATGAGGGTTCATCCCAGGAACTATCGAATTCAGCATGTCATCGATTCAGTATCTTGTGCAGCGGGGACCTATATGGAAACATTTGCTTCTCCATATTTGGTATATTCCCTATTGGAAAAATTGTAAGTTGAGCATTACAAACTGAAATCTAACTATACATATATGTCCAATTGGTCTAATTGCATTTCGTATAATTGATTTTCTCTTTATTCTTGTTTCTCCATAATATGCAAGAACATCCATGGTCTAGCGATTACCAGTTCACCTATTGACAATACTTACCGAATACGAGATGCTTCATTGCATAAGGTAAGATTACCTCAGATTGGTTGGTCATATCTTCTTTTCTATTTTTCACAACCATAATGCTTAAATGTGTAGGTTCCTCATTAACATTGTAACACTGTACTCAGTAGATTGTCATTTTTGAGAAATTTTAGAAGATGTCCAAAATGTGAAATGCTAGAAAGCAGGAAATTGACATAAGAGAAAAAATAATTTTCCCTATAATTTGTGTAAAAGTAACCGTCCTGCATAAATTGAGTTGGAGGATCTAATTGCATTAATAAGTTTTATATGAGAAGTGGTGCCACAAAAACATTTGTTATATTTCATTCAACAGAAGATGACACTTGTGAATAATTGGCACAGGACTTTCGATTGCTAACACTTGCTCATAACAAAAATTAGTCAATGTTCCTTCACCTGGACCACCATAATTTTGGTTGATCTCTCCCTCTTATCTTTGCTCCTTTTGCAGCTCTCTTTTTCTTAAGTTCTAAAGAAAAAAGTTTGATCATTGAACAAAACAATTTTGTGTAAGAAATATAAAGAAGGAAGTTATGACATGAACCTACTGAGCAACATTACACATTATGTATAGAGTTTGCAATTAATTTGTGCTGAAGTAGAGAACTTATAACTTCAACCAGACCTGTTTGAAGATCGTGTCTTCATGTCTAGCTATGCAGCTAACTTGTTACAACTTCTCTTTGTCTGGGAACAAGTAACTTAAGCAATTTGTCATCCTCGTGAATTTTTTTATATAAGGGTATCCTTTCAATGTCGATCCATTTATATGGTTCCCCTAGTTTTTTTGGCAAGAACTAGAAAATCTATGAAACGGTACTGGTTTCAATGTAGACCCACTCATTTGCATCTACACACTTCATGTTTATTGAAGATTTGTAATTGTACTACCAACTTAATTATGTTCACTTGATCAACCCAGGTGACCTTGTCGAAAGACCTCTGTCGTTCATTAGTTTTATGCACTGGACAACTTTCCCGAGATGGAGACAAAGAGGTGGAGAAAGGTACTTCTGAGCATAAATCACATGATTTCAGCTGCTTAGTTCTGGATACTTCAATATTCTCAAAAAGGTAACCATTATTTGGTTCGGGGAAAACTATACTGAAACCTCTCTACCCCCGCCACTTCTCTTGCGTCTTTATTGATTCATACTCAAATCCACATATGAAGTTAAATTTATCTGCCTGTCCAATGGTGCAAGTTTTTGACCTCGTGAATTTCCATTACTTGCAGAGATGTTTGTTACCTTTAATCTCTATGCTACATATGCCATAAATAAGTATGAGCTAAATAAGTTAATTACTTTACTCTATTAACAAGAAACATGCTGACAAGCTTAAATATGTACACGTCTCCCTGAACAGTTTGTCAAAGAAATTTTCTCATACGGATGTTTTTTCTTATAAGTGATAAACATATTACTCTTTGTTTTTCCTAATCTAGGTTGATTATGATGTTGTGTTGTACACAGTTTAACTTCCAATTAATTGTAGGAAGAATGAGCTTCATCAGGTAGCTCAACAAGCTTCTAGCATTGAGGACTTAACTGAAGTTATCCGAACTTCAATATCAGTCATGTCAAAGCAATGGTCCGAAGCCATGCGTACCTTCCATGAAAAATTTGATCATCTATCTACGTTAATCAGTGACCATGGTGATTCTCAAAACCTCTTAAATTCCTGATGTCGGTCATATTTATTTTTCATCAGCCTGCGTTTTTACCATATCTATGATTTAGGCTTTGACTCCACTCCTCAAGAGGAGTTCCTGAGCTTATTAGAAGGTGCCCGGACTAGTCCACCACTTCACCAATTTTTAGTCAATTCTCTTGGTGAATCAGTATGAATTCTTTCTCCCAGATCTTGGTTTTGCATGGAAATGATATGGTTTTATTATTGAGTTTGTTAATGTAAGTTTCATGAACTTAGGGAGTCAGGAGGATGTCGAAGGTGGTTTGTGGTGCAGGCAAAGAACTTCAGCTGCTTGTTCTCAATCATCTCCAGGTGTACTTTCATATTTGTCTCTTTCTGTACGATTCAACTATATGAACGATTGTTTTTGTGCTCAAAACTTTCTTGTGTAGTTATCTATCATGTGTGTGTTCTTTCACTCTGCAATTGGACACTTCTAAATTTGTGATTCTTCAAGTATAAATTTATCCCTACGTGGCCCATGCCAGCCCAGTCCCCTTCTATCTTATCTGATAATAGGTAATGAGTTATGTCGACTTCGTTCCTGTTTAAAGCTAAGGATATCACAGAAGCAGATTCACATATAACAAAACAAAAGGCACTTTAGCTTACTGCTTTAGCTCTACTGTGGTACTTGCATGTCGTGATACATTCATTATAAATATACACAGATGTTATGCAATGCTACTTGTGTAGATCAAGCTGTATTGGTGATGTGAATCTAGAAACCATCCTCTAGATTGCCTTATCTGTATTGGAAGGATTTCCCAAATTTATTAGACAGTCTTTATTAAGCTTAACTCGGCTGAACCTGAGGTTGCATATGTGATTTATTGAAAAAGATAATGAAACTATCTACAATATATTCGTGTAAACATGTATTATCAGGTTGTTTCAACCTCAGTATCTAGTAGAATATAGCATCTTTGATTATCAAATTCAACCTCAGTTGAGTGTTCTTCCCCACTTGACCTTTTTTATCTTTAGCAGTTTTAGAAGTTCGGTGCCATTCTCGATCTTGTACTGGAGATTATACTTGCAGCTAGTTGATTGAATTAGTAGTTGGTGATGATCTATAAATCTAACTCTGAGTTTCAAGCCTCTGTTTGACAGCCTGCTGCAGAAATTATCGTGTTTCGATTGGGAGAACTCAAGGGGCTTTCGAAATGGCGCGCACGTTTTCAAGGTATTGGCTTGGACGAGAAGTTAGTTGATAATGCTACTGAAAAGGCTGGTATGCTGCTAGTACACATTGAACGTTTCTTGGGGGTTCTGTCTTCTGTTGTGCAGCAGGTATGGACATATATAGTCATGTAATATATAGAGGCATTTATTTGAATCGGAGCTGATGGATTTGGACTCTATGCCAGTTCTCAAATTTTTTCAGCTGGCTTCTGAAATCAGTGAAGATTCTGATGTCAGAAACAAATGACCAACTCTTACCTCTTAACAGGTTAGAAACTTATCCTGGGCCTTGTTCATGATAAGCTTTTTGGTTCTTGAACATATGTACTCATACATTAATGTAAAATTTCACATATTAGTGAAATTACTCTATACTCCCTCTGTTTCAATATGTTTGATTGTTTAGAAATTTTGTCATGTTTCAAAATGTTTGATTGTTTACATTTCCAATGAACTTTTAAGCCTATTTTCCTCCTTTTTGCCCCTATAAAGTACTTTTTGTCCCTAATAAAGTAACACTCCAACACCTTTATTTGAGGACATATTAGTAATCTTGCACTATTCCTTAATAAAGTACTTTTTCTTCAAACAATCAAACATACCGAAACGGAGGGAGTATAATTTTAGAGTTCACTTATGTGAGTTCAAAGTCGTATTGAAGTTAAAAGAAAATCAAAAATATGCTTATGAACTATAACATTATGCACCATTAGTCCATTGCTTTAGTGACTGCCCTTTTCGTAAGTTTATTAAAAATGACGAAAAAATGGCTTCTCATACTTCGACTTTGGCAGTGAACTTGTTGTCATATTCTTGAAGTTTCTATACAATCAGGATCCTGTAATGAAGTTGCTGGAATCCACTGATTGCGTCATTAACGTTAATGAGTAAGTGTTTTCTGTCCCACGCAGACATTATAGGCGTTTGCATTTTATGATTGCAAACTCATTTCAAGTTATATTATAATACCTCTTCCCCTCACCACCACACCCAAAAAAAGGACACCTTGATTTGTTTGGAGATTACCTTCAGAGTGGAAGTTGAAACATCCTATCTACTTTCTTGTATAGAAGTTTGTTCTCCATGGATACGATAGCTTCTAGTCTATAGTTAATCTTTGAAAATTCGCATTTGTTTATCTTGTTATTTTTCAGGGAAACTATGCAAAGAGTTAAAGAACTGGTACTTTTTGGGGGATTTTCAGATACCGAGTACTTAAAGAGGACAATGGGAAAGACTTCCCACCAGATGGAATTATGGTAAAGATACATTTGTTCCCTCAGCATTCTCTTTATTAACAAACTGTTTAATCCCATACTTGATGGTCGTGTACCGTACTAGATAAAGTGACTGCAGTTGTTTCTTAAACCTTTGTTTTTACCTAAATGAACATAGTTTAAACCTTTTAATGCAGGTCACGTCACTTCCCTGTATTATTAAATTTAATGAACTGAGCTTGCATTTAAATTGCATTCTGGAAAGGGGTTTCATGTAACATAGTTGTGAATTTGGATTCTAAATCAACCATAACAAGGCATAACCAATTTCTGTACCAAATGGAAGGATTTTCAGGAGACTCCTGTCCTGACACCCTCAAATTTAATGATTTAAAATCTTCTGATTTGAACTACATTAATCCAAATGCTAAGCTATGGTTTTTGCAACTCAGCTTCACCTTGGAGATAGGCTGGAAGCCTGTAACGAATGCCTATGTTCTTGTTCTGCTCCTATGTTTGCATGAATTTTGTTTGAATTAGTCAGTAACTAAAGTATTAGTTCTTACATGAATTAATTACAACTAATAATCTATTAAGATAGGTTGTTTGTTCGTAGTTGAACTATAAAATTGAACACTGATATGGTTTGAAAGTTGAATAGATGTATACTATATGTACGTGACTTGTTCAACGACATTTGATAACTATAATATTACAACTAACGTTTTAATGCGTTCATTTAATGGTGCTATGAAAAACAGTTTTAAGGAGGCATTTACAAGGCCTTTTGCTACAGTTTCCAAAAGAATTACTGCAAAGTCTCTGTTGCCACTTTTTCCTATTGGAAGTTATCCAAAGGCCAAGTCCGTGATCATTCCTACATCTGTATCATATTACAAGGTACTTGATTGAAATTCCAGTATATATGTTTTTGTTCTCTTTTATTTCGAGTTGGAAAAAAAAGGGTAAGCTGATGTAGACACTTTCATGTCATGGAGACCTTATATGCACCGACACTTGTATTTGTTTAGGCAGATATGAACATCAAATCATGTGTGAACTTGTTGACCGCTTTATGTTCGCTGAATTTAAGTTGTGAACATCCAGATATATCATGAGTCCAACAACTGGATGAAATATTTATGTAAATGATTTGATTAGTTCTGATGGAATTATCAGATATTTTTGGACTATTGACATGCAGGGTAAGAAAGATCTAGTCTGTTACAATTTACTCGAGAGATTCCCACCTTTTTTGCATAAAACTTGTCCTCATTGCCCTGTTGTCCGACTATGATAGACAGATATGCTCACCTGTAATCTTCTGGTTGTTTCCAAGAGAGTTCTATAACTAGGTGTATTCCTCTTTTTATATTTTGCTCTGTAGGAAGATCCAGATTCTATCTCAAGGAAGCGAACGAGTCGACAAGGATATATTGAGTCCATCTCTGTCAGAGTACCTGAAGGCTCTTTCCCAGCCATTCCCAATTGCATTTTAATAGCAAGGAGACTTCTCGTTGATCTTAACAATGCAGAGAATGATCCACCATTAGAAGCTGCTTTGTTATGTTTGCCTGATAGTTACCACTGTGTGGATCTATCTCTATATAAAGTAATTAAACGAAACCTAGTTTCTTCATACTATTCTCCTCCCACAATTAATTGTTGCTATATGATGCTCTTCTTCTCGAAACAGGATCAGCAGATTGTCCTATTATTGAATGAAACCACCACCATCTCTGAGAGCTCCGGAAATGCTTGTATGGCGATTCTCCAAGCATATGATCTCCCTTTTGTACCATTACCTCAAACAAACAATGGCAGCTCGAATTTCCAAAATCTTGAGGTAAAAACTATTGTGGATTTTAAGAACCAGATTTTTTTTTGCTTCAACATCTTCAAAGTGACTTCAGATTGTTGTAATTCAACTTATAAAGATAAATAACTAAATAAGTATGTTCAAAGGCTGGAACTCTAATATTAGACCTATATTTTTTATCCGTTTGATGTATCAATTATTGGTAATTGAGCGTATTTCCATTGGCTTTATATTGCAGAGTTCTTTTGTTGAAATACAACTGGAGGATGAGAAGGTCCGCAGTATCCCCCACGCTGTTGTTTCTCCCTTGGCAGTTAGTGGTATGTGCTTACTGTTTACATATGATTTTGACATAACTCAAATAAGCCTCGTCAACAATAGATTGCACTTCGAATATATAGTTGGAATTGGTATTTCCTTGTTTATCTTATTGTTATCACACGATAAAATAGAAGGAAACACACTCTTCCCTCCCTCATAATGTTAAATGTGAGATGACCAACGAAGGCAATCCAGTTAACTTGTTCAAATCTGATGTGTCGAGAGTTTACGTGTAAATTAGTTTTTAGTTTAGATGGTGTTGTGCACACTATTAAGGCTTACTTTGATTTGACTCTAACTGAATCTATTTGATTTTCCTGGACTTATAATAAATTGACACGAACGAAGAAGTCTGCACTTGTAGCTTTTCCTAATATGATGCATTAATGCAATCCCATCGAAACTATTACTTATTACCGAGGTGCATATCAAATTCGCGACCCTTCCCCTTGTTCTGAAGTACTTTTTTGTATCACACTGTATCAGCATCGAGAGGAGTTGCTTGCGTAATTTCTGCAAGAAAGCGTGCCTTGGTCTATATACTGGAGGAAGATGAAGAAGAGGTTCCAGATTCAGACTGAACGAGGGATATCATTGTATTTATTTTCTGAGTTTTCACTTTCTCAGATGTATAATACTGAATTATAAATTGATTTGTAGTAGTATTTAGGACCTGAGTTCTCATTATGCTCGTGACCTTGGCCTAGTGGTTATCGACCCAGCCTCCACAATTGGAGGTCTTGGGTTCGAGTGAATTACTTTTAGTATGATGTTATTTGACAAAAAAAGTTCTCATTATGCCTCTTATTTTTGTAGTTCTTTTGTTGATCCATCGAAAATGTGTATGTATGTATGTATTTCTATGATATAATTATAATTTTTAGTTCTGTCAACAAATTATGAAGGATTGAGATTGTTAATTTGTTATCATTTCATAATGTAACTACTAAAATAGTAACATGTAATAATAAATAAAAATTATTCTCTTTATTTGATTGTTATATATTGTCTTGAGCAAATGGCTTCATCGATCACTCATGTTTGTTAAAAAACACTTCCTCTTCTTCTTCGTGTATTGTAATCTGACAGTAGATGGCGTAAATTTGACTATACATCAAAGGTACTTCTACATGAAATATAAACAATGTATTGTCGTGCGTTATATGAGCCATTACCATCTAGGTGGTCCACTATGGAAGGTATTGTCTGTAAGAACTACTCGGATTTCTTCTGCAATACTGTGGTTTCCGTATCTCCACTATAAGGTGAAACATGGAAAGCGTACTGCTGAAGAACAGAAAATATTACCATCTCCGCGCAGACTAAAACGTTCTGGATAGCCTCAGGGGGGTGCTCCACATCTAACCAGAAATGATGGGAGTTAATGATGCCCCCGGCACCTAAAATCTTAAGGAGCACGCCCTGCAGAAAGTCGGGAGTTAAAGATAATTGAACTACTGATGGAACAATATATATGTACTCTTAGTATCTTAACTTGAGTTGCTAAGCAGCAAGCAATATTTAACTACAAAAGGATAACGCATGAGGTACAAACGTTGCGTAACCTAGTTCACCTTTTAACATATACTGTATCTGAGTTGGTTCCTTCACTAATCGGATGTTATTGTTATCATCTTAAATTGATAAGTACAATCATTATAAGGATTACAAACATTGTACAAACTTTACACTACTGCACTTGCCTGTGGGGGGTGGTACAAATCACTGATATCCGAATATGTTCAGTTACCCTGTTTAGCAAACCTAATCCTGATCACAGATGGGAACTCGGGACGTTCTCATTATACAGATCATATAAGGCGACTGTGAGACACAGACTCTATATATTATGACGATCAAGCTTTAAAATTGTCAACTGTCCAGTATAAGGCTAGTATATGCTCCCTCCGTTCTTTTTTAGTTGTCATTTTATTCTTAACTTTTTTTCTAAATAGTGGTCTTTCTAGCATAACTAATAGTAATTTTACATTTTCAATATACTTTTTTACTACTTTTTCTTATGAAGTTATCAACCAACCAATTATATCGTTTCAATTGATTATCATTTTCAATTTTTTACTGTACTTTTTGACTACTTTTTATTTTCCTTAATCTATGTGCAAATGGCTAAAAGGACAACTAGAAAAGAACGGAGGGAGTATTATTTACGCTCAAAGCAACATAATTAGGTTTTCAACTAGTTTCGTTAATGCATACACACATGCACATATAGGATTTAAAAGCAAGCATAACCACAACAGGTCAACTTATGCAATGTTCCATCTCTGGATATCATATCAGATACGATGTCAAGACACAAGTTCACACCTTGTAATAAAAAATTAAACAGTAGAAGTGTACCTGCCAAAAGCAAAGGAAGACAATTCCAATGATATATATGAACTTGGCGAAAGGCTTGTGTGGCTTTAACTCCTTTGCAAATACATGGTAGAAGAGAACCAGAGAGTACATGGCAGCATAAAACGAAAGGTTTAAAACAGCGGTAAACATCCAGCTGACCCAGCTGGGATAGGTTCCAAGAATCTGTAGAAATACAATCAAAATGGAACATATTGGGCGGATGACTACAAACTGCCATGTCGAGTTCTCCAGAAGGTTTAATGTGTGTTGATCTATATGAATAGTCCGGGGCTGCATTGTTTTCCACAACGAGATCGTATTAGATGTATATACACAATTAACTATCAAAATATAAAATCATTTTTATCAAGTGAAAGGAACGTCCATAGGTTCTTCGTTCCACAGCCCATATAGCTCATTAAAGAATATGGTCCGTAAGTTTGATTATAACCAAAATTATTACCTGTGTGGTCTTAGGGATGTCAAAGCGGAAGGAAAAAATCTTTCGTAAAACGTCAATGAATTTAGTCCAAATTTATAACTAAAGACATCTACATGTTTCAAGATATTCTCTCCCCTCAAAACAAACATGGCCACATAGTTTATATTAGAGTATCATGTCAGTCTTATTAACATAAGGCACTTCAATGAGATCTTGTAAACTTTTTACGTTCAGAGGCCACCATTTCCCTTCAAAACAAATAATTGATCCCAAGAATCACTACAAGATTCTACGATGAACAACTCACTCCCTCGTGTTATTAAGAAGCTCCTGTTGTGAATTTGTGATATCTAGTTCATTAACAACAGAGGCTTTGATAGAGTAATATATACCTGAAAAAGAGTCATAGGAAATGACTGATGAATTTCCCTCCCTTTCATTTCATCTGGCACCGTATTGCTGCTCGACACATTCACATAACTATATATCAACGCCAAAAACTTAGCAATAGCCTGCACTCAAAAACCAAAAATAAACAAATTAAAAATAAATTCAAGGCTTCATAGCATTCTTTATTCGAGTCCAAATTCATGAAGAAAAGAACTTCGCTATCTCACAAAATAAAGGCTTAAAAGAAATATCAGTTCTAATTAACTCCAGATTCACAAAAATGCCACTACCCAATTCAATAGCCAAACAGAAGAAGTAGAGCTTAACAGAAACTTGCCAACAATTCATTTATATCTTTAATGGCGTCCGATAACTGTTAAGACTCGATGAATCTTCATACTAAAATCAATTGGTTATAGATGACCACCTCATATGCTTTGGCATATTCAATGTGCACGGTCATCCTTCAATATCGTCCAACACACGTGGAACCAGGTGTTATGGTGATCACGTGGGCGAAATCAAGGATATGGCTAATAATATCATCTAATAGTCTACAACCAATTAGTTATTGAACAAGGATCCAACTCACATTGAATATATCAAAGCATATCAGATGTCGTTTTAATGTTACTACTTACTCCATCTACCACCAATTAGTTTTATTTTTTGTAAATTGGCGATGAGGAGGACCTTCTGGTCACTAGCAAGAGCCTCTTCCACTAGGCTATTCGATTAACTCCACCTACCACCAATTAGTTATACACAAAAAATACTGAAAATCATATAACCAAAAAGTTCAGTAACAGAAAAAATCAATTCTAACTAAAATGTGCTACAAAAAAAACCAACAGCCAATTAAATAACATAAACAGAAGTAATAAAAGGTTAAGAAAATTACCAAAGCTTCATAGAATTCCTTAAATATCCTCAAAAACATGAAAAAACCAGTGCTTCCTCCAAAATCCAACAAACCCACAAAAGAATTGATGGAAAAAACAGTGGGCAATAGGATGATTAAGATGATGTTCATTTGTTGTTTGGGAATTTTCCAGTAGAACATGTGTTGAGATATGAGTTGGGTTGTGAAATGCATTGTGAGCATTATAGTGAATCCTGCTCCCATTAGGGTCAGCTGACCACGATCCATACTACTCAAATCAATCATCTTTGGGTGTTCTTGTGTTCTTCAATTTTTGTGTTCTTCAATTTGGAAGAAACTGGTGAACTTATTTGAAGGTTTTTCAAAGATCAAGAAAGGTCAAATAGGGTGTCTAAATGCGTTGACTCTTCTTAGAGTGGTGTCATGAATATATTTGAAATTGGCCGTTCACCAGTCAACTGGTAAAGAGCTTGGGTGAGTATCATCACGCACGTCTTGCCTTTTCTTTATAGTGTGGGTTCAAGTTTTCTATAAGGCAGAATCTAGTATGAAAGTGGTTAACGGGCAACCTCAAGTCCCCTGACTATCCGACTCACATCCACGATTTACATACGCGCGACTCTATATGGCAGGGCGTGATGGAGCTGGTAAGGTTACGGTTCAACCTTCTTTTACAAATATATTAAAAATTTCTTAAATTTTGGGACTTGTTTTTCCGGAATGGTTCCGGAATTTAAAATAAAAAATGAAATGGACGAGTTTTCAATATGATATGTGTTGATTAATGATAAAGAGTACATAACAAACTTATTTTGCAATCAATCTATTATTGAATTCCTCAAAAAATTATTTTATCATTTTTTTCACCATAAGGTACTGAAATCTTGTTCACTAAAAAATTATCCCGACAACCATTGAAGACTAAAAAATATCCATTTTCATGCTCTAATTGAAATTCTGAAACCGTTCTAAAAAAAGAAGCTCCAAAATTTAAGAATTTTCCGTTAGTATTGAGTCAGCCTATTCGTCAATCTTATGTTCCCATTAGTATTTATGTAGATCTGTTATACACCCAAATTGTGATTTTGGGAGTGAAATTACAATTATGCCCCCCATTTTTAAATGTAGTAATTAAGGAAGCTTCATAGAACCGAAACATAGTAACTTCACATATAAGAAAAAGATTATTTTGGTGTGTGTACAGTGTTGCCCGTATTTATGATGCATAATTGATTTTTTCTAGAATGTGTCTTAAGATACATGGTAAGAATCTAATAAAGAAAAATAATTGATAATTAATTTGTATTTGAAATTTGATATAGTAATTTTTTTTTAATATGTTAACTTGTATGCTTATGTATGTTGAATTTTATTTCCATATATTAATGCTTAAAATGTGTCCTTTCTTTTTTGTAAATTAGCGATGAGGTGAGTTTCGAACCCAGAACCTTTTTGGTCACTAGTAAGAGCTTTTCCACTAGGCTATTCGATTAACTCAATGCTTAACATGTGTCCTTAAGACACATTCTAGAAAGACCATTCATAATTTAAGCCTCAAATTAATAGGCTTATTTTGTTTTGCCCCTAGCCTATAACGAAAGTTTCAACTTGCCACTGAATATTTCGTTAAGCCTCAAATTGTCTTATAAACTACATTTGGATGCTGGGGTGGGGTTTGGTATGTGGATAGGGTAGGGTGTAAGGAAGAAATAATGGGAGTGAAATTAATTTTTAATTAAAAATTTTGCTATTCTAAAAATTATCCCAAGAAACTAATAAATATTTTATTTCAAGTTTGTCATTTTACTAAAAACAACATTATATTAATTCGGGTCAACTGAATAGTTAAAGGGACAATTTTAGGATTCAAGAGACAAAATGAAACAAAGTGTAGTCACCCTGATTCAAGCCATTATCACCAGCCTTCTTATTCTTAAGGGCCAAAGTTACCACTCTGTTTACTTTATCACTGATGAATTCTTTTCTCAGGTTTGGAGTAATTATTTCTTAAAGATAAAGAATAGCAAAGATTGGGATTGGATCAAGGATTATGCTCTATCATGCTGCTGCAGAGTTTTTTGGTACCCAACCAAAGTTGGATGTTTTTGGAATATTCAGGACATTAGCATATTTAATTCTAAGGAAGATTGTAATCATTTTTATTCCCCAGTCTTGAGCTATTGTAACAATATTCGAACAGATGTTTCTTATTTGGATTAATATTATATGCATTACCTATCAAAAAAAAAAAAAAAAGTGTAGTCACGGGCACAATTTAAGCCTTAACAAAGTATGAGCAACAATTTAAAAAAATTGCTATAATTAAAGAGACAATACGAAAACAACTTACTTAATTATTGAGGTAAATTTAGGTGAATGTATTAAAAATTGTTTGGATCTTTTTTATTATTGATTATACTCATTCCATATCCTTAAATACACCATTTCTTTAACAAAAGTATCAAAAATGAAAAATAAAATTATTAACAACCTCAACTGTCGACTACACCGTCCCCTCACCTCGCATTAACACCAGACACCACCATCACCAGCAACTTCCACCTTCATCATCCTCCTTTTATCAATTTATGTATAAAAAATGAAACGTAAATTCAATTGGCGAACCTTCGCAAATCGTACATGAGATTAAAGGGATTGTGGCAACAATCGAAGTATATCTTATACATGAATGAAGATGAAAGAATTCTTGCAATAGGAAATTCAAAAACACCCAGTGACTAAAAACTACAAACATACAGTCGATACAGGGGTCTCCTTTGTCTCCTTGCACAGTTTTTCGATTAACAAAACCCGGCAATAGGCTTTTCTCCTAATATTGAGGCCATCTTATTTTAACAAAATTCTTGCGTAAAGAAACAAATTCAACGACGAAAAGAATAAGTTGATGAAACGAAAGAATAGAGGGCAAATTAATTCCTACGAAATATATTACATTCTTGCAATCAATACCTATACTACTCACAAATGGTGCATCACCTCCAGTTCTTCTGAAAGCCACCAACGTGCACTAGACTGTGATTAGTGAAGAAAGAACTTGATCATGTCATCCCGTCGTGCACATAACCAGCTTTGCAGGATATTCGATTAATTTCATGCTCATTCAGCAATCAATTGACCAAGCGTAGGAGGTCTTGAACGATTTCAGACATCTGAGGTCTAAATTCAGGCTCCCGCTGTGGAACAAGAGTACGGAGGATCAATCGAATTATATACCTCCCGGAAGCAAATCAAAAACTAGAGCAGTGGAGTTTTAACATTCGTAAGAAGTAAAAAGAAAAAAAAACCTACAGATTAATTTTTTCTACTTAAAACAAGGTGCAGAAACCATTTCTCCAAGCTCCTTATGTGCTCAGTAGGTTTCTTTTCTAAAAACGTTCAATATACGTTCTACTTTTGGCTATAAGCAACATAGGGAAAGTATGATTGAGGGGAATGCAATTGTCTTCTCATTGTACTGATGATTCTAGCTTTTCCATTCGAGTCATTAATCGTTCGGATCAAGTAATCTTGTTGTGCTTAACATAATATGTAAGACCAATGGAAAAAGTACCTGGATGCACAAGGAAATTATATCGGCAAACCTAGACAAGGACTTCGATGGATAAGCTCCATTTATAGCAGGATCAACCATCTTTGATAATGCATCTATGTCGTGCAATCGTGATATTGCCCATCTAACCAAAGATTGCTCTCCTCGTGGGCGTGATCTGGAAAGTTCACTTGAATTAAGTACTCGTAGTTTTAATACATGAAAGAAAAACTATAATATTCCAGATTAGAAGTTACCTGTCGTACGCTTTTCGCCCAGTCAGAAGCTCTAACATCACGACTCCAAAACTATAAACATCGCTGCGGAGGGTGTAGCTTCCTAACTCAAGTTCTGGTGCACCATAGCCATTACCTTGCAACTAATACAGCCCCGAACTAGGTTAGGAACAATCCACAAATTTTCAATTAACATGGAAGTCAAATCTGACAAACAAACATGTAATTACGAAAGAGAGAAACAAAACATTATACGCAACAAATTACAGGAGCTACATGGTGGGGCCTGTATATTCCCCGAGCAATTCAATTCTACTTAATTGACCATCTTAATGACTTCAAAAATATTGAATAAAAGAGAGCCAAATGTCCCCAGAACATGATGTCACCTGACTAATTGAATTAGGAGGTAGTAAAGGAGCCAAACCACAATCTGAAACACGAACGACAAGATCATCATCTAGGAGTATATTCGCAGATTTGAAGTTTTGGTGGATCACTGGTGGGCTGCAGACTTCATGCAAATACCTTAAACATAGTACAGCACAACATAAAACATCAGTATCGATATAGATGATATCACATATAAGAAAGTTCAAGGTGTCCAACAATCTCACAGTGAAAATAAATATCCATCTGTAACTTTGAGATGCCATAATTTTAATGATGATCTAGTTAGTCAAGTCATTTTCGTGGCATTTTTGCTCCACTAAATATCCAAGTTATGTTATTCTACTTACTCAATTGCTCTTGCAGCTTCAAGTGCCAATCGCATGCGAGTATTCCATGAAAGGCTTTTATGGATCTCATCATCCAAGTGCAACGCTTCATTAAGTGTCATATTTGTGCAAAATTCAGATATGAGTAGTCGTTGTCCATGCTCAACACAGTAGCCCACAAGTTCTACTATGTTTGGGTGCTTAATCTTAGAAACATGTGACACCAGGTCCAGGAATTCTTCATCGCTCTGATGTAAGATAATAGCAGTATCCAGTTTCTTGACTGCTAAAGGCTAAAATTAAGAAGAAACAAGTCATGAAAAATAGGTACCAAAAGTCTGGCATAAATGTGAAGCAACAAGGGAGCAAATTGAAACCCACTAATCAAAATACACACCGGAACAAGTGAAAGGCTAAGAAAGACTAAAACAAGTTCCATAGCTTAGTGAAATAAGACTTCCTAAAGAGATCCAAAGACGGCACATTATGTTAATCATTTCTTCTTTTTGAGTGGTCCAATTTGACACTTAGTAAATAAAGTGAAGGCAAAAACGGGTGGCAGGCTGTGGATTGGAACAGAAGGATAAAGCAATACCACCACCCTGTAGAAGCTCCATGTACATACATGCAACATTCAACATGCTCCAGTGCCTCTCAAGAGGCTCCTACCTAAGATGGTCAAGGGGAAGGGAGGGAGCGTTTGGATAGTACACAGTCTAACCCCTAATTATGATAACAAATAGGTTGTCTGCAAATCGACCCAATATGAAGTTCAAAGACAGCCTATTACTTCCAATTATAAGCAGTGTAAGTAGTGCAATGAGCCATTATTTGTTTGCTTATATATATCCAAGAGTCATAAACTACAAATTCTTTACTCCAAGAACATGAATACTTCCACGTACATATGTATGAATAAATTATGATCAGTGTGCTAAGGAGACTGACAAAGACATAGTGAAGCGTCAAGATTTCAATATCATATTACTTGATGCATATACAATGCTAAAAAGACAAAGTGAATTGGAGGCCACAAACTCACAATTGAGCTAAATCACATATTGCTTACCCTTCCACTGGGAAGCTCTGCTTTATAAACTGTGCCAAGAATGCCACGCCCGATCAAATTTTCTTGAGCAAAGCTACTAGTGTATTGCTGAAGAGACGCAATAGTGAAAAACTTGGCATCGTTGACATTTTCTGTAGCAGGTCTCCTTGAAGTCATCTTAAGTTCTTTATTATCCACTGAATTAATAGGTAAAGGAAGAGAGGGGGGTGGAATCAACGAAACTTTATCAGAATCTGAAGAGATGTCAATCTTGTGCTCTGTCTTCTTTACCAATGCACTCTTCCAGTTATAATCTTTCCCCTGATGAGTTTCTGTCATGGATAGTAAAGTCAAAACAGCAACCTAAAGACATGTGATAGCGAAGAAAAGATTACTCCGAAAGTAGTACCTTTCTTTGTCTGATGAAATGGTTTATTTAAAGAGTGGTCATTCTTAGGGCTCTCCTTTGCTTCATTGACTCCATATATTTCGTCACTCTTTGTAGCCTTCCTTCTTACACAGCATAGTGAGACAAACAGACAAAGTCCCACAGAAAAAATTATAAGCAGAACCACTCCACCAACGACCATCCATGAGATTTTTTTAGTTTTCTTAGACGGCACTACATTATCAAAGAAAGATGGTGCTTGAGTTACTTGTCCTTCGGGAGCTAAGTCAGAACCAGGGGTTCCAGATGGTGACAATGAAGGCGATACTGCTGGTGGTGAAGGAGCAGCAGTGCTGTTAAATGGATTTCCTGAACGACTGAACAAGGAATACAACAAGAATAATATGCTTTCAAATTCCAAGCACAAAACTCAATTTACATTTGTGCTTAATATGCTTTCAAATTCCTAGCACAAAACTCAATAACAGGAATGGTTTTTTCACCTGAAACTGGGTATAGCCAGCAACTTGTCTGGTATCGGCCCAGAGAACAAGTTGTTCTCGATGTTTCTGTGTCACAAAGAAGAAAAAGTGATACTTCAAATCACTGAGGCCAAAAAAGTGGAACTTGAGTAATTGTAATTATTCATGTACTGAAGCAGTATATTACAAGTCTTGAAGGGGAAGATCTTGTAAGACATTCAGAGTTCCAGAGAGTTGATTATTTTGCAAGTGTCTGCAAAACAATAAGAAACCAGCAGTATAAAGTCAATAATTCTGCATATAGTTATACTTTACCACACGTTGCAAAAGTCGCAAGTGCTCACATTACCAAATTGTATTAAATAAACGTTACGTTGCCTGCATATGTTTTATGTACAGATACTATGAGTACTATAAACTCAGTACGTGTTTCATAATTAGATTCACAACATACTTTGTGGAACAAATCAAAGTTTGGTCTAAGGGACTCCCCGCTAAACCAACTAGCATAATCTCATTAGCAACGTTGCATAATATTTTTGTCTACCATAGATTCAACATACTTGGAAAAAAACACAAAAAGAAACCAGAAAGTGCAGATCGCAAAACCACAAGGGTCAATACGGTATCTCCAACTACCTAACTCTTTATGACTTAAAGATGAAAGGGCAAGTAATTTCACAACATTAGAGGCTCCATGTCAACTCGGATCCAGGAACACACTAAATTATATTATCTTCAGATGAGGAAACTAGAAATAAAGAAAACTATCCTGATTCTGACAGACAACCAGAACACAATGGCACAAGCTTCAACAACACAAATATTATAAAAATAATAAAATGCCCCAATGTCTCTAAAGAGGCTCCCTCCAAAGTGAGGCATGGAGGTCAGATTGGACCAAGCCGTACCTTTGTGATAACAAAAGGCGCTTCCGAACTGACACAACTGTTGGAGTATGAGTGTCCTTAGTTCTTATTTTAATGGTTACCAAAAACATTTCAGTTTTGGTGAAAATTGTTGTAAGGTTTTAACAAGTCTAAAATCGGGCATCGACCTCTTCAACCTTATCTAAGAGCCATTGTATATAAAATGTTTTACTCCATAGCGCGAGGAAACAACAAGATGGCACGTGCAAAACTAAAATTGAGAAATTACTTACAAAATGGTCAATAATGTCAGATTACCCATTGAAGAGGGCAGCGGACCAATAAATTGATTTCCAGATAGATCCCTGCAACGTAACATGATATAAACTGAAACTGTGCATATCTACATTGAAACTAACAACAAGATTCTTACAAATACTGCAAAGCTGGAAGTTGTTGAAAAACATCTGGAATCACTCCTGACAGCAGGTTGTCACTTAGAGACCTATAGGAAACAACACATAGTTAATTAAAGAAAAAATAGTATATAATGTTGACAACAACTCTTTGAGACATAGACTTAAGTTCGAGATTAAGATAGATGCAACAAAAGTATGATGACTTAATGACACGTTATCACGGATATTTCTAATCAACTGTTTAGCTAAAGGATAACTAGTATACAAAAAAGTAGGAGAACTTACTAACTCACAGAGATTTACTTATAACGACTTTGCTAATGGCTTCTGGTTGAAAACAAAATGTGACGACCAAGCTAGAGTCTACTATTACGAATTCAGAATTGTTACCAAAGCCCAAAACTTACAAGTTGTTAAGCGTGATAGGCAAGCTCGACGGTATTCCTCCTCCAATTTGGTTGTTTCTGAGATCTCTGGATTATAGGAAAACATAAACTCGTTTAGCCTTATTTAGTCTAGTCAATGAAATACACTATAACATCGGTATACAAAAAAAAGATCAGGTGAAAGTAGGACTATACACATGCCATTCCCATTACTTCTAAGATGAGGGGAAAAAGGATATCTTAAAGCTGTTAATCTAAAAGACCACCTTTAACCCATCACTATAGGAATTAGAAGGCCATAGTCACGTTCGAATCAGTCTTAGAATTCTATTACGAGTATTGGACATAGCATTATATCCGATTGACTGAGAAGGAAGCACGTGTGTACTCTAGAAGTTATGATATGCATGATATATTACCCCATAAAAACATATTAGACAACAAATTTATTATGATTAATATTAATGTACTTCTATCAATACTTGATGTAACTCATTAATTTATCATAAGTGCACGTACATCTGTAAGATCGAAGGAAAAGCACCAAGATCGTCACTTAGAAGACCACCCAAATTTGCACCATTCAGGTCTCTGTCCTCCAACAACAACAATTATTTTACTTTTGAAGTACAAAAGAAGGAACTTCCTTTCAGATTTGATATTAAAACCGATTCGCAAGAGCTAGCTTACAGTCCAGTTATGTTAGCATTGACACACTGCACACCTTGCCAGGTCTGTCCACAAGGATCCCCTCCAGCAGGCACCCAACCAAGAAGTGGTGGGTGTCCCAGAGATGCATATAAACTATTTATTGCAAGAACTGAAACATAAAACAAGAACAACATTAAAAACGTGCCAAATTCATTCTTATTTTGATTTTAGAGCAGCGATGGAACTGGGGGGAGACGAGGAGTAATCGCCCCTGCCCCTGCCCCTAACATTTCGAAATATAAATGTTTGCTAATAAATTTCAAATGGATATTGTTACAAAAAGATTTAGTTCGTCCCCCTAATTTTTTGTACTTTTCCTTATTTTCATTGTATTCATTACATAAAAATCTCAGTTTCGTTCAATTCCACGCTCCATCAGTATAATTCAATGTGTGTCAAAATGATGAAAACTCCAATGAGTTGATGCTTACTATCGCGAGGGTCCGTATCACCCCAACATATAGGCAACACATGAATCTCCAAGAGTACCAAAACCCAAGCAAATTTCGCGAAAGTTAGACAACCCATAATCTCTGTTCTAGCCAAAATAGTTTCCTTCGCCTTCAAAGCACCTTCAGAAAAGCTGCAAATGAGAAAATAAATCACAAAACCAATACTTGAAAACAACTCTATAATTCAAATTCCATCTTTCATAGCAAAAAAATCAAATCTTTAACAAAACAAGCATCAAAATTCAGTAATTCAGTCAAGAAACCAAAGGTGGTCTAGCAAAAACCCAACAACATAAATACAAAGAATCCCAAAAGCTTCTAAAGCACTTCATATTAATAAATATCAGCAAACAAGATTAGGGAAGCCACCAAATAACCCAAAAACACTATCACAAAAACAGAGAACAGAGGCAGATAAGATGTTTTTTTCAAAAGCATTAAGACATACATGTACCTTTGAGGTTGTAGTAGACTAAAAATGAGAGAAATTCAGGTTTGCCAAATACCTTTTGGAGCAAAAAATGGTGGTAGAAGTATATGAGTATTGTTAAATTGAATGTGATGTTTATGTGCTTTTCCCCCTCTTCACTTTTGGGAGTGTCTTCAAAAGTTGAGAGGCTCCCAATCTCACTATATTGTCCTTTTCTCACTATATTGTCCTTTAAATATATATAATTATTTGAGGAAGAGACCATAGGTGGAACCACTGTACACACCCGAATAGTGATTTTAAAAAATAAAATGATTATTTTGATCCTAGATGAAACTTTATGAAACACTAAACTTATAAATATGGGGTGGGTAAGATAATCATTTCATCATTAGAAAATACTATTTGCTACTGTGTTGGTGTGTATAACTGATGACGATGAAGGGCAACATTATACACACCAGAATAGTGTTTTATTTATGAATGAAATTACTATTTTAGCCTTCACTTAACATTCTCACCTACTACACTTTCGAATATGAGGAATAATGGTAATTTCACTTCTAAGAACTACTGTTTTAGTGTATAACAAATCAGTTGAGAAAGTTTGATTCAGAGGCAAAATAGTATTTGAGTAATGTATATAGTGTTTCCCACCCCATATAATTGGACAAGCATTTACAATTAATTTTGATTTATATACTTATTTTAACCTATATTGATATAATACTCATATAATAATAAAAAAATATTTTTCTAAAATGTATGTTAAGGGCACATGATAAGAACTAATGATGGAAATAAAATATTATAAAATTTTAAAGCATATAAGGAAATATTTAAAAACATCTTCAATATCAAATTTTAAATGCAAATCTTCTACAAAATATATTCCTTTGATAACATCTTAAGATGTGCCCTTAGGACACGTCTTAAAAAGGCCGATAAAAAATTGAATGATTTTTTTCTAATTAAAATATGTTTAAAGGCAAATCCATGATATTTCATAATAGGGTTTTTCTAGAATGTGCTTTTAGGTAGTTACAGGTTAAGAAGCTAATAAGGAAAAATATTTGATAATAATTTGCATTTAAAATTTAATATGGTAATTTTTTTAAAATATGTTGCCTTGTATGCTTATGTATGTTACATGTTATTTCCATATTTAATGCTTAATATGTGCCATTATGCCACATTTTAGAAAGGCTCTTAAGAGTATTTATTTAATAAGTTATTAAATAAAAAACAAATGATAGTCAATGTTGTTATGAAAAAAAAGATCACTGAAAACAAAGAGGTAGTATTAACTTCAATTTATTTAATTAATATTTTGTTATTAACATCGTTTAGTTCATTGTTTCAATAATTCAGTCAAGATGTAGTGGAATTTGTATATAAACGTGTTTTAGTAACATAATTTGTTTGAATTGTTCTTAATATATGTAACATAAAAAAATATTCCCTCCGTCCCTAAAAGATTGTCACATTTTGATTTTTATTGGTCAAGCATTACAAGATTTAACCATGAATTCCCATTAAATGATAAGATATATATAGTCATGTGGGATCTTGTTAGATTCGTCTCAATACATATTTTTGAAATATCAACTTTTTATAATTTTTTCACAAGTAGAATAAAGAGATATTTGCGTGTTAATCGTGTTTTATTGACCATAAAAAGTCAAAATATGACAATTTTTTAGCAATGTAGGGAGTAATTCACAGTACTTCTAGACTCGAAAATGAAAAATGTTGATCAAATTTTATTAGTCAAATAGTTATTGATTCTTGTTAATTGAATATTTAGTTTTTCTAGATTTGACTATAAACTTTGAATATTGACTATTTCTCGGATATTTTTCTAGTTATTGAATATCTAATATTATTAAATTTAAATGTTGTATTTAATGTACTTTTATTGAATTGAATAATTGAGTACCTCGAATCCTCCATACACAACTGTGTTTAGTGTTATGTGACCGTTGAGTCACTAATGGCTCAATTTATCATATTCGAATTTTGAGTTTTGTTTAAGTAACTAAGTTTGCCCTCCTTCTTTTTTTTTTTTTTTTTTTTTTTTGATAATTAGCGATGAATTGTGATTACAATGATATTGCAAACATGAATACAGAAATTGCTAACTAATAGAAAGTTAGAGTATAATATGAGACAAATATGTCTCCAACAAGGTTCGAACCCATGACCTCTTACATGAAAGGTTGGGCCGGATGCCACTAGGCTATTGAGCCATCGGCAAGTTTGCCCTCCTTCTTAAGGAACACAATCTTGAGTGGAATGATGACTTTTGTGACGTTTATCTTTTTTTTTCTCTCCATTTCATCTCACCCACACAAAAGCTTTTTTGTTTTGGATAAGTTCATAGTCCTAGTATTTCAGGGTCGTGTGGGAAAACAAGACAAAAGACCCTTGTGCAAAAAAAGGAACTTGGGATCTTGTCCGACTCGAACCCGTTTTAGAACGGTGGTGGGCCCGTTAAGCCTTATATGTTGATTGTGTGATTTGAACCTTAGACGTCTAGCTAGACCTGTTAGCGAACCGGTTAGTTGGCAAATCGCTCGAAAATCGGTTCGTTAAAACAGGCTCGTTTGCTCGTTCGATTTAAATTTCGAACTGGTTACGATTTATTTTTACAAGTCGTAAATCGTTTACACTCGGTCGTTAATCGCTTGTTAAAACCGTTTATAAAATTAATTTTATTAAAATATAGTTTTAATTCGAACGGGTTACGATTCGTTCGTAATGCTTTGCAAATCGCTCGTTAATCGTTCGTCCGCTCGTAAAACCGTTTCTAATATTCGTTTTTATTTAAAAAAATATACCAAACATATCCTAAAAAATTGATTTGCGAGTGGAAAACGGATTACGATCGAAACGATTAGCGATCCGAGGGAGCGAGCGGTTCTTATTTCGAACCGATTAACGAGCCAATTTTTGCAGTTTTAAACGATTCGCTTAACGAAGCGGTTTATACGATTTTATTTTCGAACCGATTACGAGTTCAACATTCAAACCGATTTATTAACGAACCGATTTGCGAGTGAAGCGGTTTGATTAACGGTCCGAACCAGTTTGGGCCAAAAATCGGGTCGGGCGGTTCGTTATTAGCCCAACATCTAGCATACATGAGTAGCTAACTAACCATAGTCATGCTTCTATTTTGTTAGCTTGTGTATTGTTATAAATAAAGTCATGATATCATTCAATATTTATCACTATATTACAATTAGTATTATAATTGATTAATTTTTGTGTCAAATAATTTATATTCCTAAAAGAACAATAATCATCATTATATTAAAAATTAGTTAGACTTTATATAAATTCTTTTAATTATATTATAAAGTTGTTTAATGTTCAATTTTTCTTTACAAGATATTGTTTAATGTTAATAATATTATATCATAAAAGTCATTAAATATGCACTGATATACTTCTCTTTAAATAATAAAGTCTTGAAGCCTTAAATTTTATATGAAGAAACAATAAAAGGTGTGAGACATCACTTACGTTTTAGGCATTTCACCTAGGCCTGTGCACGGTACGGTTCGGTTCGGTTTTGGACAAAAAAAAGAATTGAACCGACATAATCGGTTTTACGGAAGATGGAACCAAAATTGGTTCGGTTCCAAATGGTTCGGATCATATCGGTTCCATGTCGGTTTCGGTTCTGGACAGGTTCTAGGCCTCATCTTTTGGACCTAAATTTGAGCCCACTTTCGGCTTTGATATTTTGGGTTTGTTTGTTCCTAGCTAATGTTATCATTATTTTTTGACTCAAATCTAAATGTGATTAGTATTGTTTTATATTAGTTATAACTCATAATTAGGTTCCAAAAATATATACTCTATATAAGTGTTTAACGAGCTTCTTTTCAAACTAATTTCTACATTCGTATACACATTCATCACACTATACCACTTTTTATATTTATGTATGTATCCAGAGTCCCCTTTCACTCACCCATGATTTAATTGGCCTCTTTCACTCACCCATGAAATAAAAGGACCCAGTCGTTCACCATGATGTGCCGTTTTTTCGTTTTGATCGATTAGGTTTCGAGTTTAATTTGGGGATTTTAGATAACCATTAATTGATTTGGGTATTTTTGATTTTTCGTTTTTATTGGTTGTTTATTAAACTTGAAGGTACCAATTAGCCCCTACTAAATTATTGTGTTAGCGGCAACATTAAGAGTTGATAACACGGCAACATTGAAAGAAGCTCCTTTTATTTTATGTGTGAGTGAAAGATGTCAATTAAATCATGGGTGAGTGAAAGGGGACCCTGGGAAAACATAGATGACCATTTCAGCCTTTTGCCCTATATTATTAGTTTAAAACGTATTCACTTTATCTATCATTATATCATACTAATAATGAACAATGTTAAATCCTTTCGTCATTTATAATTTACTAAGTTTAATTTTTTTCTATATAATATTAGTCATCGGTTCGGTCCAGTTTTTATTGGTTCTCCCATAAGCCGCATCGGTTCGGTTCCCTCAAAGGCAGAACCGAAATCGGTTCGGTTCCAAAATAATCGGTTCTTTTCGGTTCGGTTCCAGTTTTCCTCCACACCACTAATTTGATTTCAATAATAAAAAAATGAATAAAATTTCAATCTTCATAAACAAAATAAACTAAGAAATAATCTTAACTTAAAAATTAAGTTTCAATTTCAATCTTTACAACCAAAATAAACTTAACTTAAAAATTGAGTTCCTCCAATCTTAATTAATACTGTAATGGTGCGTTTGGATTGGGGTGAATCTAGGTGAGGGTAAACATTTAAAATTAACATAGATTAGGGGAATGTTTGGGAATGCAGGTGAATGTAGGTGCAACTATTATAAATCTTGTTTGGATACAATTACCCTTCACTAGGTAAAGCAAAATAATTAATAACTTGAAAAACAACATTATAAACTTATTAACTATTAAACTGACATTTTTATCATTATCTTTATTTTTACACAGAATACCTTGTTTTTGTTTGCAAATTAAATGTTATTAAATAAAAACATTAGCAAAACATAAATATGTTCTATAATAAAAAAATAAAGAAACGTATCAATAATCTTTAGCAAAATAAACATACACATGTTTAACAAAAGATAAACATAAACAACAAATATTGTGTACTTAATGATTAGTACACATATAGTACAAAAGGATTTATAAGAAGGAATATGCCGATGCTCGTATATGTTGATTTACATACATTACAAAGGTGATTTGATAATTAGATAATTAATTGAAAAAATGATTAACACTGATTATTGCACTATGAGAAAAAACTAGAGGTAGCAACAAACAAATATAGTACACACGGATTGAAATTGAAAAGCAAAAAAGTATGATCTTTTTTCATTATTCAAGCGAGAAAGAAAGAGAAGCCAAGAAAAAACTGTTTTTTCAAGCGGAAAGAAAGAGTTGGCAAGAATACGCAAGAAAGAAATGAAGCGGCAATTTATATGTTGAGGGAAGTTTTTTTTTAAAGGCAGATAATATTTGGCAGAGAGTAATGTTATTGATGGGTAGTTAAGTCTCATCTAATAATAATAATAAAAGTAACTCGTTAACCTAGCATTACCCACCGATTTGGGGGTGAATCATTTGAGGGTGAATGGAGGAGAATGTGTTAACCTACATTAACCTAGATTCACCTACATTAACCTTAAAAACAAACAAAAAACTGGTTCCAAACGGGGTGAATGATAAGTTTCACATAGATTCACCCAGGTTCACCCCAATCCAAACGGACCATAAAAGAACGAAAATTACAACCTAAAATGAAATTAAAACAAAAAATTACAAAGGGAGAGACATACCCAAAGTCAGACGACGAAATCGATAGAAGTGATGTTGATATTGGAGCGGGTATGGAGTTACTTGGCCCATTCACAACAATAGCCTCATGACATATACTGTATATGGTTCGTTTTGATTATATGGGTTAGCCTTTCAATTTTTCTTTTCTTATAAATTAACGGTGAAAATATGAAGACAATAATATTACAAAATAATGAATACAAAAATTACTAACTAATAAAGTTAGAATAAATATGACACAAAATTGTTTCCGACGAGATTTGAACCTAAGGCCTCTCTTTGAAAGTTGGGTCAAATGCCACCAGGATATTGAGTCATCGGAGACTCCATCTTCAATATTAAATCATTAAAATTGCAATATACTTCCTCCGTCCTGATGTAGCGAGAACTACAGATCTGAATAACAATAAAAGATATGTAGTTTTCGTTATGGATATGAATAATAAGGCCGTTGATTCCAACGAATATCGGCAATATTATTCCTTCAAAGCATTCGTTGATTCACGCGTGAATCAAGAAGGCTAAGGCTTCAAAATATTATAATTGTTCAACAAGAACAATTGATAAATATTTTTGGGAAGAGAGAAAACAACTGTTTTCAAAATTTTATTTAATATAATCAACCGTCCCAATACATTGACTAGACCACTTATTTATAGTATATTATCAAAACCCTAATATAAGTGGGCTCTCCAAACAACCCTAATGCGTGAGCTCTTCAAACAACCCTAATAAATGAAATAGTAATACTAATAACATGAATAAAATATATAATTATTATCTAATAATTTAACTAGACTCTTGATCTTCATCACGTCCCTAAATGATTGATACATTTTCACTTTTGTGGTCAAACTTTAAAAACTTTGATCAAGTCATTAAACGATAAAAGATAATATAGTCATATGGGATCTTGTTAAATTCGTCTCAATAAATATTTTTGAAATATCAATATTTTATAATTTTTTCGCATGTAAAATAAGATATATTTACGTTTTAAATCGTGTTTTGTTGACTATATATATATAAAAGTCAAAATATACCAATCATTTAGGGATGGGGGAGTAACTTATTAAAGGATACAATTTATTTGGTCGAAACAAAAGCAATATATCTTTTCGATTTTATTAGTAGGACAAACTAAATAAATAAATAAATTTACTTGTAAATGAACTTCTTTTTTTCTGATAATGACTAAGATTCATCAGCCCGAATATTATGACCAAATAACGTAACAATCCACTGTAGCCAAGAAGGGCAAACAAACTTCAAGTCAAGGGATTGATTATCACATTTCTAAGTTTTTTTAAGAAATAAATAATATTTAATCCCATTAATTGAACATTCTAAATTGCGATTTAATAAAAAGTTTACAATCTATAAAAAAAAATGATACCCTCATTTAAGGCGCCCCTGCTTGGCTAGTCCATCGCCCAACAGAGGAGCTGAATCCGGGATGTGCCTCTAGTGACAAAGGTGGAGTATTTCTATTGATCGGTCATGTCATAGAGTCCCGAGTTGGACATCCAATTGCTTCGTGCGGTTCTCCGATCCAGGCATGCCATTTCCAGATTCCCTTTTTTCGGAAGAAAGGGAGGATCCGGAGAAAATCGATGAAACGGAAGAAATCCGAGTGAATGGAAAGGAAAAAACAAAGGATGAATTCCACTTGCACTTTACAGAGTCAGGTTATAACAATGCCCGATTCGTTTCCGATATGCGCTTCCGTTTCATCCGACTACACGGAACTCCTCCTAAAAAAGCGCTAAGGGGCCACCCACCCTTTCCCCTTAGCTCTCTCACTCCCTAAGGAATGAAAGACCACATCTAACTCTGTCTAAAAAACTTGAATACGAATGAGATCCACAATGTCATCATTTCAATCCCGTTTTGAATTCAATCCAGGGCTCGGTACTCCACCTCAAGAGTGCCCAGAGTAGGCTGGGTAACCACCCACAAGCAGATCCTCCATTGAACAAATGCAGAGTTACTCATGCACCTGCCGTGGATCGAACTCACACACTTATGAAGAAGCACACTCTTATAGTGAAACCCTTATCATTTGAGCTATGCCCGTGGGCAAAGTTTACAATCTATATAGATATAACAATAATACATATGGACAAACAAAAATAAAGCTAGCAAAGAATAAATTCTGAAATAGAAACTATTAAGAAGAAGCAGCCAATGTACAGAGAATATATACCAGACAAACTACGAACCTGTGCTGTCAACTGAGCATATATTTTTACTTGTCTTTCTCAACAATGTTCGAGAAATTAATTTGATTTTGAAGTTTTTTTTCTGAAGGCTTCTATATTTTTAATTAAAATATTATATAAATGTATGTTAAATACAATATCAAACTAATTTGAGATCAATCTTTCATCGAAATTACTCAAAAGATTTATAGTACATACTTTTACTCAAGAAGATATTAAAATTTCATTGCCGTAAAAATTGATTACAATAAGGGCGAAATTAAATAAGTATTCTGAAATATATATGATAGATTATACTTCTTCTGTTTCAAAATATTTGACCATCTAATTAAAAGTATTTTATTAAGGATCAAGAAAGATTACTATTATACCCTACATAATATAAATATTTACCCTCAAAACCAAAAACACTTTTGGTACTTAAAAATATAAAAGCTGAGTTGAAAAGTACATTAAAATTCTAAATAATTAAACATTATGAAAAAATAAATATTTATTAATATTGGTATCTCAGTACTATTCAAAATGGAGGGATCCGAGTAGCTCAGGATTTAAGTATGTCGAGTCTGAGAAAAGTCAGAAAAATGTCACCACTCAGAAATTGAATAATCCACCCATCCAATTTCCTAGTTTAATAACCCCTAGTGACCTTCCAACAAACCTTACTTGCTAGCCCCTTCTATACTTATAGGGTGTGTATATTTTTCAGACGCCAATTTCCTCGAAGTGTTTTTTTTAGACTAAATAGCTTCATTGATCACTAACGTTTGTTAAAAACCTCAATCGATCACCTTGCTATGACGTTATATACTTTCGATCACTAATGTTGGGTAATATATATAATTTTGGTCACTCATGCGTTTTTTGGTACAACTCGCGATTTTTACCATTTTTTATAGGGGTATTTTAGTCATTCTACCACAATTTTGTTACAACTCGCAACTTTTCGACATTTTCGATGAGTGTTAGTTGATGTTAATGACAAAATTGTGGGAGAATGACTAAAATACCCTTACGAAAAAATTTAAAAATGTCGAAAAGTGGCGAGTTGTACCAAAAAGATACATGAGTGACCCAAAGTATACATAATATCCAACATTAGTGATCGAAAGTATATAAAGTCATATTAGGGTGATCGACTGGAGTTTTTTAACAAACGTTAGCGAGCAATGATTCCATTTGCTCTTTTTTTCTATTCATTGTCATTTACGAACATATGAAAGTATCGGTTGAAGTATATTTGTATGATATCCCCACCCAGTCGGATTAAACTATTCAGTTGGAACCGAACGTTTCGATTATCGAGCATATTAGTATAATATGTCCACTCCACACGTTTTACAATTGTCTATACGATTATAATTTCATATATTAGAATAACAAGTATTTTTTAGCAAAAAAGTTATGTTGAATAGATAAGTAAAAATAAGGATTACATTCTTCCTGCCCCTAAACTTTGACGATCCGGTCAGTTTCCCTCCTAAAGTTTTAAAGTCGATTTACTTGCCCCCGAACTGGTCATCTTTGATAAAATGAACAAATTTTATGTTTTAATGAATGGTAAAATCGGAATTCATCATATATTAGGCTTTTGGGTCAATTCTAATAAACAAAATACATTGAGGCTCTCTTAAAAGAAAAAAAACTACTAAAAGAATTTTTTTTAAAAGTACTCCACTCGTTCCCTACCTCCACCTATCCCATTTTCACCCGACACCCCCACCTCCATCTCCTTTATCCGCCTCCTCCCTTACCTCCACGAGTCACAACTCAAACTTCCCCTCCACCCCCACCCCTAGCCCACTAGAAGCAGTTCCCCCTGCCGCCCGCCCTAAGCCCAGAGTTGATAGTTGGGGTTATGGGGCGGGGGTGGGGGGGGGTAGCGGTGCAGATGGGTTCTTTTTATTATTTTCATCATAATTTATTTATTTAAAAAAAGGTCCTAAAAGTTAAATTTATGTTGAATTTCTATTTTATCATTCCTTAAAACTTAAAATATGTCATTTTTAATGCGAAAGTCCCCATAAATAACTCCGACTTCGATATTTCAAGACAAAGTTCAAGTGCCAAGAAGAATTTTACTCTAAAAATAAACCAAGTAAGTATGTGAAGTCTTCACATTCAAATGTGTGATACATGTATACGTACACATTATGATTGTAAGACATACAAATTTAATATTTTTGGAATTTTAACATTCGAGATGAAACTTCCAATTGATTTGGATAGGAGTATTTATAACTTTTTTGATAGCTAGAAAATGGCCAAAAAGAAGAGGATGGGTGAAAGGAATGGGACATTGGAAGAATTTAATGAAAAATAGTCGTCCGAGTACATAATGACAAATTAAAAGCACTGGGGTAGTAGTGGAAACTGCAGAATGATATTTCAATTACCAGCTTTTTTGTTGGAGGCAAATGAGTTCTTAGGTGTAAAAAGGTTGCCTTAAATTGATGGATCATATATAGGATCATCTTTCAATTTTACATATTTTTTCTTTTCACATAAATTAACGATGAGATGAGTTTTGAACTGATACATTTTGATTACTAATAAGAACTCTTTCTACTAGACTATTTGATTGGCTCCTTTCAATTTTACATAAATGTAGGAGAATTCATTACCAGTGATTACTCTCATATATTCTCCCCTCTAAATTGGAGGAGAAAGGAGGAGAATCACATTTGAAATTATATTTCCCTCAGCCCCCTGATTCTCCTACTTTATAATAATGGTACCCAAACAATAATAAAATATATTCTTCGTGATTCCCACTAATTCCCTTACCCTAAGATAATTTTAAAAAATTCTACTCCCACTGATTTACCCCGATCCAAATACATCATTAATCATTTATAATGAAAGATAGTACCTTAATAAAAAAAGTACTTCTAAATTCTAATGATGATGTGTGTAGGAGTACTTATTTGTGATAATTAATACCCTTTTCTTAAAAATTACCCAAATTTTAAAATAGTGATGTTGATTATATACTTCTGTGTTTATTTCGAATTCAATAATTATGAAGATGTTGAATAGTATGTTATGAAAAATAATAGTACTAGTGAATGTTTGATCATACATGTTTCAAATGATTCATCTTTTGATTACATATGTTTCGAAATATTCTGTTTTATCATGCATGTTTCAAAAAGTGACCCATCAGGCCATTCCGTCAATTACTCTGTTAACTCATCGTTAAAGGTATCACATGAAGAGTAAAATAGTCATTTCAGATCAATTTATTTTTTTGTAAATTAGCGATAGATGTGAATTTCGAACCTAGGACCTTTTGGTCACTAGCAATAGCCTTTTCCACTAGGCTATTCGATTAACTCTCATTTTAGATCAATTTTGAGGAAATTAAATTGGACTGGTGACTCATTTGGTCATACATGTTTCAGACCATTCACCATTTGATCATACATGTTTCAGAATGACTCATTTGATCATACATGTTCCAAAAATTGACTCATTTGATCATACATGTTTAAAAAATTGACTCATTTGATCATTACATGTTTCAAAAATAACAATACCTAAACAATTTATGTTTATTATAAAAATTAAATCTTGATGTGATTTGAATGAGATGGAAATGACGAGCGTGGTTAAGAATGGGGGGGGGGGGGCATTTAGAGGAACAATGTCGCAACCCAAGTTGACAATCGAGATTGTGTGGGGTGGGGATGACTGTGATGGTTGAGTGGCGCCACTCAACTAGCATCATCAAGTTGGGCTGCAAGATTATTCCTCTGATTGACCTCTCCAGTCTTTACCACCATCGTCATCCTTACCTCATTTACCCAACCACGATCGTCATCCCCACCCCACTCAATCACCATCGTTAACTTGGGCATGGCCTTGTTCTACTAATTTACCCCTCCAATATTAACTCTTAACCAACATCGTCATTCCCACCCTATTCAAAATCACACGAAGATTTGATTTTTATAATAAACATAAATTCATTAGATATTGGTATTATTTGAAACATGTATGATCAAATGAGAATCAATATTTAAAACATATATGATCAAATAAGTCATTCTGAAATATGTATGATGAAATGACAAATGATCTCAAACGTGTATACTTAATTAGATTCTTTATGATAATAATGTATTTGATACAAATTAAACAGTAACCAATAAATTATGTCCTCATATATTTTCAATATAAAAAAATGTAGCATATTTCATAATTCAAATATATTTATATTATTATCAAGATTGTAATAATTAATGTCAAAATCATGATCAATATGATAACAGAATTTAACTAATTAAATTGCATTATATATGTGAAAAAATTAATCAATATTTTCTCTATATTATGGAAACACAACTGGAATATAAAATGTAATTGAGAATTAAAGTATATGAATATACACTAAGCAATTGATTAGACCACCCACAACAAACACAATAAACCCACTTTATTCAGTGCCACGTCAGCATTAAATTCACTTAAACCCCAAACAGAACTCAGTTTTCACAGCAGGGGTTTATTCAGGGTTTTATTCACTTTCTCTCCCTTCCACAACACCTTATCATATACCCCACCATATATTTACTTATCTCATTATTTATACATATATCATCGTTAAAATTATAATATTTATATTTATTAATTTTTATAATATTATAATTAATATTTAGTTTATTTATAGTTAATTAATTCATTACAATAAAAACTAATAATTAAATAAAATAAAAATTTAACATTTTATTAAAATAAACACACAATATTATTAATCACTAGGTAAATCGAAACATATATAAATTATTGAAATATATGAAAAAAAAACTTGTTTTTTTGTGTCCAAATGAAGTAAACTTGGGCTCTATTTATAGATCTCAAAAAATAAAAAAAATTGATATATTTTTTATTTTAATGAATAATTATTGTCTAAATAACACATTTATTAAATAAGAGAAACAAAAAAAATTAAAAAGCACCCAAATGCACACACGCCTGACACACCCTACAAGGAGCTGCGTGACAGCGCCCCATTGGGTGCTTTTCAAGGCGGGGTCCACATGCAACTCAAGTGAACCTGATTTATTGAATTGAACCCACAATAAATTCACCCTAAATAAACCTTTGTTGTGAATGATGAACTCCATAAAAACATCTCAATAAATCCTTGCCGTGGGTGGTCTTAGTCAATCAATAAATCACACATAATGATAATACAACACAAAATCATAAACTTAGTTAGCTAAAGTAAAACTGCAGAAAATTAATGTCATTATCCTTCTATGGTGTCCATCTTTCATGTCAAATCCTATCAATCACTTTGTTCAAACTTCACAACCAAGAATTCATCTTATTGACCACTTGATAAGTTTTAACTTATTCAGCATACACAATCTGTCCAACATATATCCATGAACCTTATTTACTCAAACACAGTGTCCATGTTACTATTCAACGACAGAAGTTTCTAATTCAATATAGTTAAATTGTTTCTCAAAATCGTTACACTAACGATCCATATGCACCAACATCCTGTCTCTCAATTACATAAAAAGGTAAATTGGATATAGGTATCGACTTTTTGTTTTTGTGATTAAAGATAATAAATGGATAATACCAATATTCAATACTTGTTGGACCACAAGTGAATTTAATTGCAGATTTAGTTTCAAATAGTGGGACACAATTACACTTTAATCGTAGATAGTTATAATATTGCATATTAATCTCTAAAAGTGACACAAGTGTTGAAGTATAGTCAGTGAAAACGACAAATGTTGCATGTTAATCCCTGTTTCTTCATAGACCATATTACAATATTTGTCACTTTCTCGGACTACATCACAACAATTAGGCCAATTTCCATGATAATATGCATCACCATCACTATAACTATCTGGAATTAAAGTACAATTTCATTTCACTAACTGAGACCAGATCGGAAATTATCACCCACAAGTGACCTATACATGTAGGTAGGAAATAAATTGAGCTCTATATGTAGAACTTTTGTAGCCTTGTGTATTTCTTTTCTGTGCAACAAGTTCCAACTAATTGATGGTGATATATCAAGAGAGTGGGCTCTCTTCCCACAGCTCTATCTCTGCATCATGGAATTTGAGTATCCCAATAAGTTGAAAAAGTGTTTCACACAGCCTGCAATAAGGAGGGAGGGGAAAAGGGGGGGGGGGGGGGGGGGTGTGTAAGAGTCTTTTTTGTCCCTTCATGAAAAAAGAACTGCACCACTTTTTCCAGTAATGTTTTCATTCTATAAAGGACACTCCAACTTCTTCAAACACACCAACTCATTAATTCCTCAAGTTTTTCCAACATTTTGGTTGGTTTCTCACAAACATTCTTCTGAATTTTGAATATAAATACATTATCGGAGAGGGGACGGATGGTTAAACGAGTGGTGGGATTGATCGGGAGGCTAACGCGGGTGAAGATTCTTAGCAGAAAGCAATGCAGGAGTATGTACTGGAGAATGAGGGCAGCAATTATCGAAGCAGTCAAGAATTCAAGCAAACAGCAATTCAAATTCCAATATGATCCTTCAAGCTATGCTATGAACTTTGATGATGGGTGCTATGCAAGAGAATTTCATCATGTTAAATTTCATAATTGTTCACAGACAACTACATGGGTTTATGTAATCTGGCTAGAATCATAGGATGCTTAGTTTTGAACAATACAAGTGTTCTCATGTGTATCAGCTTGCAATCTTGTTTAAGGAATATATCAGCAGTAGCGGATCTAGGAGTTTCAAACTGGTTGTTCGAAATCGACATAATTTTCAAAGTGCCAGTTCAAAATACTTAAATATATTGAAATATAAATTTAAATGCTAATTTTTATATTAATTTTTTTTTGATACATATAAATTTTTTTTTCAAAAAAACAATGCATGTTCGACTGAACAAGCGTGAACTTACTAAGGTAGGCTACTCATATTAGTGTACTGCATTCACACCACTCAACCAGTTACTCCGGTTGGAAGAAGCTACCGCCTAAGCAGGGTAAGGGATCAATGCTACCGCCTAAGCGGGGTAAGGGATCAAATACTACGCAGTCTTATCCTGTAATAGGAAGGGAGATTGTTTCCGAACTAACCCAAGACATACAACTGTTCTCAAGTACCATTTTCTTCCATGGAGCTGTTTTAGCAGTTGTCCATCTTGTGTTGATTCTGCGGCATACAACAGTGGCATTGATTATTAAAGCAAACAACTTTTGGCGAGAAATTTTTTAGGTTGGTATTATTGAAGATATCTTATTAAGTTGGAGTATTTCTTTTTCTTATCAAAATAGCATTTTGAGACGGTAAAATAATTACATTGCCTTTAAATATTTGATACATTTTTTTTTAGTAGAAAATATTCGATTTTGGTAATTTTTTTGGCTAAAAATTTTGATTGTGACAAAAAGGTTGGATTATCGTAGTCTTTTGGCAAAAAAGTTCGTTTTTGACAGTTGTTTTGACAAAAAAGTTTAATTTTGATAGTTGTTATGGCTAAAAGTTTCGGTTTTGGCTAAAAATTTATGTTTTGACAAAAGTTTTCCATTTTCATAGTCTTTTGGCAAAAATGTTCAATTTTAATAGGTTTTACGAAAATCAAACTTTTTGTCTAAACCGAAATTTTTAGCGAAAACAACCACCAAAATCGAACATTTTTGCCAAAAAAACCGAAAAACGAATGTTTTTGCGAAACAATTACCAAAATCAAAAAAATTTGCCATAGAACTACCAAACTCGAACCTTTTTGCAAAAAAACTACGAAAACAAAAACTTTTTGCCGAAACAACTACCACAATAGAACCTTTTTTACTCGAAAGAAAAGGAGAACAAGGGAAAAAAAATAAACAAAACGTGTATCAAACATTTACAATTTACTCATATTTTACCGCACCAAAAATGCTATTTTGCTAATAAAAAAAGATGTTCTAAATTAATAAAGTGTCTCCAATAGTGCCAAATCTCACTATTATTCAACTTTTACTTCTCAAATAGTTGTGTCAGCAATAGATGCTTTCATGGAAGGGGAAATTGCACTTTTCATCTAGTCTGTTTTGTTAGCAGAGCATCTTCTTTAGCAACCTTGAAGGTCTCAGAGCTCAAATAGTTCAATACTCCCTCCGTTTCTTTTTATTTGATTGTTTGAGCATTTTTTCTATGTTTCTTTTTATTTGATTGTTTACAATTTCAATGCACTTTTTACAATCCCAATGCACTTTTTTACAATTTCAATGCACCTTTTTACAATTCCAATACACATTTTTACAATCCCAATGTAATTTTTCACAATCTCTTAATAAAGTACTTTTTCCCCAAACACTCAAATAAAAAGAAACGGAGGGAGTAGTTAACAAACTGAGATCTTCTCATACATCTTCAGAGCTTTTATAAGGAACAAAGAGTCGTAGAACCATATGGTTCGTGTAAGCGTACGCTGTGTTCTCGACATTATATTAGCAACACCGTCAAGCTTACTGAAGTAGTTATATGTGCCGAAGAAAAATTGACTCGCAAAATACTCAGTATGCTACTAGCCAGAAGCGAAAGTGAATATTGATCGTACAAGGACTACAAACTAAGTATATAGATTAGCAGCTACGGTGACAATGTTATACATAGATCACTGCAAGAGAAAATAACATGAGCTTGACGTGGTCGGTAATCTGCATCCACATTCGAATATTATACAGAGCACAGAAGAGAAAACATTGCTATCACAGAGGCTTGGATACTGATCAGCTAAAGAAACCTAACAAGTTCCGAGAGGTGAAAAATCTCTTTAGCATACGACTGCTGTCCTAAATAAAAGCAACACCCACAAGAGTCTCTACGTCGTAGGAAAGAATGTTTTGCAGTATTTCTTGTTTGTGTGTTGAAGAAGATTAAAAACGCTGACCAGTGCGGTAAATTAGATAGGCCATTCTGTGACAAATTTCCGATGAACATATATGTACGCAATACATGTAAGCCTTATACACTAGAAAGAACATGAATCTATCAATGATCGAAAGTTTATAGTTTGAATCTTAATTGACTACATCACAAATTTGGCTGCACACTCAACAAATGGATTACTTATACCTAACATCTTACACCTGTCTGAGTTTAATGACAACTTATGCACTTACACTACTTAATCCGAATACAATACTTGAAGTCACTTCTAATTTCAGTGAAAGCACATCAACAATAACTCAGATCCTCGACCACAATCATCCTGATCAACCACCGATAACATAATAATCTATCAGGTATCAAATCACATCAATATAAATTCGGAAAAAAGTAAAAAATGAACAAGTTGTATATGTGGGATATATGCAGGTAGAGCACAGAGACTACTCTATTTCCTTAACGATAATATGTTACATCATTCAGTTAATAATAATTAAAATCTTACAGTGAAAATATAATCATCAGCATTCAAAACTTAATGGTACATAAAACGAGAATGATTAACAAATGAAATGAGAATGATTAAGAATACAAATGATAGAATATAAACTTTGCAACAAAAGATTTCAGAGCCAGGATTCTATCGCAATAGGTACCAATTAACATGTCAAATAGCAAATCAGTGAAGTTATTCATTTCTTCACTATAATTGAACATCTCTGAAGAACTTTCGAACCGATCTAATCAACTTTACACAGTCCAGAATCAATCAACAGTAAGATAACAAGATAAAATCAACGAAAGCATATGGTTGGCTGAAGGCCGTGAAGATATATGGCTTACCTTGTATTTGGAGCGAGCGAATTCATGGCCGAAAACTCAGGACATTGGCGTTGAACTATCAAGTAAGATTCAAACTTCTAATCATATTAAATGGCACAATCGACCATAAATGTGTCACAACATTCACCATTCGATCACTTACTTTTCATTTTGACCATTTTGATCACCCATGTTTCAATCTCATATCTCAGTTGGTTGTGGGGTTAAGTTTTCCGTTAAGTTGGTATTGTTAGTGACATATGTATGTCACATGGATAACTATCAGGGATAAAATAGTCCCACAACACAAAAAATAATTATACTGCAGGACTATAATTAAGGGTTACGTTATTCGATTTATATTGCGGGACTATTTTAACCCTTTTAATTATGCAGGCACATGTCACCAATAATACCAACTTAACAGAAAACTTAACCCTAAAACCAAATGAGACATTACATTGAAACTTGAGTGATCAAAAAGGTCAAAATGAAACATGAGTGATAGAACGATGAATATTGTGAACCATGTATGATCGATTCCAGACCCTATACACAGAGAGTAAACATTGCTGTATTAACTACTGATAAAAAGACAATCTTGTCTTCTGACTTCTAAAACCAAATTACATATAGTCCATTCCTAATATTTCAAAATTTTCTCTTTCAAGAAGATTTAGCTTTGCATACCAGAGATGCAAAAGGAAAGAAAATATTGTTAGTGCCTGAGCTATCAAAACCTTAAGCTCCAGCAAGCGACTATGCAGATAAAGCTTGGGAAGAACTTCTCGACTCCAACCACGATTTAGCTGCTTCCTTTGTAGTAAAGAACCAGCCTGCCAGCTCAGGAGCTTCATGAAACGGAGAATTAAGTTCCTTCAGATGTGACTCAAAAGCACCCGCCAAACCCTTCTCGGAATATTTGTGTTTCCCATGACCAGTGTTGATACCAAGCACTGAAGGAAGCTCCTCCCCATCTTCAACTGCTTTGGTCAAGTCATTTATCCAAATGTGCAATGCAGTTAATGCTGCACCAAGAGAAAGGCTCTTTACATTTAAATACCACTGCGTCGGAGTTTTTACGTGCACCTCATGATATATTTCAATTCCCAGACCCAAATCGAAGAGCTCACAAGCTCTCTCTAACTGATCTAGGTTGACACAGAGATCTATTAAACAATTACAATATGCTTTTCGGACATCAGCACCTATCTGTTGAAAGAGTTCTTCGGCTTCGTCCCTGAAGGTTTTGCCAGCATCCCCATGTACAATTAGTTGTACTATAGACCCAAGCTTAGGATTTGCCTTCTCTACGCATTTAGCTACTTTGTAAAGTTCTTCCTTTGGTATTTGGTTTATAACATTGAGAAGACAACAAGTAAACCTCTCATCAGGAGTGATGCCCATCTCTATCAACTGATCAAACGTTTTAACGATATCATCTGTGCGGTTTGCTTTTCCATAAGCCTGGATGAGGGAAGTGAAAACAAAAATATTAGACTCATAGTCTGATTCCATCAATTCATTGAACATGGTCTCTGCTTCTGATACTTTCCCACAACATGAATATAATGTAATCAAAGATGAATAGGTCCAACTATCAGGTTTGCAATTTTCAATTCCCTTCATATCCTCATAAATTTCCATAGCTTCATCTAAAAGGCCTAAATCAGCACACATTGATAAAAGTGAATTATATAAACTAAGATTTAATTCCAATCCATTCTCCTTTGTCTCTCTATACACGAGAAGAGCATCTGTGCCATATCTCGACCTACAAAAGCCCCTAAGCAATGCCGCATATGTGGCAAAATTCGGCTTCAGCCCGTAGTCAATCATCTCCTTGTAAATATTTTTTGCCTGCCAAGGCCGCTTTGCCCTCCCCATTGCATCCAACAAGTAATTGTACACCAAATGATTCGGTTTGACCCTTAATGCCTTCATTTCCTCATATACGTTCAAACATCCATCAAAATTTCCAGACACCCCATTGATCTTGACTAAAGTTGCAAACGTAACTGCATCAATCCTCCACTTTTTCTCCCTTGCTCGATCATACAAAGACATCGCCTTTCCCACATTCCCAGCCTTTCCATAAGCATCAATCATCACACAGTATGTCACATCATCCGGCTCAATACCATACTCATTCATTTTCTCAAACCACTCCACAGCCTTCTCCGCCAAACCACAATGCCTAGCGCAACTAATCATAGTCGAGAAAGTCACATTATCCGGTTTCATTCCCATCTCCAACATCTCCCCAAATAACCTCTCCGCTCCTTCCAAATCCTTCCCTTTCCTAAATACCTTCATAGTCACATTATACAATATCACCCCCTTATTCAACCTAACCCTTTCCTGAAACCATTGAAGCACAAACACCGCATTTTTAGGATTCGACATGTTATTAAGAATAACAACAGCATCTTGTTCAACAAGCCTAAAATCAGTATCTTCAACTAAAACGAACAAAATCTTGTGAATATCATCAGAAATAGGGTCACAAGTATCCAAATCCTCTGCTACTTTCGTTAAAGCAGCGTACCTGCAATCATAACCACTAAGGTCAGTGGCTCAACCAGCTATTTTATACAAGGGACAAGTAATTTATACTATACAAATGAAGAAACATATACAAGGGGCGACATCCCCCTCTTTTTTTTTTTTTTTTAAAATTAGCAATGAGTTGAGTTTCGAACCCAAAACATTCTCGTAACTAGCAATAGCCTTTTCCACTAGGCTATTAGATTATTCCCCCCCACACACACACACCCTAGAAAAGCGTACCTGAAATCATAGGATTTCTTGCGGAGCTTAGAGGCGTTGGTGCTGTTGGGGTTGATCCAGATGTAGGATTTGGAAGATGATGAGGATTTGGAATCTGGGTATGTGGCTACAGTTTGAGGTTCTTGTTGAAGAGACAATCTTGGTTGGGGTTTAAGGAGGGGTTTGGTGAAGAGAGAAGGCTTGGGAGGGAGTGGATTGAAAGAAAGGGTGTGAAGGAGAGGGAGTGTCATATCCTTTGCTAAGTGGAAATGTTTTGGCAAGAAAGGTGTTGATGCTTATATAGGGATGGTCGTTCGTTCGGTTTTGATCAATTTTGTAATAGTTCTAATCTTTTATAAAGGGAGATTCATAGTCGCTATCTGTTGAGTGTGCACACCAAACGCTAGACAAGTCTTGTATGACAGACTCGATGAGAAAAGTGTTGGTACTAGAATCAAATTCAAAATCTTCTAGTCACATATTTATGTATTCCGCCAATATGGTCGTTGTAACGACTTTAATCTTGTTTTTATCAATGATATCTGCTTTAGTCTTTTATACGTTGTTATGATGGAGGATTATTTTTTCTTTTAAGTTTGAAGAAATATTATACATTTTAAAAAAACTACTTAAATTCAGTCAAATCAATTTTTGGTAGGTTATGAATCGGTTTTCGGCATGAATATATCGATTTGGTACTATTTGAACTGTTCTTGTGGATTATATGAAACAATCGGAATCAGTAGCGGAGTCACATTGGTTCACGTCTGTTTACTCGAACAGACACTTCTTTTTGAAAAAAAGTTATTGTATGCATTTAAAAAAAATATTAATGTAAAAATCATCATTTAAATGTATAGTTGAACATATTTAAGTGTTTTGAGCAAGCACTTTGAAAATTACGTCAATTTCGAACAGACACTTCGAAACTCTTAAATCCACTAATGACCAGAATAGTTATCAAATACTCCTTTCAATTCGAGAAAATGTGAATTGTCATTATTGTTATCAAATAATACCCTTACATGATGACTAGATAAAGTACAGGGAAATAAGTTAAGATCGGAAATCAAAAGGCGAGTTTTCTTGTATTCATATTATAAAGAATGGTGTGACTTCCTCTAACGTGCGCACATCAGATGCCTTGCTTCGACGGCTTGTATGTTGTGCTTCTATACTTGTGCGTCCGCAGGCAAACGGTCTATTACAGGTGACTATTACACTAAAAAAAATACGGTAACATTTATTGCGGTTGCGAGGTGTACCGTTGTGATAGGTTGCGAGTTTGGTAACTATCTATTACCCTGATCTTGCCTATTGTTACTCTAGAAATAACTTATTTGTTTAGTTTGTTAAATTCAAGTTATTTGGAATTCCTTTGTCTTTTTTATTTGTATAGTGTTTAGTTTCTATTATTGTCCTATATATATTTTATCTATAGGTTGTTTTATCCAGTATTTTTTGGTAACTATGTCTTGCCATTTAAATGACCGTTGTTGTCGTGTACTTTGTCTGCACGACCGGTCGTTTCTCTAATGTTTATTCTATCTGTATATCCTTGTTTGCATACTTTCTTTATCAGTATATCTTTAGTTTTTTCTCTTTATGTTGAGGGTGAGCTTCCGGATGGCGAAGTATCGTTGTCGTATCGGTCCTCTTTGAGAATGGTATGAATTCATTAGGGTTTCTCCTTTCTTTAATGCATTTATAAATATATCTTGTTCGTATATAGGCACTTACTTTTGCAGATGCTGTAATATTGCTATGGAGGATCTACGATACCCATCAAAGGTTGTAATATTATTATGAAGGATCATTCCTTAAATGGAACCCTAATTGTTGATGTTGTTGATTTATGGCTCTTCTACATTTTGTATGCTAAAGGCGGTCGAATATCCATGCTATCGGGATTTGAATGATCTACTCAAATGTTCGGGCATTCATCATGCGTCCTTTTACACCTTGGTTTGTTGATGGGCTAAATGATTCGACTTATATGATTTCCGAATGTGCATCATGATTTGTACTTGGTTGGTATTCGTTTCGAAGAATTTTTATTAAACTCTTTTCTCTTTTGATAAAATATTTTATGTTTTTACGTTAGTTTCGTCGCTGCGATAAACTTTATAGTTCATGCACGTTTTATATACAACTAGTGAGAAAACCCCGCCCAAGGGCGAGGTCGAGACACCATGAAAATGTGATAAGGTCTTCGCGATTTTTTCGAGACCTATAAATTTGAGGCTGAAGTTTATATGATAATGTTATAAGACTCTTTAATTGGATAAATCTTTAAATATGATTGCATTTTATCTTTTTTAACAATATCTGAATTTGCATTTGAATTTCAATTTAATTTTGTGTTCTAATACAAAATAAGACGAACATTGAATTAAACACCTCGTCTAAGTCCATAGGGATGTTTTTGAGATGTGCACATAACTTTGATATTCAATGTCCAATCGAATCTACTATCATTGAATCTCTAACATTGATCAATTAAAGAAATAAAAATTTTATTCAAACTTTTATAAAGATCCCTATAATAGATGCAAGAATATTCATGTTAACCATGTTCTTTGACTATTACTAATGAAATTTGTTGAGCTCTATCACTGACATGACATCATTCTTGTTCATATCAATACTATTTTGGTGACCTGAAATTTTGCGGAAGCAACCATTTCAATTTTGCAATGGAATCGATTATCGAATGTCGATTGCTATACCAAATGGCAGAGTAAAGAAATTAATGGAACATCTTCAGTTGAAGTAGTAAGCAGGATAAGAAAGATTGTACGATCAAAATGTGGATACTATGAAAGAATGAGCGTAATAAATATATTATTGTAAAAGAATATGTCTGGTAATAAAAAAGTTACCAAAAATCACAGTAACATCCATTCAATCACCAATGAACATAATGTTCCATTTTTTCTTGCTAATATCTATATTTTCATTGTATACACGTTGCTTATATATCACAAACGATTTGAAGGCTAAATTGGATAATCAAGTGAAATTCAAGCTAGAGAATAGTAAGAAAAAAAGTTGTGCTTACTTAGATCCCAAGAGGTCAAATTATATAAATTAAATAGACAAAGCTAAGTATAAAATCATCAAAAACAATTAGCATATGAACTTATGTCATTGAGAGAGTCTGAGAATTTTTCAGCCTTAGCTTCAACAACTTCTGTCACACCTGCTCCCTCCGTCCCTAAAATGTCAAATTGATTGTATGATTGCTCAAGCCTCAAAGTAATTCTCTTAATATGTAATGATAGTCAAATAGGATCCATGAACAATAATACAAGTTCATCAACATCTGATATGGACAGCTTGCTATTTACTGAATGTGTTCACTTAAACTTCCTCCAGAACACTGCATCCTACATGCCTACCTTTTAACTATAAATAGAATGAACGGAATTTTCGTCAGAGAAAGGCGAGGACAAGATTGTTGTAGGCGATGAAGGCAATGAAAGAGAGGGAGGGGAGGGTGTCGATGAAAAATCTAACGGCAGAGAGTTAGAAGGCGAGGATGATCGCGAATCTGTACCATTTGGCGACGAAAATTCATCAGAAGTATCTTGCAACGCCAATTTATCAGAAGTATCTTGCAATTTTTCGCTTGTTTATTCCAACATCTTTTTTGCCACTGCCCTTAACCTCTCCAAACATGTAATTCTTTAATCGTTTCACATCCGACAATTTGACAGGTTTTACTATGAAATCTTCAGCACCTTCTTCTAAGCATCTGCCATCCCAACAGTAACTATTCAATAACATTATTCGACTTTCCTTAACCATTCAAGAAAGGAAGAGTCTTTGTTTAAAATAACACATTAATACAATAGTCAAGAATTTAGGTAAGACTTTGTTTATATCTAGTACTAAATCTTTACTTCGACTTGCTTAAGTTAAAATCTAAAACTAACAGCTACCATGAAATCCTTTGAAATGATCTCCATTCATGAAAAACAACCAAGTTAATAAATTCAGACATCTTCTTCATTCCAGTTTTTCTTTTTTCAATATCAATAGCTAAAGCATAAATTAGTACAAAAATAATCAGCTTAAAAGAGAAATCATACACCTATCGTGAGTAAAATCCTCGAGCATTAACATGATATCAGTCTTCAGTTGGGAGTCTCAATGGCCACATCAGACTTCCCATTACAAAGAAAATGAAATATCGACAAGAGCACAGATAAGAAATAGTAAGAGCATACATATTTACCTCAATTACTTCAGATGCTTCAAATCCAAGCAACAGCATAGCCTTTAGGTCTGAAAAACATGTGGCTTCTAACAGGTATCACATACTTCCAGCATGTTAATATTAATAGCTCTTTTGGTCTACATTTAACACGGAACAACGTGTTGGGAATACATGAAAAAGAGAACAGTATGTTAGTCGATTTTTCTTGTTAGTCCAATTCTTCAACAAACATCATGTAGCGGGAGCTTGATGCACTCAAACCATTCTTCTATTTAACGAACATAATTGAACATACATATTTAAATTCAATACCTTCTCTCAATTAGATGATAAGTAAACTACTCCACAAAACAAGATTCATATTGAATACTGAATTGCCAAATATATGAATAACTTAACCTCTCAATGAAGGCAGAAACAATAATTAATTGTCCCCCAAACCTAAAGCATATAATTTCTTGTTTGGAGATGAATGATATTATCTAAGACCACCCTCTAAAACAAATGAGTCAAATGAATTTTCTGCATCAACAAGCTCAAAGTATGCCTACATTTTGACATAACAACGTATAGGCATGTGAAATATAAAACGTTGTATTGAGAAGTGACGGGATATATTGATAAAGCTAAACCGTTAATAAGGTCAAGAGCTAGTCCCAATTGGTAGATAATAAAATCAAGGAATACGAAAGAATTAAGTGGTTGAGTAATATGCAAGAGTAAACTGCCTGAGAGAGAGGACAGGAATTATATTACATGAAAGCGCAACTCAATAAAAAATGAAACAAAATATTGACATTCTTATAGGAAGATCACTAAAAGGGTGCCTTATTTTTCAAATGAGGACCTATTATTATGAACTAAAATAGAACCCTCTCGTTATTATGGATTAAATTGGGATAATTGACATCAAATTACTAACTATCAATAATAATATTGTATTTTCACATGACAATCTTTATGTAAGAAAAATACTCTGATTCATCCATTTCATTTCGAAAACTAAATAACACTACAACTAATTTGTTGATGGAGCCATATTTTCCCACACCAGAGCATGAAAAATGCAACACAATATATGATGAGAAGAGAAGCACCGATGCGTATGTGGCCAGCTCATATCTCAATTCCAAAAAATAAATAATCATTAATTCCTTTGTACAGTGTGTACTCACATTTCTTAAGAGAAGGAGTCTTCCTCTTTCGGGACCTTGGCGATAGTCACAACTGTCAGGCCTGAACTCGAACTCCAGTTCATCGAATAGGCAACTCCAATTAATCCCTTAAGGTAATAGAAGCATAAAAAACATCGATTAATATTAATTTATAGAGATGAAAATGGTTGACTCTTGAACCTCTTGTGGACTGATTTCACTTCCAATTTTTATAGATGTATCCCATGGCTTTATAACAGTAAAATACCTGTGACTCAATTTTGATATATAAACATAAATCTTTTCAATTTAAAGCTACTTGATAATTTTTGTGGTTGCACACCAGGATTGAAATAACTTTAATTACATAATAATTGTAAATTCCAGTAATAACAGTTGTTCAGAATTAACTTACAATCAATCTAAAACTTACTGGTGGACCGCTCATCCTTGGCTTCTCAACTCAATTTCACCTTTCTTCCCCATAGCTCTTGGAGATATTTGCCTAAAGGTGCAAAAGTCAACCCATTTTGTTACATTTTGTTTGTTTTATTTTACTGAGGCACTGAGCTACTACGTAACAAAAACACAGAATATGAATACCTTTTTTATTAAAGCTCTGCTCCACGCTATAACCAATACCTTTTAATTTTCCAGCACGAGCAAGCTTGTAGAGGCCTTTGGGGTCTCTTCCTTCACAGAGCTTTAAAGGCATATTCATGAAAACCTGATACAAACGGAGGTCAGAAAAATGAAAAGGACATTCTAATACTACACTTATTAAAATCTTAGTTGACATTCTAATAGGGATCATAAGAAAGACTTGCCTCAATAAAAGTTCTATCGGGTAGCAGTGCACGACAAGATAGATCTTGGCTGACGATGCAACCGCGAACAGACTTCCTCCTACAAAATCAAAACTTGAACAAAATATAAACTCTAAATTATTGAAATAAACACCTCCATCGGCTCAGATCAGTAACAATCATCACGCAAAGAAATTTCACCACCATGGCTGCAAAACCTAGTTGCATGCTAGCAAGCAGCAGCCATCTAAGTCTGCCTCGCCAAGATTTGGGTGAAATAATCCATGCTCAACAAAAATGAAAATAGATTTGTCATCATAGCCGAACATTGTTGGTTGTTGTAGTGATAATGGAATCACCTCACCCAAACCAAAGAGGTAGATGAAAAACGAAAAAAATTTAGAGAAATTCGAAGATTGCACTCTAAGAGAGTGAATGGGGCAAAGATCAAACCAAAATATCAACGGTTGGGCTGAATTTTCGGAAGATTGTAGGCCATCACTCATAAATAACATTAAATGCAAATCCAACCAAAATCCCTAATTTACTCATGGCCACACACATCAGCGATGTGCTTCAAGCATGGAACGGTTGAGATGATAAACTGAAAGCGGGTTGGCGGACAACGGCGCATTTAGATCCGTCGGATCCGGGTTTAGCCCATTTGACCCGTAAGGTACCACATTTTTTGCACAAGGTACAATGTTTTTATGCGTTCATGCCTACAACGAAGCTCACGTTAGCAAATCCCATCCCCTTTTTATGTTTATAGTTTAATGTATTCGACTCGAGGGGCCGTATGTTTTAGATATGGTGATGACTCCGTTTTTTGGATATGTAATATGGATGGAGATATGTATTTTAATAATTTTTTGTTATTCTTATTTACATATCGTTTTATATTTTGAAAATACTTTTTGCTTAGTTTTCCTATTATGAAATATTGCATGGCAATTACATGAGGATATATTAATATATTCTCATGTAATTACTTGGTTTGAGCTTTTTTATGCAACTAAGGGTATTAAGGGAAAATGTTGAAATGTCTAAAAGATCACTCTTTTTGGATAATCTTGAAATGTTTCAAAGACCACTCCTTTTAGATTGGATGAAGTAATAAATGAGGTTACAAGTAAACATATGAAATCCTTAATCGTTATGTCAAAATCTAAAATGACTATTAACAAAGGAGGAAGTACATGGTATAATTTACTATATTGGAAAAATTAACTTTTGATTTATTATTTATCAATGCTACAATTGAATATATAAACAAACTCTTACAAGCTAAGATTATTAACTGGAATCGAAATGAATACAATTAAGTTAGAGAAGTCCTAAAATTAACAAATTATTAATTTATAAATGAATAAATGAATGATTGAATAATCTATGCCTACTAATGTGAACTTAATAAATACAGTAAAGATCAATTAATAAAATTTGTTGTGTATCATTGTTGTCCTCGTGACTTCAATTTTTATTCTTTTTCTTTTGGAGAAAATTTGCCGCTGCTCATCGAGTGTGTACTCACGACGTTTATGTAGTTATGTAGCGTTGCTTTCTTATTAGCCTCTCTGCTTCTAACTCGAACAAGTTTCTCATCACTGCATCCGTAGCATCTGTTAAAAATCCCGGCCAATCTCTGCATACAAATTGCATTTAAGTTATAATAATGTCATAAAAAATATAAGATCAGATTATTTAAAAAGTTCTTTTGAAATATGAGATTTGCTTTCTGATATGGATTGCATCTTAGTGTACTGTTAAGAAATAAAGTTGATAATAAAATATAACAGCTCAAACTACATAACGAAATATAATATATATTTAATAAATTTTTGCCAAAAGAAATTTAAAAGACAAATTTGCTATTAAATATTTTCATTTGTTAGCATCTTAACCTGTGTAACTGTTCCTAATAAAAGGCACGTTTTAGAAAAACTAATATAACAAATTATATCTAAAAAAGACCGTTATTATAATGCCAAAAGAGATATTGATAATTGAAATAACAATGGATGAAATTGTCATCCTAACGGTTTTCATGCCCTCTTGTGGTGGATACACGAAAAAGGTAAACCACAACATGCGTCTCAGCTGATCAATTAACTAGAACTTATCTTTTAACTACTTCAACACAAAGTTCACTTCTTAAAGAGAGTGGGTGAAGGAAGGAACCCACCGTGCGTGCGTGAAGATGCACTATTGTAAGTACTAAACAATCCCGCTATTTACAAGTTGAGCTATGTTTTAGATGATGTTAATTGGAATAAGAATTTAGTGCTCACTGTATAATTTAGTCTTATTAATTAGATGACGTAGTCACCATCATATTTATCATGAAAATTACCTTTGTTCATATCATGATACTGCTCCGTATTTGTATCTTAATCTAATTTTGTTATTTTTAAAAGTAACACTGAGTCACGTGGGAAATGAAAAATATATAATGAAAAAAAATATATATATATATATATATATATATTTATCAATTTTACTCATCCATATGTATGTGATATATTTGACTCGATTGATTTTACCATTTGTTTCTTTCAAACATTAGCAAGCGATATAACTTTAATTTATTTTCTCATTCAAATGATAACAAACTTATTAGAATTAAAACTTACCCTGTTGTTGTATCAAATGAAATTCCAACGGTATATTTTGCCTCCTCTAAAGCGCGACGAAATCTTTCCATATCATTTGTCGAACAAACACCCAAATCCTTAACTCGAAGCTCAGAAGGTTTCACATCGCAAAAAATGGGTATGACCTTCTTCTTGCTCTCCATCATCATTGCCAATTCATGCAAACAAAAATATGAATCGCAATATTGAGGCGAAAACACCGCAATTCCAATCTTACATTTCCTTATACCCTCATCAATGTGGTCGAATAGTCGATCCCCGGGCTTCATGTTCTTACTATCCAAGAATGCTCGAAGACCAAGTCGAGACAGATGATCGTACAACAACCCCGAGACATTTTTCTTCGTATCAATTGATCGGTGATTGATGAAAACGTCGCATGTTGATTGAGATTGACGTTGTTTGTTTGCTAGAATTTGTCGTTGTTGGTGTCGAATAATTTGGCTGGAGAGGAATTTGGTTGCTCTTTTAGCTGATGAACTCTGCATGACGATATTGATGTATAGTTTATGTTTATGTTATATATTTTGGTGTTTTTAGTTCAAAATAAAAGTGAACAATATATAGTATTAGTACACAATTCTTTTTTTTGAATATTTGGTTTTATGTTTTGATTGAAACTAATTAGGTAGAGGAGGGTATTTATAATAGTATGGGATTTTTAGGTCAAAGATCACATTGTGGAAGATTTTTGAAGAATAGAATTCAATAGTTCTTAGTAATCATATTGGACCTCGATGAAGAAGAGAAAATAAAACCTGGTATGTCTTATGACTGTTTTGACCATAATGGTTAAAAGTGTAAGAAGATGTTTCAATGTTTTGACCACTTAGAGGCACTACAACTCTACAAGACGTCTATTCCTTCAAACACGGGCTAATAAAATACAATACCGATTGTCTCATTAAGGAATAAGCCAATAACGTATTTCGGTCGAGACATATTTTAAGTGGTAAAGAATGAAATTGGAGACAATTGTTGATTTGATTTCAGATAGTGGAACAAAGTTGCACTTTGATCTCAAATAGTTGCATGTTTGCGAATAGTCCTCAATAGTGACAATCGTTGCACATTAGTCTCTATTATTTCGGGACCATATTGCAACATTTGTTACTTTCGGGGACTATATTGCAACACTTGTGATATTTTTATGGACTAATCTACAACGTTGTAACTATCTGGGACTGAAGTGCAACTGTGTTCCACTACATGGGACCAAATCAACAATTAGTTACAGTTAATTGCAGATTTGGTCCCAGATAGATGGACACAATTGCACTTCAATCCCAGATAATTATAATACTATCATTTTTTCCTGAACTTGGCATAAATGTTGCAGTATAAATCCTGAAAGCGACAAATATTGTAATATGATTCCCAAAAAAAGGACTGATGTGCAACGGTAATCACATTTGGGAACTATATCACAGAAATAATCTGCAACCGTGTAATTATTTGGGACGAAAATACAACGTGATCCTATTATCTGGGACCAAATCGATAATTATCTCTTTATTATTAGTAATATGTTTGAAGTGTGGGGAGTATTAAATTACACAACAGATGCAGCATTTGGTCATGAATACTCTAGAACAACTGTAATAGCTACCATAAAATTAATACTGTAATAAATTAATAATACTTTAGCTTCGTATTGAAATTCAATTAATTAGTTAGGAGGTTTCTTGTTAAAGAATTCGATTCAAATGATAGAAGATTGAATTATAATGTTCCGTTGAACAAGTCATTATCAACATGTGTGCATCCAAAAGTATTACAGTCTTAAAGAACTTTCAGAGATGAATAATCTCCAATTTCCTTAGGAGGGAGTTACATTTTCGTCCTAAAAATTAAATTATTGTAACTTTTTTCAAGATATTGATAAAAGTATTATAACAATTTGGTATATCGACTAATGACTCTGTTAACTTTTCACGATCAAATACACTTTAAAATTGTTATTGGAACAAAATTATAATTTTACAAGATTTATACCATGCAAGTATACTAATAAGGGACTAAGTTACATAAAAAAAGTTAGAAATTGATCTTCATCCGATATTAACATATTAGTAGTCTCGTATTTATGTGTTAACTAATAGTATTAGTTAATATATTTAACTAAAAAGAAACTAGCATAATTATTAAATCTAACAAAAATAATTACATAATATTTACAAAACTGAAAAATAGGTTTGATCCAATCAGTGGCTCAAATTTAATACAAAATAAATACCAAACTAGTTAACACACAAAAAAATTTCTCTATCAATAATTGTCCAAAGTGTCATATTAAATATGGTGACGTAATATATACTCTATCCATTTCAAATTAATTGGCGTTTTGAGAATTCATGTCAAATTTTAATTACAAACTAATTTTTATTCATTCTTCCAAAAAAATATAAAACTTATATAATTGAATTTGTTATTAAAATATTATTATAGTATTATCTTTCATAATTTTCTATAATATATATATAAAGTAATTAATAATTAAAATTTCATCTTAAAAAGTGTAAAATATATTAAAATGAAATGAACGTAGTATTATATAACCATTTCAGCTCAACTAATTTGATACAGACCTTGGATGTAAGTGAGATACATAATACTTCCTCTATTCTTAAATGATTGGTACACTTTGACTTTAGATGGTCAAACTTTAAAAACTTTGATCAATAATTTTCATTAAAACAATAAAAAATAACATAGTCATATGATATCTTGTTAGATCTGTCTCTAAATATTTTTGAACTGTCAAATTTTTATTATTTTTTCATATGTAGAATAAGAGATATTTATGTTTGAAATCGTGTTTTGTTGATCATTAAAAGTCAAAATGTACCAATCATTTAGGGACGGAGAGAGTACTTCACATATATGCTTCAAATAATGTGCGATCGGGTTTGTCCATTTTTGCGTGTAAAACGATTTGATCGAATTTCGTCAGTAGAAATTTATTCGGTTGGAATTGGTTCTGTTAATGTGATTTTAAGATTAACAGGTGATGTTTTGTAAGATAATTGCCGGAATGATCCCCCGTAATTGTGTGTCAGGTGCAATTTGGTCGCACTAAATAGTCGGTCTGCAGGTTTAGTCCCCATAATTGGTTCACTTGGTGCAGTTTAGTCCCCAATCGTTAAAAATTAACAGAAAAGAGTAATTTTGGGAAAAAATTGAAGTTTTAACATCAAGTTAAGGTTAAAACACGATTTTGGAACAAGTTTGGGTGTTTAGGAAATTTTTTAACACTTTTTCTTTCCAAATTACATCATATCTTCCATAGAACTCATTTTTCTCAGTAATTAATTTTTTCCCGATTTCCTTTGGATTTTTTTTTTCGATTTCTTTTGGGTTTTTTTATTTTTTCTATTTTTTTTCAATTTCTTTTCGATTTTTTTCGATTCCTTTTCTATTTTTTGATTTCTTTTAGATTTTTCCTAATAAAATATTTTTAATAAGATAAATCTATATCTGTAGCGAAAAGATGAGATCGAGATCGATGTTTTGAATGGAGAAAAAAGATAAATAGTGAAAGAGGATGGAGTTATTAATAGATGCTAACCGGAGAATTAGTACTTGAAAATCCATGTAAATGCGGTTGTGCACAATTTTTTGAAGGGGTTCCCAATGATTAAATAGTTCGATTTTTTGGTTTCGTAATTTTTGAAAAAAATGTTCAGTTTTGATAATTGTTTTGGCAAAAAATGTTTGATTTTGGTAGTTGTTTCGCAACAAGGTTTTGAGTTTGGTAGAAAAAATAATCGTAAAAGAATTGAAAAAAAAAATCGAAAAGAAATCGGAAACAAATTAATTATGGGGACTAAAGTGCACCAAAAAAGTTATCCAAGACTACATTGTATTCAATTTGCCTTTTAAGCTTAAATTAATGCTAAAACTTCAGTTTTGGCCCAAAGTTACAGTTTTCCGTCAATTTTTAACGATTGGGGACCAAACTTCACCAAGTATACTAGTTATGGGGATTAAATCTGTAGACCGACCATTTAGTGGGACCAAAATGTATCTTGCACATAACTACGGGGCCATTCGGACAATCATCTGGATGTATGGTCGACTTTGTTTGTTATAAGAATAACATGATGAATTAAAATATATTGATAAAAGGCATATCTTAAAACACAACAATCCGAAAGGTCATGAAGTATATGTCATATAAGAAATTACTACTAGTGCCATCTTTTCTTAGTTTAAAATTTTGCATATTATATAATCTGTTTTGCAGAGTAAAAAAATATCACAATATAAATATTTTAAATGGAAAATAAATTTCCTCTATCCATTTTGCTTTGGATAGATATTTTGACCTATACATATTTTATGTAAATTTGAATTAATTTCTTTATTTACATTTTTCGCTTTTAAGGAATTTTCATTTGGGAAAATATTCGTTACATTATTTCGGGATAGAGAGTATATATATATGATTGGTTCGCTTCAATCAGTTTATGTTCGATCTAAAACCGAATATTTTTTTCTTTTCTAATCAAGTTAATTAAAATTTCGTTCGAATTGATTAGTTTTTCGAAAATGAACCAAACCGATAATACGAAGTTGAAACTTTCATCTTTGATTGAGTAGTATTTAGAACGAGGTACTGCATGACTTATTAGTGGGCGACTATGTTTTCCTATACAATAACAAATATGGATTTGATAATTTCTCGATTAGAAATTCATTAGAAATCGGTTATTCAAGTGTAAAAATACAATGAAGAAAGTCCTAACTGACTCGTTTGTCAACGCATGGTCAAAGTTGACTCATTTTGTTCCAAATAAACTAGTTAATAGAAGGACAAGTAGAAAACAAAAAGGAAACTCAACGTTGGTCGTCTACTTGTGTATATATCTATGCGAATTTATTTATTGTATTTATAACATATATTTTTCAACTTAATTTTAGATTTATTTATCGATTTTATAATATATATTTTTCAATTTAGTCCTACATGAATTTTGTTGGAAAACGTCTTTGTGAATTACCGAATCTTATCTTGTGTATGATAAGAATGACTAAATATATATATATGTGTTTTTTTTTTCCTGTGGAGCAAATATTTGAAATAGTTGATCGCCGACAGTATTACTATGTTGCAGTTTAATTTCCAACAGTGACATTGTTTCAATTTAGTCCTTGATAGTTTAAAAATGTTGCAGATTGGTCCCAAGCTTCACTTCTCCATAAATATTAACGGAAATATGCGATTAATGATTACATTGGGACAAAAACCGAATTTTAAAAGCTTGAACTCATATATGGTGCTTAAAATTTTCTTACCCCTTTCATATTAACTTAAGAAACGTCACCATCAAATGGAAAATAGCCGGTAGAGTTTTTTTTAGCATCAACTATGATGTTCAAGCTTTAAAATTCATTTTTTGCCCCAAAAGTACGTAATAGTCGTGTGCTTTCATTAATTATTAATGGAGAAGTTAAGTTGGGTACCGATCTCATATTCTTTTTGCCACTACCGGAGAATAATTAAACTCCAACGGTGTAACTATTGGGCACTAAACTGCAACTTACTGACACTATCAGAAACTATTTCAACAATTTACTTAATACTATTTAACTCGTCTTTAGTAATGTATTAAATATAATTTGTACAAACTGATATAAGATTTTTGTAAAGTTATTTTGAAAAGATGAAAGTAAATAATAAATTCGATGATATTGTTTGGTAGTTATTACTGTAAAAAGTATTCATAAAAATAATATATAGTTATGTTTTTTAACTTCTTTATAGAATTAAAGGAGATCAGGAGACTTCAATTATTACTTTTACTTCCCCGTTTCCCATGTTCTATATAGAAAAGATACTATCTTTATAAAAACCTTGCTCATTTCGAAACCTTAATGAATACATATATTGCGAATTTGAACAAATAAAATTAACATATATATTTAATATAGTTAAAATTTATATATATTATATATTGCGTAAATTAGTAGAAGATATAAATAACATATAGTGTGTAATAAACTTTTTTCTCTAAGTAGTATATTAATGTAACAAAAAAATCAATACAGTAGTAATTAAAAATTTAAGAATGCTCAATTGTAGTCTCGAAAATACAAGTTAATTGCATAAGTAATATTTTCTTGCACTTTTGTTTCATTGTGCAACAAGTTTATAACGTGAAAGACGAGAAATTGTAAGGAATGCCTCTGTTCCTTTTATTGGTCCTAATGATTATTGGTCTAATGATTTTTTCTTGGCGAGTACTCTTCCTTTCAAAATAACTACTTGTCCTTAATGAAAGGTTTTAGATTTGAGTATTCCCACCTCATCTTCTTTTCTAACTATCAAGAGTTTATGGAGTGTTACTCTAAAATAAATTGGCAATAGAGGGAGTAGTTCAAGATCTTATATATTGACCTGGGAGGACATCGACTTCCGATGTAGGATGTGCATCTTAACACTAACTCTTCTTCTTCACCAACCGTAACCACCACCACCTTCATAAACCCATCATCACCAACAACTCCAAATTCGAAACAAACAACAATCACCAGATGAGGTTACCCATCTTCCCCATCTCTTTTTTCTTCTCCACAATACCAACACCACCACCAACAATCAACGCCACCACCACCACCACAAAATGTCCAGACCGTCATCGTGACCTGAGGACACTATGAGGTCACGGCTGTGTTTTTACTGTTAGAAGTTAGTCCATCGCTATTGTCATCATGTCATGTGGTCATCGTGTCATGAGGTTAGGATGAACTTCACGAGATGGAGTCACAGAACCTTATTCATTCCTAAACAATGATTAACACAAATGAACATGAGAAGCCATCGTGCCATGAGTTCACGATTGAGAAGCCATTGGGAGTCATCGTGTGCTCGTTGTGTGTTTAGGGCACGATGACGATGTCAATAATTAATGTGGAATCCAATTCTCCCAACCCCTAAGAAACCCGTATGACAATGATGAATGTAAATACGAAAAGTAAACGACACCAAGGATTATACAGGTTCGTCCTCAGATGGAGTGACTACGTCCTCTTGCTGCTGCAGATCTTATTAATGAGGAATCAAGATTGTTTACAGAGTGATTCTCTACAACTCTATGTCTAATATTGTGTGATAATATAACCCTAGGCTAATGTCATATATTTATAGTAAAAGTCAAAACCTAGATACAAGTCCAGAAGCCCCGATCCAACCCTATTTCCGCTTCAGCCCACCCCGCCATTGTGACCCGCCACAGCTCACGATGCTCCTCACGACAGAGATCCCCAAAGTCTCATTCATGCTCATCGAGACTGGCCGTCTTGACCTCCACCTCACGACCCTGCTCACGATCGTTCATCCATAGCAGCTACAAAATTGGCTTCTCAACCCAACAGACGAAACAATTTTTATTAGTGTTTATCAGCGTTTATGAATGAGTGATTTTATGTGAATCCATTGTGAGCCTCATCGTGACCTCAAGGCACGATGAGTGTCATGATGGATGTGGTCAAGACACAATTTTTTGCATCTACAAACATTTTTAATGGTGAGGGAGTGGTGCCGAATTGTTTTTGGAGGTGGAGATGGGGTTGTTGGTGGTGGTGGATTTGTGAAGACAAAGAAGATGAAGGTGGTGGTGGTGGTTTCGAATTTGGGTTAGTGGTGGTTGTTGGATTTAGTGGTGATTGTTGGATTGTGAGAAAGAAGAAGAAATGAGGAGAAGATGAAGTTGGTGGTGGTTAGTGCTGCAAATGAGTCGGGTTCGAGCAGGTAACGGGTTACCCGACCGGGTTTTAATTTTATCGAGCCGGGTAATTACCTGGTAGTAACGAGCCGGGTAGCAAACCTATTACCCTTGTATCGCTCGATAAGGACACGAGCGGGTATTGACCCGGGTTTTTTGAGTCGGTTGCCGTGTTACCCCAAATTTCTATTTAAAAAGAAATATTTTAGGTTATCTGCAACAAGATTTAATTGTCGAAATGCAAATTTGAAAATTCTTTTCAATACTAGTCTTATATTGGTCAATAAAATTAATTATGGTTAAAATTTTAACATATATATTATATAAATATAAAACATAAAATATAAACGAGCGGGTTATCGAGCGGCCCCGGGTTTCCCAAATCATGTATCGAGTAAAAAAAATTACTTGAGTATCGCTCGATAAGGATACGAGGGGGTAACGGACCCGAGTTTTTCGAGTCGGGTAACGAGAGAGTTCCAAATTACCCGGTCCTTTAACAGCACTAGTGGTGATTTCCAATTTGGGGTTGATGGTGGTGGTGGACTTGTGAAGAAGAAGAACAGGTGGGGTAGAAGATGAAGGTGGTGGTTCCAAATTTGTGGTTGTTGGTGGTAGTGGGTTTGTGAAGAAGAAGAATAGATAGGGAAGAAGATGAAATTGGTGATGGTTTCGAATTTGGGGTTGTTGGTAATCACGGATTTGTGTAGGTGGTGGTGGTTATAGTTGATGAAGAAGAAGAATTGGGAAAAAAGATGAGGGGAGGAAATACTCAAATCTAAAACCTTTATTAAAGGCAAAGTAGTCATTTTGGAGGGGAGGTATCCAATCCAAAAAAAATCTATTGGTTGGGTGGGGGAGGGGGATGCAAAAATTAAAGAAAATTAGGGGAAGAAAGCATTCTTCAAAATTTCTCCTATCATTACTGTATCGATATATATAAATTAAATTTCAAACACTTTTTTTTTATATTTTAACAAACAAACAACAACGACCGTTTGTGCAATCAATTATGTGTTATATGTTCCTCGATGCTGAAGGCATCCGGAAGGACAGGGGATTTGGCGACAATTATGATTATTATTATTATAGTGTTTTTAAAAAGGGAGAACCTTATAGATTGGCCGCCTATATATTATACATTGATTTTAATCACGTTGGTAAAACTGATTTGGAGAACAATGAAATTGTTGGCTAGCTGGGGGTTACTATTAGCCTTGGCTGCGACAGTTTTGGCTTGAATGAAAAACATAGTTTGGTAGACAAGAAAATTAAACACCAAAGAATAATTCAATATCCATAGAGCCCCCAACAAGTTCACTTCTTAATTTAGTTACTTTAATTTATTATTTTTATTTTCTAAGAAATTGCTAAACGGTCAACACTTTTAGTAGTCTTGACCTATTCTTAATTATCCATAACCTGCGTCAGCCATGGCCTCAACGTTATTGTACTTTTTCGGTTTTTTCCCTTTCAAATTTTATACTCCCTCTAATTCAAAATGTACATGTCTAACTTTAATCATCGATTACTTATTATTCTTTGGTCCAAAAAAATAAGATTAATATCGATAAATATATATTCAAGAGTATTTTCATAAAAGTAAATTTTTGTAACTTCTTATAATATAACTAATTAGTTATTGCTAATCAAAGTTAGACACAAAAAATGAAAAGGATATATAATTTGAATGAGAGGGAGTATATTAGAAAGGCTTATTTTCTTACTGTCTCCCTAAACTTTTATAACGCTTGTAAAAGATGGATTGAATTATCATTCTTTTCAAATAAGGGATTGAACTGTCTTTCTTTTTTAGATTGCCTCTATTTTTTGTTTTGCAGTAAAAAAATAAAATAATCTAAGCGCAAAATAGAAAACAAACATCAAATGACATTTTGAAACAATCTTTTTAATGATTAAAGATGATGTTAACTAATAAAATAAAATAAAATCATTTTCGTCATTAAATAATTACACGACGACCCCTCCTTCCTTACACCCTACAGCTACTCCCACCCCCATCATCACATACTTTCACCACCAACCACCACCACAACAAAAAATAACTCACCACTTCTTTATATTCTTATTATTAAGATGCACATCCCACATCAATACTTCCATGCATCAGGTGCATCAGGTACCCATTTAAAGGTTTCACGTGGGTATTGTACCCACTTGAAACTTCATCATTGGTACTTGTACCCAAATTGTACCATAACAATGATACAATACCACATATTTATCAATCCAAAATAAATATGTGGTATTGTACCATTGTTAGAGTGGTATTGTACCATTGTTATAGTACAATTTGGGTACAAGTACCAATGATGAAGTTTCAAGTGGGTACAGTACCCACGTAAAACCTTTAAATAGGTACCTGATGCACCGAATTATTGATGCACCGAAACCGGACTCAATTAATTTTAGCGTTGTTTTATGAGACATGGTGTGGATGCTCGTATGAATATGTGCTCACCTCATCAACTAACAAAACTATCATAGAAATGGTGTTCAACTACCAGTAACTAAGATCCAAATACTTGAAAATGAATGCAAACCACTCAAGGTTAAGAAACTTCATAATTGGTTCATAGAAAACAGCTTGAAGTTTTCCTAGTTTAACAACAAAAGCCTACAATTATTACATAAACGAAAACCTGCAAAACTCATTTGATCTGATGGCCTTCCGCTTGTGCATAAGTAGCATGCTCTCTATAAGGGAATTACCCGATTCTAATGAAGGCATAACTGTGTATTGATACAAAATGCCATTGGCTGAATCAAGGCTTGAAAGCTGAGAAGGCCACGACTGAGTTGTGTCCACCGAATCCGAATGAATTTGAAATACCTGCAGTCGGAAAGCCAAGAGTTAACAATTGAGAGAGAAAAAAACAATTTAGTGAAGACACAGAATAACGCAGAAAGGTTGTAGGATATAGCATCTTACCAACGTTGATTTCATGTTGCTTCTTTTCGTTAGCCACGGTGTCAAACTCAACAGCAGGCTCTCGGTTCTGAAATTTTTTAAGATATTATTATCGTATGCAAATTGCTGTTTTATCGATATAAATCTCATCTGACTGGCAGCATTATAACGCATGGGTATGCATAGATGTTCACAGAAGTTCTTTAACAAATTAATCTTCGCATTACAGAAGATGACACAGATGTGTGATCGTGTGAATCAGTTTTTGGGGGTTATGATAGGTGTATCAAGATGAGAAACACATACAAATTGGTTGATAGAGGGATGCAACCAGCCAGTTGTAATAGCTTTTATTGTTGCAATGGCTTCCAGACCACCAGCTGCACCGAGGCAGTGTCCTATCATTGACTGCAAGAACAAAAACCATGAGCGATAAAATGAAAAAGATTTTTTCATATATATGCACATGAAGAGTCAACACAGATTCACCCTATAACAAATTTGCTAAAGCAGGTGTAACAAGGACCTCATAGTCGCCACCTACTACTATGGGCTTAATCAAGATCAAATAGTGTCCTCCCACCACATATCAAACCAGCTTCCACCATATTAAAAAATCCTGGGGTTTCACTAAAAAGTTGCAAACCGTCTCGTTTAGTTTGCATAATCAACGCAATAGAATTATCTTCTAATCATACATTAGTTGTCTTTCTAGTACAAATAATTGGAGCACAAGTTTCAAGCACCAAAAGGGTCTACATAGAAGTTGGTTTTTATTTTTCTAAATTTAATTGGTTGCCCTGTTATGTTCGGATAATTAATGCCTTCACGACCATTGTACATACAAGTATGTGTGTGACTTGTGCAGAATGAAATAGAAAGCTAACCTTTGTTGCATTCATTTTGATTTGTGATGGGTTCTTGAAAACCTTCTTAATAGCATTAACCTCAGCCAGATCACCAACTAATGTAGAAGTTGCATGGGCATTGATGTAGTTGACCTGAAAATGAACCCAAAACATAATTGACTTTTATATCGATGAAAGGTCAGTACTATAGCGTATTAACTCCACAAAATTTGCAACAAATTAAAAATACACAGAATACAAGCTACAAGCTATATGGGTTCAATGCAGGAGACCAATGCTACCTTCTGACCTTAGACCAAACCCCTAAGACATAATAATTGCTCCATTCCTGTTTACCTGTTTTTTATCTTTTTTCTGGATGGGCCACTTTTATGTGCTCACTTTCCAAATATTCCGAAGTAAATGCGTTTTAGAATGACTACGGTGCCTTTTTTCCCAATTTATCTTTGTAGTAAATGTTCTAAAGAATGACAGGGAAAGTTTTGAAGTATCAAAACGTGTGAGGGAAATTATGTTCAACCATCTATTTCCGTTGGACTTCTTAAATAAAAAAGTTCGGTCCATGTCAACAAAATGGGGTATGGAGTACTTAAATAACACGCCACTCTGTTAATCCATGTCACCAATGAGAACACTTATCAATAGGTGCATGCTATTGAATAAAAGCAAATTGCTGCTAGTTACCTCCTCTGGTGAGACACCACCGTCTTCAAGGCAGGCCCGGATGCACGAAGAAACACCAAGACCATCAGCTCTTGGGTCTGTCATATGATAAGCATCACAATTCACCGCACCTCCAAGATACTCAGCAATTATTGGGGCACCTCGCTTCTGTGCATGTTCCAAGCTCTCCATTACCTGCCCATATTTCCTTCAGACTGTGATCTCTATTCTCAATTACTTCATTTCACGTTCACAATGATAAATTTTTCTAGGTGAAAAGGAATTTCAAATGTTATATGGTTCTTTTGTTCTGAACGTGACTAACTTTAGTTCAAATTTACTTTCCTTAATAAAAGGATAAACTAGTAAACAGAAACCTACATCAAAGACAAAAGATCGTTTAATATGTAGAGGCACTCTTACATGGGGATCAGTAATGAAAGTGAAAAGAGCTGTTTGATTGCTCTGATGCCAGTGTAATGTATTAAAAAATGTCATAACTATTAGAGGCACCAAGTGAAAGAAATAAAATGCCCACATATGCTAAGTCTTCAGTTACAAAAAAAGGCACTATAAGTTGCACTTACCAAAACACCTGCTCCTTCTCCCATCACAAAACCATCACGGTCCTTGTCCCATGGCCTGGAAGCCGTCTGAGGGTCATCATTCCTCTGGGACAATGCTCTACATGCAACAAAACCTCCGAGCCCAATAGGAATAATTGCAGCTTCTGTTCCACCAGCTACCATTAAGTCAGCCTCTCCACGACGGATGTGATTGGCAGCAGCATAGAAGCAGTAATTAGATGTAGCACAAGCAGTTGAAATCGAGTAGTTTGGTCCCATAAAGTCTAGATCAATCGCAAGCAAGGCCGAAGCCATGTTTGTTATTGCATATGGTATAAAGAACGGAGAGATTTTCCTATGACCCTTTTCTATTAATGCCTGAACACCATCAGAAAATACAGAAAGACCCCCCATCCCCGTACCAACCAGAACACCAGCTCGTTCCTTGTCAACCTGAAGTGAATAAGGAAACAATAAATTACATTTACTTCAACGGTTCAATCTCTTAAAGGTAATATGTTCTCCAGGGTGTCAAATCTTAGAAGAATAGTTGAGGTGGTAACAAATCCATTAAATATATCGAACATACCTCAGAATAGTATATAGTAGATTTTCTCAGAAAAGAAATGGGTGGCAAACAATATTAGTATCTTGATTTGTAGAAAATAAACTCATATGGAGTACTATATAATACAATCAAGCTTTCCAAAACAAAGGGATGCCAGTGATGATTACAAAGAGAGACCTAGATCCTCCACACACCCTAGCCTACCGAAAGGTAAGTGCAAGAGAAGTGCCATTCAGATCCAAAAAGTAACCAAAAGAGACTACATAATAGCACATGAAATAAAGTGGCTACGCTAGATAGATACATCTGGAATATAAACAACGAATTGAAGCATTAAAAGAGCACGACATCCCTGGATTACAGCAGCGAGCCACTAAAATAACGTACAAGTTTTGACATCCACAAAATATGAAGTTGATGACGTGATTGAATGGACCATCTAGTAACCCTGAACTCTAAGCTTATTAAAGCCATAGATACTAATAGTGAATGGAAAATCTTGCCATTCGGGTGCATTACATATTTACTTGTTTCTACTTTGCCTATGTGATATTATTTGTTTGAGATCTTTTCTGAAAATGCTGAAGCTTATTACGTTGTGCAAGTTCTACAAAAGAACTATGCATAACAAGCCAATAAACAGGCTTTCTAAGACATCTGGGCCATGCTCACTTTAATATCCCAATGCAAAATCAGATTAAATTGTCACGGCTTCCCCACCTGGGTTATGCTCATTTTTATAAATCCCAATCAAATTCGGAATGACAAAAACAGACCACTAGATTAACCGAGAAGCATATAAATCAAAACATGCATTGGCCAAAAGGTAAAAATACTCTATCGATCAAACATCGCCTCTGAAAAGGAAATCCCAAATGAGATTACAAGATGCAGCTTAACAAACACACCAAGGTGATCAAATAATGAACTAAAGAAGTAGAATTCTCCTATACAAACTATAAAAAGCTAACAAATACCAAAAGAAAAACACATCAATTTTAAGCATCAAATCAGTAAGCTCTAGCTTCCAATTTTCAGTGCCAAGCTAAAAGTACCTTCAAACTATAAATGACAAACCAATCTTGGGCACATTCTCAATAAACAAACTGGACAAATTTAGTAATGAAGCTAACAAATACCAATTAAAAAACACATCAAGAAAATTTCAGATCCAGGCCGAAAAAATCTACAAGTTGTCAATAACAAACCAACCTTGGATACATTATCCTTTCCAAGACCAGCATTCTCAAGAGCTTTCTTGCCAGCAACAATGCAGTACCGAATACAATCATCAAGCCTCCTATCATTCTTCCCATCAATATACCCTTCAGATGAAAACCCCCGAATCTGCCCCCCGAAACGTGTAGGAAACTTAGAGGCATCAAATCGATCGATTGCAGTAATGCCACTTTCACCAGCCAACAATTTGTTGTAGAAACCATCAACTTCATTCCCAAATACAGACACCAATCCCATTCCTGTAATAAGCACCGGACCATTGTTAGTTCAATAGAACACTCAAAAAGTTCCCTAAATATAAATGCCATCTTAATTATCTATTAAACCACATTCATAACATAAAGAAAGCAACACGTATTAGTTTCATGGTTGTAAAAACATATGAATTTTACAAATGACAATTCGAACACGCGTTATTAATGTCTAAATCCACCCTGCCTGTAATGACCACCCTCTTCTTGGGATCTGTCTCCCTAGTAGGTGCTGCAGAAGCTTGAATTGGAGCAACTTTGGGGGACTTCTTGAAGGGTGATTTCAAGAAATGGGTATTGATTTTGGGGTTGTGGAGAGGATCCAGAGGAGAAGAACGGAGATGGGTTGTACTCAAAGCTTGCAAATTGGTGGCCATTGGTGAGATTGTGAAGAGTTAGTGTGTGTAGTGTGTGTAGTTTTCTTGATTTTCCGATGGGAACTATGTGGGATATGAGTGAGAAATAAGGTGATGAGTTGGGGGAAGTTTGTCCACTTTGAAATGTGACAAATGATTTGGGAAATATATTGGACAATTTTGTATAGGAATTATCGATGACGAAATGACAAAAGGGGAGGGGAGCTGATCTGTTATACACGCAGCAAAATAGTAAAATTTGGTATGAAATTACTATTTTACCCCTTTGCAATTTGAAAGTGTAGTAAGAGCATTTACATTAGTAGCCCTATTAAAGTCCTTAAACTCTACTCCCAATATTAACTTTATCATTTTAAGAGTTATTTTTTAGCTTTTGAACTAAAAGCAAACTCCCTATTTTCTATCCTATACATTACTATAACTTATAATTATAAAAATACAGGAGCAAATGGCTTCATTGATCACTAACGTTTGTTAAAAAACTCCAGTCGATCACCCTAGTATGACTTTGTATACTTTCGATCATTAACGTTGGATATTATGTATACTTTAGGTCACCAATGCGTTTTTTGGTACAACGTGCTATTTTTCCACATTTTTAACACTTTTGGTAAGGGTAATTTAGTCATTCTCCCATAATTTTGTCGTTAACATCAACTAACACTCATCGAAAATGTTGAAAAGTCGCGAGTTGTAACAAAATTATGGTAAAATGACTGAAATACCTCTATAAAAATGTTAAAATGTCGAAAAATCGCGAGTTATACCAAAAAAACGCATGAGTGACAAAAAGTATACATAATACCCAACATTAGTGATCGAAAGTATACAAAGTCATACTAAAGTGATCGACTGGGGTTTTCAACAAACATTAGTGATCAACGAAGTACAAATAAAAAAGAAGTATTGAAAAAAGTGTAATAGGAAACTGGTATTGGGAGCTTGAATGAATCCCAACATTTACATCGTCATCTAAGGAACCCTCTAAATTTGAAGTGGGTCATCTTAATATAGGGTGACTAGAAAAAGCTTCGTTTTATTGATTTCTACCCTATTCTAGAATTAGGAGGTGTTTTATGGTGACTACTACTAATGCTCTAAAAGGAAGTCATGTTGGGGCAAAATAGCCATTTCATACCAAAATATATACTCCCTCTGTTTTAATATGTTTGATTGTTTAGAAATTTTATCATGTTTCGAAATGCTTGATTGTTTACATTTTCAATGAACTTTTAAGCCTATTTTCTCCTTTTTGCCCCTATAAAGTACTTTTTGTCCCTAATAAAGTAGGCTTAATTTCATCTGGGCACATGAACTTTCAGTACTTTCCCAAATAGGCACCTAGCTACTTTTTTATCCCAAGTAGGCACCTAGACCCAAAAATTGGCACCTAAACTTTTGGTTTTCACATTTTTCTGAATTTCTCAAATGTGTGCCTTGTAAACATTACCTTGGAAATAAGTTTTAGTGTTTTACCATCAAGGCCAAAGGAAATAATATTTGTTGGCGAACTGTGTCACTGAATGTAATTTTAGGTCAAAATTCCCATCGATATTGATACATTTCCAAGTGTTTCTCACCTCAGAGAAGAAGAAAAGAACTGAAAACTAAAGAGAAGCTAATAAACAACAGGGTCTAGCAAGTGTAATTCATATAATGAATCAAAACTTTCTTAGATTGTAAAGAATGAATTTGCATGCCGTTTTTTTTATAGTCTCTAGCTGAATGCCTTTACAAAGAATTGCATACATTTGAGTATTATCTCGTCACAAGTAGTAGGACTGTTTTGTATAAACGAATGAAAAGAGATCGGATGCAACAAGTAGCAATCTGCAATTGTACAAAAGTGTTGTTCCTATTGAGCATATTTCTGCCCTATTTGAGGAAACTCGATAACCCCCTATAGATGATCAGCTGTGGTGATTCATAGTAGAAACATGTTTTGAAAGCAAGCTTAGCAAGCTCGTCTAGGAGCAAGATATTCTGAAGTGCTTGAACTGATTTATGTTTGTACCTCGGTAAGTCCTGTCCAACATAAGAATTTACTCCCTAATACTAATACGGAGGGAGTACTTTTGAAGCCTGTGATAGCAGTATGATGTATACATCAGATCGAAATTGAATGCTAGAGCTTGAATAAGAGATGCAAGAAGTAACACTCGATGAGATTAAGTGGCTTACCGTTAATAGCGTAACTGAAGAATAATGAATGCAGTGCTATATATACACACACAAATTGCAGCTCCAGCGAGAGAGTTGTGGAGAAGTTTCTTGTTATCTTTTGTGGGTATAAAGACCGACTTGAGTTTGTTGGTCAGCTCGAAAAGTCTGTAGGATATCTGCAGAAAAATATCAAAAGGAAACAAGGAGGAAAGGGTCAACATTACTTGAAACTATCAGATTGTAGACACTCTAGTATAGCTGAGTGCAGACATTCTTATTAGAAGAAAAACAACGAGAGGATTTCTTACCAACACATAAATAGCAGAGACGAGCATGAAGTTAAGCATTGGATAATCTGGGATGAAGGAGAGCAACCACTTAGGTTGTCCATTTGGTTTATTTGATCTATAGGAAGACACAAAAATGAGAACAATGAGCAACACAAAACTACGCAATACATTTTATACAACTAGTGGTACAAGTTGTAGATTTTATGCCTAAATGTTTCTCTCGTCTCCTTTGACCAGCTGATTGATTCTCATGATGAACTCTCAGGAAGATGCCAAGATGGCAAACACTTTCCAAATCACATTGTTTACTAGAAAATTTCTCATATATTGGGCAAGTGGCCATCCTTCATAGCTCATCATGAACCACCAACTAATTTATCAATAGAAAAAGTGTATACATGCAAAAATTCTTATCTAAATGAAACTTTGTATCTTGTATTTAACAAAAAGGGACGAAGTTTAGCATGTCTGCATTTCTGATGTTTTGCTTACAATATTGTGAACAACTTTACAGTAAATATAGTAATGATGCATTGTGATTCTTTATCCTGAAATCTATGTTCAAAAGTGAGTCGAGGAAATTGTTGAATTCATGCACAAATTCACATTGGAACATGATTATATTAATTTAGGCGAAGCTATTAGCTAATCAAATTAAGTAAAACAAAACGTGTAAGCCAAGGGAAGTCAACCCACCTCAACCAAATGTGAAACTGAGAGATATAGGTTTCCAAAGTAACTTTGCCGAGCCACCTACAGATAATCCAGCATTTGCATAGTTAAAATAGCAACCCAAATTCCTCAAACAAACTTAATATCTGATGTTAGAACTACTTTTATCCATGTAATCAAGAGGCCATGGGGGAAAAAAGATCTGGGAAAAGAAAGTGCTGCCAGCTCAAGTAAATCTTACGCGAAAAGAGTCAATGAGAAATTGCGAATCTCCTGAGTGAAGTTCCTCAAGCAAATATAGACACTGGAATACACACGAAGCAGGTTTTATGAGAAGACATCTGAAAATTTATATAAAACTTAGCTTTTGGAATTAATATACACAAGGAAGCTTTTGAAAATACATTAGCGAAATCACAAGTATGGCATGCGGACCTGAAAGTAAAGTAAGATTCGTTGGAAAATGAAATGAAATTACACACCTTATGGGAATCCATGACGTGTAGGGGTGATACATGTTGTATGCAACTTTGTCCAACTTGTAAATGCATTCATACCAAAAGTACCCAACCTAAAAGTACAATTCGAAGTACAATATATAAGGAAGCTAAGATTGATGAATAATACAGGCTGATATCATAGAAGTAATTCTGATAATAACTTGCACTCACAACTAAAGCAATAGATACGACTGTTGTTTTTATGGTGCGTCTACGTTTGGACTCCATTTCCTCCAGTTTGTCCATCAACTTTTCCACCTGGGAATGTGGTATCGATTTGTTATTACGAGATCTAATTTAAGAAATGGAAGGAAGATTCATCTAAGGGAATTACATTGGGATGAAAATAAGCATATATCATGCCTATGATCCATATATAACGATCAAGACCAGATCTAAAATGCCACTCGTGCAACCGAGGGAGATCAGGCTTTCCAGGATCAGTGTAACCTGCATTCCAGAGCTCGAAAGGTCAGCTTGGGACCCTCAATAACACTCTTGAGTAAAAATGATAATGAGACACAGTAAATCAACATAACATAATACAGTGAGGTAGATTTCTGCTTTTTAATAAATAAAAAATTTACAACAAACTTGGTAGATCATTGTAAGATATCTTTCATGATTTAAAACTACTATTCTCACATGTGAATAATATCCTTCTTGGCTTTCAGACAGAACATTCTCGTCTTTCTCGGTCAACAAATTACAGAAGAAAAAAGAGACGTACGACATGCTGAAATCTTTGATGGGAAGCAAAACTTAGATGCTATAAGAAATGATAACTTTCACAAGATGACTCAGCCCAAGACGAATAAATATATGATGCAGAAAACATGCACATGTTTTCATTACCATAAAACTGTAGTAGATAAACAATGAAATAAACAGCAAGGGAAAATTTACACCAACCTAAAAGAAAGGTTAGTGGACTCCACACGAATTCGAACACACCAGGGATCTCCCATATCATGATAACCATAAGAAAGCTCATTAAAAATTTAAAAGCCATCACTGACTTTATCTCGTTATACTTGTATCCAATGCCAAGGACCCCGTATACCATAACAGTGAAGAGGGTATGCATTGGGCAAATATAATACAGCATGTAGTCATTGTTAAGAACAACACAAGACAAAGCCACAAAAAAGTTTAGCCTCCACATCATCTGCATAATTAACAAAACAACTTATTATAGAGATTTCTGAAATAGTTTGTTTTGTCAAAAGCTGAGGATTATAAACAGATGAAGAACCAATGAGACAAGAATTTTACCTGAGCAAATCGAGCAACACTAAAATCCTTTCTGATATAATAATATGAGAAGTTACCAAAACCAGTCATCCACACGTATGCAGCAATGAAGACACGAATTGCATTATAGATTTCAGTTGCAGCGAAGTAATGATACATTAAAAAGAGAACCTGTTAATGAGAAACATACAGCATATTATGTCCTTGCACTAAGTATCTCAGTAAGGAGAATTACATAGTTACAAAGTTTTGAAGGAAAAACAACTAGATATCACTAGATATACAAGAAACGTACCTGCATCCATCCCTTCCATTCCTCTGTCTGATGCCGGTTAAGGTAAAGCACGGCTTTCCCTAAAAATGCTGACTTGTCATGATGCTTCTTCAGAGAAGTCATTGCTGAAACTATGATAAGAAGTAGGAACAGGAACATGAAAAGATCACGACTGTAGCTCTGTGACACATCGCGACAACAAAAGATAATTAGAATATATTAGAGTTCAGGGGGCATAGTTATGAAAAGACGGTATGCTTCTACGCTAACAGAATATAGGAAACTAAATCACATTCTTCCCTAGGGATATAGCACTGCTCATCTTTCACCTGTTAGTTACAATCTCACAGTTTAGGAGTGACAATGACATAACTTCAGTGGTTCTTTATCAAATATAATTGGTGGGGAGGAAAGAAGTGAGGCTAGGGGAGAGGGAAACATGCATCTTACCTACCTAACCAAGATCATTAATTAATCATATTTTCGTATTCTTCTTGAACTAAAATAAGCTTTACAAAGGTGACGCAAGATACATGTAACCAAGCTCCCAAAATCAGACAAGTATTGGTTCCCTATGCATGCTAAATTTCTTTTCTCTTGTTTTGGACAACATCATATTTCATTTGCCTAACATACTAAAATAAAAGTGAAAGGCAAAGTTGGAAAGAATAACGAAGTGGTTCAACAGAGAGACTACACTTTGAAATATACAGATACGAGCAATGTCTAAATGCCATATGAATATGTATAATCTTGAGAAAAGAAAGGATTATAGTATTATTCATACATAGACAAGTTCAAAGAGATTGAAATTTTTGGATGATTGAAATCACCCCATACTCTTTTTCAAGACAATTTGCTAGAAGATAGTTTACACGGACACGCCCTCCACACATGCAATATCTTTCATGTGTAATTCCACATCAATCCTATGCCAAGATTGTAACGCCCCGCCCCGGAAACCGGGTCGGAACGTTATTTTGATTTGATGGACTGGCCTTACAAACCACCACGGGTCTCTCCAGCACATTTTGTCCTCACTCACGTGCTCACCGAGATACTTCCCAGTGGGTCACCCATCCTAGAATTACCCCAGGTCAAGCACGCTTAACTTTGGAGTTCTTCTGAGTTGGGCTACCGAAAAGAAGATGCATCTTGATGGTATGAGTAATACCAATCAAATCATATTAAACATATCACATCGCCCACTCTGGGCCGGGTATTTACAAAGATGACAGGAATTCCAAAGTGGTTCTTGAATCACTTAACATCAAGTCTTTAGAACACATTACATGTGGATATATGATTAATGGCAATGAATATCATACAGATGGTTGCAATCAAATCTGATAATATAAGAACTTAAGAAGGTAATAATGATATCAGAGAAGTACGAAAAAAAGTTCAGTACCTTTGTGGAATCGGCAAAAAAGTTTGTCCGATCACATAAGTAGAAGTAAAAGAGAATTCCCCCCAATTCGGATCTACATTTAAGGGGTGCATAAGTATACTAAAACCTGAATATGAACATATGCATACGAACACGACTAAACAAACTTACATTGCTCTTAGAGTGTCTCGATTCTCAAGTAAAAAGGAGTCTTCCATAGTTAAAAACCTGAAGTGCATTGATAAACAACCAAAAGCACTGTGAAAAACAAGATTCATGACAACAGATATTTGTATTGAATTTATATTTACCTAACTAAGTTAGTTCTGATTGAAGAACTGGTAAACTTCGCAGATGCTGATTTTGTAAGACCTCCTTCCAGCAAAACAATTCGATCCTCCTCCTTAATTGTATCATTTCCTAATTCATCCAGATGGTCTGCATGACTGTTAATGGGGGTAGAATTCAACCAGACAACATAAAATGTCAGATTAGCATTCATTTCAATATTTGATGTTAAAAGTAGACAGTATTTAACAAAATATATGAAAATTGAACTTTGAAAAGTTTATATATCATGGAATCCAGGATCATATTCAATATAGTAAGGCTGAAGAAAGTATGAAAATGTTTAAGCCAAAACCTGAAAAATCAGTGTTTCTGTTAATCTGTTCTTAAGTTCTGAATTATCTTCAAATTTATTACAGTAAACGTGTTCTCACTTGTTGGAATTTTTATTGATACATCTATGTAAGTTAAGCTCTATGTTTCTGCCTCATCCACGACGGTTTACTCATTACATCTACTGTGTAGTAGAGAAAAAGGGAGGGAAACTACTTACACTTTGGAAGGGAATGATGACCTTCTATATTCTAGCCACTCTGAATATACCCATCCCACAATGACTGGGATGATTCCAAGCAAAAATGATACCTGATGGATTCAACAATCGGTATTAAGTATAAACCATGAACACGATGATATAAAAATCATTACAACCCAAATTATAAGACAATAACTTTTTTTCTTTCTTTCAGTAGATTAAAAAGCAAAATCAATTTGGCTTCTAGGAATAGTATCTTTACTACTTTAAGCGCTATTCTTCGTTGAGATTTAGATGACGGAAACAAAATAGTCACTTGAGAAGATCAAGTGAAGGTTCTTAAAACTCAAAACGAGGTATGTCCTGTATTGCACCCTCGTACCGCTCTTCATCTTTGCTACTTTGTTATAAGATATTAATGGTGACGTCCAGTGATACTTGCACCTCATCTGATCATAAGAACTATACCAGCATTGTCAAATTCATTTGACAGGATAATACAAGGTTCACATTTATACAGTGTCTCACTTAAAATCTCCTCTATATAATATACCCAACCCATCCTTCGAACACATTGATCATTACTACAGTTAATTTTTGTGTTTCCTACCATTATGCCATTCCATATATCACAACTACGACTAACTGATACTTAGTACTTTCAGATTCTCTGGCCATTACTCCCTCCTTTTTGCAAAATCTAGACACTTTTCCAATATAGAAATCCCATTCTTGGTTCCCTTTTTGACATAATGTGAGATGAAAATTGGAGGTAAAAAAAGTTAAGTGAGTAAAGTTTAAAAGATTATTAAATTTGTCTATAAGCAAACATGCCTTAGAATTATGAATAGAGGGGAGTATCAACTAAAATTTTTGCAACCTTTTTTACCAAGAGTTTGCATGAACAACATCTATAACACACGTCACCCAATATACCCACCTCAATATACATACTACGACCGGCAAACCTATGAAATTCAACTTAAATCGATCCATTTCTTATTCAAATCTGAGATAACATTATTCTTTCTGTTCGACAATTGACAATATTCAATTGCAATATCAATGCCTCTACCGAACAAAACAAAGCATCAATAACTACTTTTCAGCTCCTCACCTCATGCTACAGACAACAAATACACATCAGCATAGATCGGCATCATTTTTACAAACTACAAAAGCTCCTGCCAGAAACTATAAACCCCAACTCTAACATTGACAAATGTCAATAACTATACTCTGAATCACAAGCTCAAACAACTAAACTCCTCTCGGAACAACAAATAAGAGTACCGAGACTAACTACAATGATCGCATTAATGCACACTACAGTCGAAGACAACCATAAAAGATCATCAAGTTTGAATGTCAATAGTTGACTTTCTAAATTTTAACAAATTATGGTATAACCTCTTACCTCTGTAATATTTGTCGAAAAAATATGTCTAAACTCAAAATCCACTAATTTTCAATACAATTTACTAATTTACAAATCAATCAATCAACTGAAAACAATGCAGACAATCTGTTGGTTATATAGTCCCGTTTTTAATAGTTCAAAATCTAATCAAACCCGAGCTTAACGTCTCTTAATCACTAGGCCAATTCGATATTATCTTTAACGACGTAGTTAAAATGGACAACACGAAATCAGCAAATGCGGACAACACACACACCTGACCAGCAGTAAGAGGTCCAGAAACAACCTCCATAATTGTCCGAATTCCGAAGCTTCTAGAAACTCTCCTCAAAATCTCAGACAATATTGAGATCAAATCAGGCGCATTGAATGTGTATTTATGTGAAGAATGGAATAAAAAAGGAGAGATCTGAAGCAAGAGAGTAGGAGAGATTTAAACGTCGTCGTTGGTTATGGGTTTTGCTTCAAGATTTGAGGAAAGCTCAAGGCTAACGAATGCTTGATGATGTGATGGTGGTTGGCTTTTGTTCTTTAATTTATTGATTTCACAATTTTATTTTCCATATCTAGAGAAAATTGATAAAATGATTCCGGTAAATATATACAAATTGTACTTTAGTCCCCTAATAAATGGTTGATTTGTGAAGATGGTTCCACTAATTGATAAAACGGTCTCAGTAAATATGTACAAATTGTACTTTGGTCCCAATAAATGGTTGATCTGCGAAGATGGTTCCACTAATTGGTACGTACATTTGGTGCAAGTTTACTCCTAACATAAGGACTAAATTTGTGTTTTGCCCTAAAATCAATTAGTTTTCACTGATTTTCGTCTATTTTTAACGTCCAAGTTAAATGAGGGACTAAATTGCACAGTTTTTACCAATTACTGGGACCATCTTCGCGGACCAGCCATTTATTGGGAATAAAGTGCAACTTACACATATTTAGAGGGACCATTCTAGCAATTTTCTCTCCTATGTCTACAAGCCCTGAAATCTGAGTTGTTATACCCACATCAACATAACACCTAAATAGTGTTTTTTGAGGAGTGAAATGACTATTATATCCCTTATTTGTAAGTATAGTGTTTCATGATGTAATTTCACTCGTAAAAGAAATACTATTTGGGTGTGTATAGTGTTTCCACCTATAAGACTTTACTCGGTTGTTTTTTACGCCATTTCTCTTCTTGTTTGGTGCACCTAAACCTCATTTATTGTAAGTTATAATGAAATACGAAAATGAGTATTTTACCTCTGATTAAAACCGGCTTACATATTGCACAGGCAACACAATACATACACTAGAACTGTGTTTTGTTTTGCTTGAGATTATCATTTTGCCCTAACTAAATATCCTCACCGTAACTAAACATCTTCAATTACTACACTTCCAAACGTATAATTAATCATATGATTATGCTATTGATGTATCAGGGTTTCCTCACCATGATCAACGTACAGATGTGTGCATGGTTGCATGCATGAGCATTGAAGGTGTTGAAGATTGAATTGAGCTGGCAATCAAACATCAAGCCCAATTGAGATTGATCAAGATCTTAGTCCAAGTTGAATTAGGAAGTTTTTGACTATTTAGGCATTATTTCCTAATTTGAATAGGCATTGTTTCCTAATTTGAATAGGATTGTCATACACGAAACCTAGAATAAGTCGGTGTATTTGTGCATGATAAATAGGTCATAGGATCAATTGATTGAGGCAGAGTTCACAATTGATTGCAAACTATAAGAGTAAAAATGAGTGACCTTAGTTGAAGTTGGTAAGATTGTAATCTTTCAATTCAATTAATAAAAATTCTTTTCTTCGTGGGGAAGGTGATTCCTGAACCACAAACAACCGTATTGTTGTTTCTTTTATGTTTAATTATTGCGGATTAAACATTGATCAAACTAGCCATTAGAGTAGTTTGAATATTAGGGTTCTTCATATTTTCAGATTTGGGATTTAGCGGTTAGATCGAATTAGCTATTAGAGTAGTTTGAATATTAGGGTTCTTTTATGTTTAATTATTGCAGAGGAATTTGAATTATCGTAACCACCGTCTTCCATTTCAATTAATTTGAATTCAACCCATTATTTTTCAAGAGGAGCCTTAATCCATCTTCCGTAATTGGCTTTACTTATATAATCCTCTCATGGATGTAAATATGGGCATTGTCTAATAAGATGACCCATTAATCCACAATGAAAGCACATATTAGGTAATCTCTCATAGGCGATATATCCTAAAGCAAGTCTTTTATTAATCTTCAATTGTACAATCCTACTGAAGAACCTTTTTCCACTTTTGTCCATCCTCAATTAGACATTGTTGCAGTTTGGGAAATAATTTCCTAGACGGTTTGCAATTTCCCTTGTTAGATATTTTTCTTGTAAATCGCGAACCTAAATCCAGAAATTACAAGTAGAGAAATCAAGTTCCCATGGTATGATATCTCTTTCCTAGTCACGCATAATGATGAGATTATTGTCGAAATACCAAGGCCCATGTTCCATTATTCTCTCCTTATCTTTGTCAGTGGGGAAGAAGATCTGTATGACAGATGCTCGACATCGCGACACTCGTACACCTTTGCAATTCCAAGCACGGGACATTGCAAGATTGAAACCTTGAAGACTCGTAAAAGCATCTCTAGTTGTAAGAACTTTAGCATAAACACTGTTTTCACAATCTGCCAATACATCGACTATGTCAGATTCTGCAATTTTAATTGGATTTACCTCTTCTTCTGATAGTTTGCTTCCCAATAACCCATTAAGTGTTTCAGCGTCCATACTTGTCGAGACGAAAATAGTACCGAATCCACACTAGATCCTCAATGACAATAATCAGTGAGGATATTATGTGGAAGAGATCTTCAAAAAAGAAGAGAAATACTCTAGAGTGTCATTTAAAGAGAACAAACCAAAGTGTCAATTGTTATAATTCAAATGAATATGCAAAAGTCGCTTTAATTTGGAAGATTAAAGATGGAAAAAGAAGAAGAAATGTTCAGAGAGAAGTTTGCAGAGAGAAAACGGTTGCCATTATACTCTACATTGTTGTGTTTTTTTTTAATTTGTGAATTAAAAGTAAATGCTCTGATCTCATAGTTAAAATTAAGAACAGTGAAGGTAATGTAGTTATTGTAGATCAAAGCTCTGATCTCATAGTGGTTGGAAGTGATGTTTGCTATGGCCTATGCAGTATCCAATGATGATTGAGTTATTGACTTTGGAGCATCATTCCATGTAACTCCACACAGGGAGTTTTTCTCTACCTATCAAACTGGTGAGTTCGGAGAAGCCAAGATGGGCAACTGTGAAGTTTCAAAAATAGCAGGCATGGGGGAAATTCATCTGGAATCAACTAATGGAAAACTCTTGGTGCTATGTAATGTCATACACATTCCTGATTTCAGGATGAGTCTGATCTCCTCTGGTAAGCTGGATGATGAAGGGTTCATCAACATATTTGGCAATGGACAATGGGTGCTCAAGAAAGACAATATTGTGGTTGCACAAGGAATGAAACAAAGAACCTTGTACATGGCCTCATTCATTGTACACAAAGATGAGGTATGTATAGTGACTGTTTCCCCTCAAGTTTGGCATAATGACTTGCACACATGAGTAGCATAGGGCTGCAGATATTAGCTAAAAAAGGAGCAATAACTGATGTGCTTCCAGCTGATATAGAAGGTTTATCCTTAATGAATTGTCTAACAAAAACTATTTAAAAAGAGTATTCTCGTCTTTTGATATATTTTGTAAATTCAAATTTACCTCTAATGAATTGTCTAACACAAACTATTTAGTAAGGTACTCTCGTTCAGTGAAAAAGGAAGAAACCCAAAACCCAAAGATAGTCAAAAAGTACATTCAAAATGTAAATTGACAATCAATGTTTTTTGTTTTCTTAGAATTGTACCTATCTGTGATGATATTTTATTTAATTTCTCATGAGATAAAATTACTTAACTTTAAGGAATTAAAAACAATCGATAAATGTATAAATCTAAAAATTCCAAGGAATTAAAAACAATCGATAAACGTATAAATCTAAAAATTTCCATCACTTGAGCAACAAAACCTAATTTTTTATATTACATTCAAAAAACATAATTGTACATAATTTTCTTCACACAATATACCTTTTTTAACGTAAAATTAACAGAAGACCATATATTTACATTTATTTCCAACAATTAATTAGATCCACAAATTAATTAAACTACTTACTCCCTCCATTAGAAAAGATATGGTCACTTCATTTTTCAAAATAATCAAACTTAAGCTGCCCAAATAATCATATTAATAGCAAATTATGCCAAAAATGGTATGATTGATATAATTTCACCATATACGACACGAAAAATTAAACAGGGTTCCTATTCTTCAATTTTGGGATCGAATTGCAAAAATTGAATAGCCTAGTAGAAAAGGCTCTTGCTAGTGACAAGAAGGTCCTGGGTTCGAAACTCACCTCATCGCTAATTTATAGAAAAAAAAAAAAATTGGGATCAGATTGTAAAAATTAAGACAACAAAAATGAAAAATCAGGAATTTTAATTAGATTATTAAACAAGCAATATTTAAAAGATAATGCAAGAGAAGGCACGAAACAAATCATCTCTTTTAACAAATTTGGAATCGAATTGAATAAAATTATGGGGAAAATTACCGTTAAAAATTGGAACTTTAATTAAATTCACAAATATATGTACTAATTAGAGTTCAACGCATGTAAAGAGACTTTAGTTGAGTTTAAGATTTTTAGTTCTTTACGAACCGCTCCTAATATATTAAAATGCTCCATCAGATTAACTAAGCATAAAAATGTAGGATTTTTTCCAACTCTTTTTTATCTTTTAACTTTTATGTAAACATAAAAATGCTCCATCACATTAACTAAGCATTTTCAATTGAACATCATTTATTAGCATACGTTATAGAGTATATATATTCTAATAAAAATAATTTCAAAATTAACAGTAAAAGATTTCAATGAATTGTTAATGGCTCAATAATCTTGTAGTATCTTACAGAAAATTGTCAAAATGGTCCCAGTAAATATGTGCAAGTTGTAGTTTGGTCCCAGTTAATATTGGGTCTGCAAAAATGATCCCAGATATTGGTACAAAAGGTGCATTTTGGTCTCTAAACGTTAGTTTTAGACGAAAAAACGTAATTGTGGGGCAAAAACAAAGTTTTCTCACATTTAACACCCTAATACGCGATTATAAATAATATTAGGGCCAAAATCGAAAATCAAGCACTTAATATGTTTTAACAATCAACTCAATGAATTATTCATCAAACACAAAATCAAAATTATCCTCAAACTTGTGATAAAACATAGCAAATATGGAGTATTATTATAAATGCACTTCAATACTTTGGTATTAAGAATGTCGATTTCAATTCAAATAGAAATTGTGTGCATTACTTAACATGAGAAGTTTGCTATTCAAACATTAAAAATCAAATTCAGACAATCTTTCGGGATGACAGAAGTATTGAACAAAATGGTGAGGGGTATACTAACCTTGTATGAGTTTCTTTATTGCTTCATAACTTTATTCATCTTTTTTAGGTCTTTGATTTTTACACATCAAACTTTATAACCACACTCCACTTTATCACTTTTTGTAGTTTTTTATAAAGTAAATTGAAGGGTAAAATAGAGAAATTGGAGTGTCATAATCAATTTTTGGAGTGTAAAAATCAAACACCCTTTTTTATCAACCTCAGAACCAACATTTTCCTTAATCCCTAAATTGTTTTCTGCAATTCCTTCAAGTTCGTCGTGATAATATGGCTTGGACACCATATAATTAGCACGATTTGAAATTTCTTCAAAATTATCATTTGGGTTGGCAATATTTGCATTTTCTTAAAAATTATCATTTGGGGTATCATTTGGGTTGACAAATATTTGTATTTTATTGAAAGTTTAAGGATGATTTTGACTTTGTGTTTGATGAATGATTCATTAAAGTTATTTGCTAAAAATATTCTATCAAGTGCTTGATTTTCGATTTTGGCCCCAATACTATTTATAATCGAGTATTATGGTGTTAACTGTGAGAAAACTTTGTTTTTGCCCCACAATCAAGTTTTTCCGTCTAAAACTAACGATTAGGGACCAAAATGCACCTTTTGTACCAATATCTAGGACCATTTCCGCGGACCCAATATTAACTGGGACCAAACTGCAACTTGCACATATTTACTGGGACCATTTTGGCAATTTTCTCTAGTATCTTACCCAATTTTTATGTAGGGGTTCTGAGTTCAAGTCTCGTTGGAGACAATGTCTCATATTGCATTCTAACTCTCTATTAGTTAATAGTTTATGTATTCGTTATTTGTAACACTATTGTACTCATACTTTCATCGCTAATTTACAAAAAAAAATCAATGAATTGAGAATCCTTAATACTCCATCCATCCCTAAGTGATTGGTATATTTTGACTTTCATGGTCAACAAAACAGGATTTAAAATGTAAATACTCCCTCCGTCCCTAAAAGGTTTGTACATTTTGACTTTTGGAGGTCAAACTTTAAAAAAATTGATTAAGAAATCTCATTAAATGATAAGGAATAATATAATCATGTGGGATCTTGTTAGATTCGTCTCAATATATATTTTTGAAATATCAATTTCTTATAATTTTTTCAAATGTAGAATAAGTGATATTTATGTTTTAAATTGTGTTTTGTTGACCACCAAAAGTCAAAATGTACCAGTCTTTTAGGGACGGAGGGAGTATCTTTTATTCTACATACAAAAAAGTTATAAAAAAGTTGATATTTCAAAAATATATTGAGACAAATTTTACAAGATCCCACATGACTATATTTCTTATCGGTTAATGAGAATTCTTGATCGAATTTCTTAAAGTTTGACCATAAAAATTAAAATATATCAATCATTTAAGAACAGAAAATATTAGGTACTCATGAATTATAGACATATGGGTATCTTCAGTATAAATACTCAAATTGCGAAACAATATAATCTTGGATTGAGTTATCAATTAAACTAAGAGTTCGATAAACAAATTTTGTATACCAATGTATATACGAGTACGAGACTAAGAAAATTTCTTAATATCAAATTCTGATAAACGTACTAACAAAAAAGATACTATCATCTTATAGTTAAATTTTTTTTAAAAAAATATTGTGAACTTTAATGTAACTTTATAATACCATTGTGATTTGTGAAGGTCACGACTATGTCACTTCTAAGTAGTCAACCTACTCCTATTATTAAAATGTCACTTACGATGCACGACTAATAGTCTAATATACCCAACTCATTTTATATATCGTAAATAATAAAAGAAAAAGTATATTTATTTTAAGAGGAACATGAAAACATATTGACTTTGTGAAATAATGATTCAATTTTATGTAATATTCTTTTTGTTATTGTGAGTAATTGAGCTTAACTCGAAAATTGTTGAAGAGCTTGATCGATCAGATTTTGACGAAAAAGAAAGTAGACTTGAGATATTTTTCAGATATTTTGGGAGCTAATGATTGGCTTCATTATTGATCCAATGATTACAATATACTCATCAACTTGCTCTCTTTCATACTCAGCACTCTCTCTCCTATAATTAACCACCTAACAACCAAACTAACTTACTTGATTAACTAACTACCTAACCATCAATGTAATCCATAAATAATTGCAATAAGTAGTTAATGATCCACACTCCACATGTTACTCAACAAACCCCGCGCAAGCTTGGAGGTCGATGAACACCAAGCCTGAACAACAGGTGAGAATGTGAGCTATATGTTCGGTAGTAAGCAAATGGACCAAATGCATCAACCCTTCATGCACTTTCTCTCATGTGAAATGGCAGTCAATTTCAATATGTTTCGTACGCTCATGAAAGACTCGAGTACGAGTTATATGAATAGCTGAATCATTGTCACAATGCAAGGTCACGTGTGTGAGATCTTTTACTCCTAAATCACCCAAGAACCTGACCAACACCAGGTTACTTCAGCTAATACACAATATTCAGTTTCAGGTGAACTTCTACTCAATATTTAGTATCTTACCCTTCGAAGTTGTTGAAATATGCCTTGCCTTGAATCTGCGTTTCTCAGCAGACGATCGGTAAGTGGGTCGGAACTTGGCCAGTAAAACACAAACAACCAAAAATTCTCAAATGTTCAATATCAGGAGGTTTATGAAAAAGCATCTCATAAGGAGATTTCCAATTTAGCACAGAAGATGGCAATCTGTTAATAACATAAGTAGATGCTAGAATAGCATCTCCCCAAAAACTCTTAGGAAGAAAGGACTGAAACATGAAAGCCCTGGCCACCTGAAGAAGATGCTTGTGCTTTCTCTCCACAATATCATTTTGTTGAGGAGAGTATGCACAAGATTTTTGATGAACAATACCAGCTCCTGACAAGAACATCTTAAAATCAGTGTTTACAAACTCAGAACCATTATCTGTTCTTATCATTTTAATAGACCTATCAAACTGAGTTTGAATCATAGCATGAAAGGTCTTGAAAATAGCTAACACCTGTGTCTTATCATGGAGTAAGAAGGTCCAAGTGCACCTACTATAATCCTCCACTAAAGTGAGAAAATATCTTGTTTGTTTGTGTTCTAGTATGAACCTTATAAGGTCCCCACATGTCTAGGTGCACTAAAGTGAAAGCCTCAATAGTAGAAGAGGTACTTCTAGAGAACTGCAACCTCTGTTGTTTTGCAAGAGGACAAACAACACAAAGCTCTTTATTGAACTTATTTACAAATTCAGGAGGCAACACATGTTGTAGCACTCCTGCAGAAGCATGACCAAGCCTATCATGCCATTTCTTAACACTTTCAGTTTCTGTCATATTAACAGAGTGTAAAACATTACAAGACAAGGAATAAGGCTGACAACTAGCATACTTTCCCACTTCCTGCTGGCTAAAAGACCTGGAACTCAATATGTAAAGCCCATTGATCACTTTAGCCACAGCAATAACCTTGTGTTCTTTAGAGTCCTGTAGGATACAACAAGTGGGAAGGAAAATGAAGTGCATACTAGCAGAACTAGATAACTTGCTGACTGATAACAAGTTACACTTGAAGGAAGGGATATACAAACAATCAAGCAATGTAAGATTATCAGCTATTCTAACAGATCCAATAGACTTGACTGTCGTAATAGAATGATCAGGCAAGTGAACTGAAGTGGAAGTAATAGACTGATGAAAACTGTGGAAAAGGTGCAAGGAACTACACACATGAACAGAAGCTCCACTATCTAATATCCATGAACCCTCACCACATAATGAAGTATGATTAGCTGTGTGAAACAGGAAAGTACCTGCAAATTCATGACAATGAGCCAGATTAACAGAGTGTAACTCATCATCTGCTCTCTTTCCTTTGATAACTCTTCCAACCTCTTGTTGGATCAAAGCAGCTAGCATCTTCTGAAGACCTCCCTCCTGATCACTCTCTGTTAAAGCAAGTGGAGTATCTTCATCAAACACAGCATGAACTCTAGGCTTTGATTTCTGCATATCTTTGTTCCCTGGCCACCAGTCAGGGTATCCTTTAATGTTGAAGCATCCAGCCTTCACATGCCCCTTCTTTTCACAATGATCACACTTCAACAATGATTTATCAGGCTTCACAAAAATTGCAGCAGTAGGCTTAGCCACATCCAGCCTGTTCACAGCCATAGCTACATTATCTATACTTTCCAGCACTTGACCATGAAATTTTCTCCCCTTTTCAACATTTCCTACCAAGGAATAGCTTGTATCCACATCAAGCATAGGATTCATCACCAAAATCTGGTTCCTTATGGCATCATAATCATCACTAAGGCCCATGAAAAATTGCATCATCTTTTCATTCTCACTATACACCAAATCAGGTTGTACACAAGCCAATTCATCCCACAAACTCTTGATTCGATTATGATACCCTGCAATTGAATCAGCTCCTTGCTTACTAAAGTATATGTTTCTCCTCAATTCATACAGCCTTGGTGCCGATGGCTCAATAGCCTAGTGGCATCCGGCCCAACCTTTCATGTAAGAGGTCATGGGTTCGAACCTTGTTGGAGACATATTTGTCTCATATTATACTCTAACTTTCTATTAGTTAGCAATTTCTGTATTCATGTTTGTAATATTATTGTAGTCACAGTTCATCGCTAATTATAAAAAAAAAAAAATTCATACAGCCTTGGTCCATTACATCCTCCCAATCGAGCATTCAACTGCTTCCAAATTTCACTTGCTTTTGAAGCAAAAGCAAAACCTCGAGCAATCTCAGGCGACATAGAATTTCTCAACCAAGCTATAAGAGTCGCATTAACCTTCCTCCACTGCTTATGTTGTGGATCATTCACCTGAGGTTCCTCAATTTCTCCTAACACAAAACCTAGTTTATCCCTTGCTTCCAACGAAGTCATCATAGATCTGCTCCAGGTGGTGAAATTCAACTCAGTTAGAAGATCAGTAACCAACATTAAACTTGAATGATCCGCACTATGTAGATACAACGGATCATCCATTCGCATCTGATTTTGCAACATTCCTGCTTGCACATTTTGATTCTGTATTAGGTTCCTCAGAATCTCATTTTGAAGATTCTGATTTTGACTTTGATTTTGAGAATGTCCTTCGCTTCCCACAGACATTTCAAAAAACAATCGAATTTGATTACTGTATTACGATCGGAACCCGCTCTGATACCATGTGAAATTGAGAATTTATGAACGAAAAGAAGAACTAGAAGGATTGTTTATGGCTGAAGATGCATAGTCAAGGAGATATTTTTGAAGAGAGAGAGTTTTATCATTGTTCAATTGATTGATCTAATAAGAAAGATACACATCAGCTACTTTTAGACTAACAATCTAACAACCTAAAACAATGACAACCGTTAGATCGTCTTTATTTGAAAGGAACGGTTAAGATGAAAGACTGATAGTTGAGCCATCAAATCGACCCTGGTTCGACACCTGCTTGCTTGCATAATATTTGTTCAAAAGAAGATTTCCCTCTAACCCACTTCTTCTCTCTCAGTTGTCATACTGAATTGTTATAGTCTCTTTTCCGACCTACTTTGGCCTCCAAAAACCATCATTGCAGCGACATCACAGAACAGTGCTTCGCATCCTGTAATAAGGAAAGATTTCAGAAGCTTAATTCAATTTCCAAAAATGCTAATCATGATTGTCAAGCTTTATTTCTTCTTTTCAGAAATAATCCCCATTTTAGGTCAAACTCTGTTTACTCTAAATCCTCAGATGTTGACTATATCCCAAATTTATACCATTTTTCTGATTCCGTCAATAACCAAACCATATCAAGCATCCGTAGTTTTAAGGCTTCGGCGCTAGGTCCGCGACCCTCTATCCTATAAGTCATTGGTCTGCTAGTCTCGATCCCAGTTTCTCACAATTAAATTCTCGTCTTTCTATTCTTAGCCATAACCCATCTATACTTGGTTTGACGTACTATGAGGCTGTCTTGGATATGGGGGATCAATCGGGGGGGGGGGGTCTACGAGTTGATCTCTACATGATTCCATGGCGTGGCTGGTGTATACTGCACCGGTGAGCTCGTGTACATCTCTATATGCATCATCAACCCTATGGTTGTAGAGCTCTGGGAAGATGAGAAGCTACCAACATATGAAGGGATGGGATCCAACGGTTATATCAAAAGTTTTCGTTCGGCCATGCTCATCACTAATGCTCAGAGTTACCATGCTAGACAAGAGAAGACCTAGGATTTTAACAAAGGGTATTCATTTTATCCCAAAATAAACTTAGGGTATTCATTTTAGAGAAAGTAGAACTTAATAGAAGAAGAAAAGATGTTTGGAGGAGGATTTGAACGCGAGACCTCCTATAAATTAACCTATAAATTAATCAATAACTTAACCAATTGACTATTTATTTTAATATAAGGTATTCATGTGAAGACTCTATGTACACTATAGGTCCGCCTATGATGCCAGATTGTACAGTAGACACTTGATATTTTAGCTCACTCGTCTCCTCCTGCATACCGGCGTTGGGCTATTACATCTCCGTTTACTCGGCACTCAAAACCGCATTCCTAGCCTCCTCCTCCACGCACTTTCTCCTCAACTCCTCCACCTTATTGGCACTAAGGGAGGTGGTGGCACTGTAGCTGGTTCCTCCACCATCAGTTTCAATGCAACAAAGCTGTTGCGTGCACCGAGAACTCTCCCCTTCGACAACCGTCCCTTCACTGCGTTAGTGGAGATCTACAAATCCTTAACCACGGCCACATTGAACGGGTCAGAAGCCCTCCCATACCTTGTATTGTATCCATATGACAACTGATCCTGCAATATTAAAATATTCACGGTTATTTTACAACATTAAAATGTAAACAACCTAATATAAATTTTTTATTATTCAAAACTTGCAATGGCTCTATCGGCTCCCCGACTAACGAGTCCTTCTTCATGTGTAAATCAGCAAGAATAGCCAATGGCGACGGTTCAACTCCGGTCTTCTTTTCCTAAAAGTACAAATAAATAAACCTATACTATAATCCAATTTCAACAAATTATTCGATTAAAAGCTATTAATATTAAAAAGTAACTAGGTCAGTATGTTAAGCAAATTTTCCATAATTCCCTTGTTGCCAAGTGGATGCACCGCGATCTTGCCCTCAGAGCGGCGGCCACCCGAGCTGAGGCGGTTCCCGCTCGTTGTTTCAGCTATCTGTTGCATGTCCGAGTTCGACCAATGATGGAGGTATGCATCCCATATATCTTGTTCTTGTTCTTCTTCTTCTTCTTCTTCTACTTCTTCTCCTTCTTCTTCTTCTAATCACACATAATAATAATCATTTCGTGTTATTACGGAAGCGAATTGTCTACGACTAATTAGGTGAACAACAAAGATAAATGAATTATGTAAACTTGTAAAGTACTGAAAGTAAAGAGCACTAGATTTAACGTGGTATCGTTAACAATATATTAGGACTAATCCACGGGCAGAGCCACCAGAAATATCACTATAATCGTAGAAATACAGTTACAGATGAGCTAAGCCTAGCTCCCAGTGTAGATCACTACACCCCAAATTTAACGTGGTATCACATTTTCGTTTTTAAATATGACAGTTTGGTCATATTTATTTGTTCTTTCATTATTGTGTAAATATAATATTCGTATGATAGAATAAAACAAGAATTATATATTATTTCATTATATTCTGTATAATTGAAATAATTAAATAATAGTAATAATTGATGTTGAAAAGACATAATCATAAATTGAATGGGAGAAAGTATAAATATTTTGGAACTTTTGATTTGTTTATCGTTGGCCCCACATTTGATTGCAGCTCTAGTTGACTTGTTCAAACAAGTGAGGATGGTGAGATAATAGCAATAAAAGCTGCCAAAAAAATCAAATTTGTTCCGGCTTACCTATCAATCTTATTCATATTTACTTTATCGATCAGTTTCACACTATTGTATAATGCATACACGCATCAATATCGTCACTAAAAGATTCACACATTTATCAAAAGTTTATATCGTTAAATTTATCACATCTAATTTTGAGTAACATTTTCTCAAAACCCCCCTCAATCTTGAAATCATTATTTATTTCATCTAAGAATATAGGAATATAGTATAATTTTAGTTCGTCAATATATTTTCGGCCCGTTTTGACTACGGACCATATTTTAGGCCCCTTTACACCCGGAACCATATTTTTGGCCTGTTTCGCCCATATATAGAACCATATTTTTCGGCCCATTTTGACCCAAGCGCTTGTTTCGAGTCCTTTCGTCCGCGGGAACATATTCTCATACCATTGCTCCTCCGAAACTTATTTTTTGCCTTTATCGACCCAAGGCCATTTTTCGTCCCGGATCATCTTTTCGGCTCGTTTCGCCAACCAAACATCGTTTCGACCCCGAACATTTTCTCAATCCCGGACAATATTTACAGCCCGTTTCGACTCGAAACTATATTTTCAACATATTTCGACCCAAGACCATATTTTTCGGCCTCTTTGGGCCCAAGACCATCTTTATGGTCCATTTCGCATCGACATCATATTTTTTGCCCCTTTCAACCAGAGACCATATTTTCGTCTTGGGACCATATTTTCGGTCCGTGTCATTTTCGTCTTGGGACCATATTTTCGGTCCTTTCGACACCGCACCATATTATCTGCCGTTTCGACCCAAGAACATATATTTGGGCCCGTTTCGATCCGTGAACATATTTTAGATACGTTTCGCCCCCGGAACATATTTTCGGCCCGTCTCGACCCAGGAACATTTTTTGGACCCTTTCAAACCTGAACATATTATAGGTCCGTTTCGACCCCACAACACACTTTCAGCCCGCTTCCAAAATATGGTCCTGTCAGAAAATGTGCTCAGGTCGAATTAGGCCGAATAGATGTTTCAAGGTCGAAACGGGCCAAAAATATGTTCCGCGGTCGACACGGGCCAAAAAATTGGTCTCGAGTCGAAACAGGCCGAAATATATTCCGGGGCGAAATAAACCGAAAATATGGGCCCTGGTCGAAGGGGGCCGAAAATGAGTGTTGGGGGCGAAATTGGCCAAAAATTGGTCGATGATTGAAACCTTCCAAAAATATGTTCTAGGGCGAAATAGACCGAGAATATGGTCCCGGGTCGAAAAGGGCCTAAAATAAGTTTCGGATCGAAAGGATCGAAAATATGTTCCGGGGTTGATAGGGAACGAAAAATGTTCCCGGGTCCAAACGACCCATTAACCCTAGATTAATTTGGGGAAATTGAAAACCTTTTATCAATTTGGGGAAATCAGAAAAGCTAATAAAGCTAGGGAAATCAAAATCCCTAATCGAATTAAGGGAATCTTAAATGGAACAAAACATGGAATAATTGAGATGAGACTTCAAAAAAAAAGGGTTGATGCTACCCTACTATTAGTGGAATGACTAGTTTTCTATTTAGTATGGTTGTTATTAGAAAAAGCATAATACCTTAAGTCGGGCGCATATATGATGCCAATTTTCTTACGTGCCAATTAGGACCAATACAGTACATATATACTTAAAAAATTTGGAGTACATGTGTACTCTGGGTTTTATAGTGTAAATATTTATATTCAAGGTACGTGTATACTCTAAAGAAACATATTTGAGTACAAATAAACTCTAAATTGATTAGAATATGTATATACATATACAGTGAGTTTAAATGTATTATGTTAAGTAATTTGGGAGTTCAAATGGATCTTGTTAAGTAATTTGGGAGTTCAAATATACTTTGTTAAGTGATTCAGGAGTTCAAATGTACTTGTACTCTTATGTTGAAAGTTGATTTCAATATGCATAAAGAATGAGTTCAAATGTACTCTTTTAAATGATTTGAGATCTAGAGTTCAAATGTACTCTGTTAAGTCATTCGTGGTTCAAATAAATAACCCTTTCCCACGCCACGAGTATTTCCAATATGCGTCAACTCATAAACTACGATATTCGTGGTTTACTCCCTTTCAAGCTGTGGGTTCGGCGTGAGGGGCGCTTAATGTGAGCGTGATCACATTTTGCTCCAATAAACTACGATATTTAATTTGTCACCACATTTATATTATGGATATTGATATTAGAACCCATATACAATAAAAATGGATGGGAGAAATCAGGGTTGGTTCATATCTACTTTATATACCTCATACAACCCCTTTGTCGTCGTCCTCATCATCATCATCATCATCATATATAAGTGAAAGCTAAGACAACAAATGATAAACCACATATATAATTAAGGTATTAAGATTATTGTTAGAACATGTCACGAAAAAAATATCAAGATTCTCCTCCTCCTCCTCCTCCTCCTCCTCCTCCTCCTCCTCCTCATCATCATCTCTTACTACATAGAACACTCATGGCTCTTGTTTGAAGAACATATTCGTCGGGACGACGTCTTGAAGAAGGCCATAATCAGGAAACTGATGAAGTTGTTGGTGATTCAACAAGGGTTGATGATTATACATAGAGGCATTATGGTTGATGTTATTGTTGAAGATGTGATGAGGTAGTTGATGTTGAGAAATGATCAAGTCTTGAGCAAAACCTGCACCAAACGGTCCATAAGGAGGCAACATTGTTGAGACATTTCCTCTAAGATTTGTGGGCACATGATGGTTGTGTTGCCCTTCATATGTTGTGATCACAACTGTAGGGTCTCCAAATGACCTCTCTACCCTCTTCTTCACTACGCATTTTTGAGTTGTGCATCGATAATAGCTCCTAATCATCATCAAGGCCATCGAGGTTAAATTAGTAATAATACTTCATCTTAAAGTTAATTGATACTAATAGTAGCTAGATAACGAATTGAAGTCCCTAAGTTCTAGAGAAATGAATATTTTACTTTTAAAATAATTGTTGATTTGGTCTCAGGTGAGATAAAGTTGTACTTTGATCCCAGATAATTCACAGTTGTAGATTAGTCCACGAAAGTAATTCTAGTGTTACGCTACAGTCCCCAAAAGTGAAAATCATTGCTCATTATTACTCCCTATTTTCTCGAGAATATAATTGTACTGCAACAGTTGTCACTTTCAGGGAATATACTGCAACACTTGTGCTATTTTTTGGGACTAATCTGCAATGGCGTAACTATCTGGGACTAAAATGCAACTGCTTCCCACTATCCGGGACCAAATATGCACTTACCTCTTTATTTTCGCGATTACCATTTTAAACAAGTTAATACGAGAAAATTGTTAGATAATTTGCGTAAATTTCACTTTATTTATCCCCACTAAATTTATGGTGTGTATTAAGGGTAAATATAACTAGAACAAGAAGTGCATTGTAGTCATTAAATTAAATCCTAAATTTGGTCAAAAGAGAAAAGTATTCCCAAACATTAATCTTTTTGTTAACAATTCCATCTAAAAGGAATAACTAAAGATGCATCTCGCAGGATCAAATATTTATAGAAATTAAAATACAATTTACACATATTATCCCGAATTACTGTGAAATTGGCTCCCTACTTCTATTTAAATTATAATATGTGTGTTGTTTTTCCTATTTAATCATAAAACCTTATTGTGATAGTTCAATCTTTTCCTAACCTTTAAGCAAGAAGTAGACATGAAAAATAGTAAATTATATATAGAAGTAGAAAAATGATTTTACTATGTAATTACCTACCAATACATTTGTTTCATATATAATTGATGAATAGTCAAGATTGCACTATTGGAACTAACTTTTTGGATTTATTTTCAGGTTCTTCCTTCCCCATCCTAGAGTTATCAAATTACATGATCATTCAATTATATGAGTATCAAAACAAAGACAATAAGGCGTTTATTTACTCCACTTGCGTGCAAGAAACTCCAACTAACTAAATCTCAATCAAAATTAGTAAATAAAGTAAACTAAGAAAGATCTCATCGGTGTAATGTATGATAGGGGTGCGTGAAGACCGTTTAAATGACTATTTCATTTTTAGTTATTATTAGTGTACCAAGAAAGACGAATGCATTTACCATGGGTTCGTCCGTGTATTATATGATAGGGGTGCCTGAAGGCCGTTTGGACGACTATTTCATATTTGTTTATTAATAAACCAAGAAAGATGAATGAATTTACCTTGGGTAGGGGCTGTTTTTAACAGCTTTTTGTCCATATTTTCTCCATCTATATCCATCTTCTAGATGATCAACCTCACTCTTTGTCATGAAAGCAAATCGTGGTTGTCTTTGCTTCTTCTCTGCTTTCTTCTTTTGCTTGTTCCTATTTAATTACATAAATATATGCATCAAGATTTCACATTCTTGATTATTACAGATTTGTTATTATTATTTTATATTATTTAGAAAGAAATTTCATAATTATTATATGAGAATAAAATATGGGACAATTTAGTAATGATAGTATGAGTACAATAGTATTATTGTAAATAACGAATACAAAATCACTAATTGAAAAAGAGTTTTGAAATATGAGACAATTATCTATAACGAGGCTTGAACTCAGGACCTCCAATATGAAAGTTCAGTTTGATTTCACTAGACTTTAGAGCCAATCTCTATGTTGAAGTTACACTATAGTCTATAGCTATGGCTGTGATAAAAATTCCAAATAATTTTGGCTAAATTTTTAATCACTGGGGGTTCAAGTATATTTAATAAAACATATTTCAAGTACATACACTTTTTTTTCAACCATACATGGTGTATATAATGTATAATTAAATCTTTAAAAAATAAATAGAATTAATATATAATTAACTTACTCTTTGTTATTAGGGCTTTCTCCTCCTTGACCCTCATCACCAATCTCTTTTGCTTCCTTTTCATTTTTAGTAACAATAATCTTGCTTGAATCTTCATCACCTCCAACACCTCCCTCATTCGATGAACAAGAGATGGAGGAGTTTGGTGTGACAATAGTACTCTCACTACCACTAACAACTATTTCTCCACCTTCAACCAAATTATTATTTGGCTCTTCCTTAAGAACATGACCAAATGCTTCTGAAGATGCTCCCAGTCCGAAGGGTCTCTCAAACGGATTAAAATTCGACGAGGTCCCTTGATGAAGACACTCGCTAAAGCTCGTGTAAGAAGAATCCAGCATCGGAGTGTTTATGATCGATGACCCAGAGCCAAGAAGCCTATTATTATTGTATGTGAAAGAGGAAATATTATTGTTATCATTACTATTAGTGTATGGTAATAACAAGCTAGCTCCATCATATCCATTATTATTATTGTTAGAAAATGTTGTGTTGAAGTAAAGATCTTTGAAATCTTGAGACATAATGGAAGGAGATGAAGTAAGATAATCTATAAGAGGAGATAATGTAGAAGGAGAATTGAGAGAAGTTTGACGAGAAGTTCTTAATTTGTGTCTTTATTTAAGCTTTGACAAGATGATTTCATATGAGGGGTCGATTTTATTAATTTATTGTATTTGGAGGGAGTCAAAAAGAGGGGGGGGGGGGGGGGGGGGGGGGGAGGGGAGGGGGGGAGGGGGGGGGGGATTGAAATTAAAACCCATGCCAACTACTACCCCACCAGTAATGAAATGTTTGACAAAAAGCTTAATATCAATAATAAAATTGAATTGGTTGTTTCCTATGTCACTATTTCAAGTATCTTTCATGACTTTTTTTTCCAATCTTTGTTTAATTTTTATTGCTCCTAACATGGGATTATTTGATAATTGGAGATGAGCAATAGGCCATGCACCTATCAATTAATTAGTGTGAATGATATATAATATGTCGTACAATATTTGTACGTCCTTTAGTTTGATACTTGAATTGAATAATTACATACTAGCTACTAATATATTTTGTTGTGGAAATTTTGGTCAATGAATTAATATATATAGTTATTAATTATTTTGTGTGACTACTATATTTTTTTTGTTTATGTTTCTATATATATTTCATTGAAAATTCTACCAAGATCTTGAAGTAGATCGTTTTTATTAGAGCACTCACATCAGCTCCCTCAAAAGTTATTTTTGGGCTTGAAAAATTAAGAATACAAAAAAATAGTGCTACATCAGCTCCCCTAAAATAACTTGGTTCCACAAAATTTTTTTCACACACCAATGAATGGTACAAATATTCACCAGTGCCAATATTGCGGTTACCATAATTTTCTCTTCTTCCCTCAAAGAATCTGCTCACTTTCCTCTATTTTCGATCTCTCCAAAATTCTGCCGCCATTTTCTTTGCTAATGATTTCAATTAAATCAATTTATTTTTTATTCAAAGGTTGAAAGGCAAGTTGTGTTTTCAAGGAAGTAATAGTTTGAAGTTATTGAACTACAAAATAAATTAAAAATTACTTTTAAATTTAAAATAAAAGAATTACCTTACAAAAATTTATTGACATCTTATGAAAAAATTTACAATTTATTCGTAATTTATTTGAGTCACATACGCGCTTTAAAAGATATAGTTATTGAAAATTTTAAAAATATTTATATATTTGAAATATTAATTTTAATGTTTGGTGAATAATAGGGAAAGCTGCTAAAGCACAAACATAAAATATTAGTGCCAAAAATAAGAAAATGGCGGTTACGAGTGAATTATAGAGGAAAATATAAGGGAGTTGATGTGAGTGCTCTTATAGCTAATCAATTTTATTGAATATGGTTTGTTTTTCATGAAAGGTCAATTAACCATTCATATTTACTGTGGACAAGCAAATCTAAGTCCCTTAAAATACATGTGATTTATCTTCACATGATGATCCAGGATAGGGCGAACTCTACGATGAGAGTATGCTCGTTTTAGCAAGCAAACCTAAGTCCCTTGAGACATGTGTCATTTATCTCCTCATGATGATCCACGATGGGATACGACGAACTCTACAATAAGAGTATGCTTGTTTTATCAATTAATGTTCAATCTTATTGAAATTATTTTGATTCCTCAGATTTAGGGCATGTTTGTTATACTTATTAAGTACTTCAACTTAATTAATTCAGTATTTATTTCATTAAGTCTTTTTGTTAATAAAATAATTAAGTACTGAATAAAATCCGATCTAAATGAAATTCTTAACAAAATTTCAAGTCAAAATTTACTACTTAGTTTTGTCCTCTTAACCAAATCAGAAGTTATGAATTGCAATGTTACAAATCTCTCATTCCTTAATTCTTCAAAATTTATACAGTCTTATTCAAATCAAATTAGAATATTATTATAGTATCATTGTTATTATTTTTATCTTTATTTTTATTATTTTTCTTTTTTTTCTTATTATTATTATTTCATTTTTCTTCTTCTTATTATTAACTTTTATTCTTCATATTATTATTTTTGTTATTATTAAGAGTACTATAATTATTATTATTATTATTATAAATTTAATTAATAATTAATAATATTATTATTATTGTTATTGGTATTGTTCTTATTATCAGCATTCTTATTCTTATTGATATTGTTATTATTGTCATTATTATTATTCTCATAATTATTATCATCATTCGTTTTATAATTTTATCCATATTTTTTCTTATTACTACTATTATTATCGGTATTATAATTATGATTCTTGTTATTAATATTATTACTAATCTTATTATTATTATTACTACTATTCCTATATTATTCTTATTTTGATTCTTAATATTATTATTATCATTATTTTAACTATTATTATTATTATTATTAGTATTATTATTGTTATTCTTCTTCTTATTGTTTTTCTTTTAATTATTATTATTATTATTATTATTATTATTATTATTATTATTATTATTATCAGCATCATTGTCATTACATTACAATTTCAGCCTTTTTCTTTGAACTATTATCAAACATCTAAATACTCTCAGTATTTAGATTCAGTTGTAATTCATATTCAAACATTCAGTATCCAGTCACGTATATAGGGATGGCAATTTTGACCCAACCCGACGGGTACCTTACTCAACCTTACCCTAATGGGTCGGAATTTTTTTTTTGGGTAAGGGTACCTTACTCAACCATACCATTTCCGCAACAGTGCCACTTTCAGGGACCAAATGGGGCGATTAAGTTATAAAAAATTTCGATTTTGCCCCCAAAATCACTATTCACGCTAAAATTGGACTGATGTAACGGAATAGGGACTAAATTGCACCATTTGACACACTTTCAGGGACCACTTCCGCAACAGTGTCACTTTCGGGGACCAAAGTGCACCAGTACCCCACTTACTGGGACCATTTCAGCAATTAACTCTAATTATTGTGGAAGGCAAATAATAGCAGCCAGTACCCACATAACAAATTATTTGTTGAAACATATTGATATGTACTGTACCAAAAAGGCCAAAAAAGAACGATATTAGACAAACTTGTTGTTGATCAGTGCAAGTTGTGCAAGATCAGTGCAAGTGATTTGTTATTGATTGAAAATGTACTTCATGTTGTTGCGCCTATATTTTGAATCTTATTGTGAAAGATGGGTTAGAGGTTATAAAAATAGGGGATAGAAAGAATTGATGATAATGTTGTTTATTGGTCAGCTTCGCAATCTAGAATCGAGAAATTTGAGGAAACTCCTAAGCAATTGAATATTGCATACTCTTGATTGCAAATCTCGCTGGAACTCAACATATCTCATGTTCCAGGTAGCCATAACTTATAAAGATGTGTTTTATTGTGCGAGAGTTCAAGAAAATAATCTTAGATCTTTACGAGTTTTGCCAACATATGAAGATTGGAAATATGCGATTAAGGTTTGTGAAAAGTTAAAAACATTTTATTGGGTAATTACAATGTTTTCAATTACTATTTATCCGACTTCTAATTGGTATTTTTCAAAATTATGTGATATTATGGCTCTTGATAAATGGTCAACCGATATGGATGAGACTATAAGATCAATGACGTTAAATTAGACTTCAATAATATTTTTGGTGAAACTAAAGGTTGAATTAAATTGTTTGAATTTCGCTAAAATTATTATGACTTACTAAATGAGTGTCAATCAAAGGAGGATTTTGATAAGAATGAGAACACGGAATATTGTACTTCAACTTCTTCTGTTACTAGTATGTCCAGAAATTCCGAAGAGAGTATTATTTATGACATGGATACACTTGCAAAATTTGATAAGTTTATTGTCAATCAATCTCATGGTGTGCCTTTAAACTCACAACTAGAATTATATTTGGACAAGCATGTATTTCCTAGGACAAATGAATTTGATGTACTTGGCTGGTGGAAAACAAATGGTGTGAAATATCTTATCTGCATTTTAGCTATTCCAGTATTTACTAAATTTGCAGTCCGTACTGGCAAAAGGTTACTTAGCCCACAAGTAGGCTTGATCCAAAAACGGTGGAGGCATTGATGTGTGCTCGCAAATTGGTTATGGGATTCTGGTGGGGCACCTGTTGATAATTAGCATGGAGACGACCTAGGTTTGGAGACAGGGAGGGTTACTGTCGCGGTGGAGAACTGTTGATGATTCTGGTGCCGATAGAAGCGGTGCTCCTGTTGATTATCAACCTGCTTTTTAGGGTAACACAACCTTTCTTAGTTAATGAATTTTATGCTTTTTAAGTTTTATTTTAGAAAGAATGTATAAGATTGACATGATATACATAATTAAATGGCTTCGGGGTGAGGCCGTGGGGGTGGAGGTGGGGCTTAAAGTGAGGTCGGTTCAAGAAGAAGTGTTGTAGGTTTAATTTTAATTATGTAAAATATTTTAATAATATTTTCTATACTCTTAATGTGATTGGGATACAATAATCATTTTATCTTTTAAACTAAATAAAAAACTTAAGGGACATTTCAGATATAATAAATAATATAGAAACAAATAAAAATAAAAATGATAGTATAAAGGGTATATAAGAAATAAGCCTTCTGAAAAAATGGGCTTGAATTGTTTTGTTTTGTGTGCGCAAAAAAGTCAGCGATGACCAATGTGGTAATTAAGAGAGTCATAGTCATAGGTCAACAATATCCTTTAGTCAACTTTACAAAATAAAAGGATTTTTTTAAGACAACAAATGTAATAACACGTGGCTTGCTTGGCACCGGCTTTTGACTCCAGCCGATATACGACTGGTCGGGAGCGAAACACCATTCTGCTCAATCACGTGTCTGTCACGTGGAAGGTAGTGGATTTATTTGTGATCATTAATTATTGGTAAATTTTTCCAATCCTTTATAATTTGAGATTTTAAGGGTTAATTTTATATAGACATCTAAACTTTGATTATCTTTTAAATAAGTATTTGTAGTATTTTTTTTACTATTTAGGCATTTAAGGTCATTTTTGACACCTGAATTTTCGGATTTTTTCATTTTTCATGGGTAACAACTATAAACTCAAAGGTGTAGCTTTTCCTTTTTGGGTTTTGCCCAAATCATCAGGTAATGAAGATCTATTATCCAAAAACAATAAAGATTCCTCCTTTTTCACTCCAATTGGCCTTTGATCCCTTTGTTTGAATAACAACAAGAAATAGAAAGATTGCAATTTACAAGATTAAAACTTTATGGAGGGGAAAAAACAATTATCCTCTGAAGTCAACCATTTCAATTTCAATATGCACAAACCCCAAATCCATAATGATATTTTATTTTTGAATCGTGAAAATCATACAAATTCCTTCGAGGGTTTTGTTTATGGAATCAAGAATACTGTGGAGGTTCGGAAGATTTTTGAAGAAGAAGAACTTCATGAAGAAGTTGATGAGCAAGTTGAGAGAGACGTTTGATTTTTTGTTAACATTTTGGGGTGTTGGGTTAGTTTATTGGTAGTTTGACTTAGATTTAGGTGTGTAGTGTCTATTTTGCCCTTGGTTAAAATATCAAATATCTGAAAATGGCTGAAAAATGAGAAAACCCGAAAGTTCAGGTGTCAAAAACGACCTTAGGTGCCTAGATGGTAACAAAAATACTAGAAGTGCTTATTTGAAAAGATAATCAGAGTTGAGGTGCCTATCTGAAAAAAGACTAATTTTAACGGTTTTAATGTTTTATGTTTGGGGAGTTGTGAAGAGATAAATTACGGAATATATACGTCAGATGGTCAAGAGATTTGAGGGTGTTCGTTAACTACTTTCATACTAGATTTTGTCTTCATATGAGATACGAATTCATACAACATAAAAAAGGTAAAGCATAATATTATTCATCCCAAATCCTTTACCATTGGACCTGTGCCCCACAACCGTTTATAGTTTGATGTTTGTATCTAATGTCGATTATTTTGTGATAATATTTCGAATCTATTGGCTTTATTTTGAATTAAATCATTTCTTGTTGGGGCTCTATAGTCAAAGCTAAGGACCACTTGTTTGATTTAGATAGATAACTTTTTGGTTATTGCTAGAAAGTATTTACCGGTCGGGGTATTAGTGCTATACTAATATGAACGGGTAATTCCGATCCCACTTGATATTCGGCTCGAATTCGATTTGATGAATACTTAATTTAAATATTAATTTTATCTTTTTCGGATGATATTGAAATAATTTTTTTAATCGATAACTTATCATGAAACCATTCGACATATTACTTGATAAATATAAATAAAAATAGTATGTTTTCATTTATATATTTTAGACTAAAATTATAATTAATTAATTTAGTTAGCCAAAATAAACATGCAATCTAATATAGTCATCGAATGATCTTTATATAACCTAAATTCTAAATTCAATTGTCATTCCCATATAACAATCTAAATTAGTGGTGTTAATGGTCGGGGTAATCAAGCACCCCGCTCGTCGTTCGGTTTTAAAAGTCCAGCTCGTCTATACACTTATATCCTTATCAAACAATACTTGAATAACATTCATGTTTACCATCCGTTTGATAATATTGAATAATTACCTCTCGTACGTGATGGAGGGATGAGGGCTGCCCAAATTTCTTACAAGAAATAAGAGCCAAATGTTAATTGTCTTTGCTTATTACGAAATTTAGGGGGTCAAATGAGTTTTCTTGAATTAAAGAAGATAATAATACAAAATATCAATTATATAAATATCGAGTAACATGGCAAAAACAATTGAACGACTGTCCACCCCTCAATATATAGAAATAGTGACAATGAAGATTAAGTTGATGCCGATGGAGTGAGGAAATTGCCGAAATGGTCCCCGAAAGTGGCATCAGATTGCACTTTGGCCCCCAATAGTGGCACCGGTGCAGATTAGTCCCCGAAAGTGGCCAGAAAGTTGCAGTTTGGTCCCCAAGTTAACTTTTCCGTTATAATTTAACGTTGACACGCGGTTTTGGGGTTAAAATGGGGCAAAAACATAATTTTAAATACTTTAACTTACCTTAAGTTACTTTAACTTAGTTTTGGTGCCAAATTGCAATTTCCAACTCTTTTCCCTCCAAAAATACACGGGTCAAACATATTAAACACGTGAATAAATACACGGGTCAAACATATTAAACACGTGAAATAAATACACGGGTCAAACATATTAAACACGTGAAATAAAGACACGGTCAAACCACGTTAATAATATTACTTATGAGATCAAAATTTTCATTTCGGATATAATGGCTCCACTTTCTATTGCAAAACATGTCAACATAAATAGAAGAAGAAATTTTAGTAGAAGAAGAAATTGAGGAGGGAAAAATGGAGGAAAAAATTGTGGTTTTGGGTCTTCATATATACATTTCATTTAGGAGGGAAAAATTGAGGAATAAAGTTATTTTTGGAGGGAAAAGAGTTGGAAATTGCAATTTGGCACCAAAACTAAGTTAAAGTAACTTAAGGTAAGTTAAAGTATTTAAAATTATGTTTTTGCCCCATTTTAACCCCAAAACCGCGTGTCAACGTTAAATTATAACGGAAAAGTTAACTTGGGGACCAAACTGCAACTTTCTGGCCACTTTCGGGGACTAATCTGCACCAGTGCCACTATTGGGGGCCAAAGTGCAATCTGGTGCCACTTTCGGGAACCATTTCGGCAATTTCCTCCTGATGGAGTGATGTGAAGTTCAAAAAAATTTATTGTATTGATGTTTATTTAATAAAATTATAAAATTTGAAGGAACGTTACATTCATTAACCATTATCTTATTAATTTGTCAATATAATAGTCATTCAAATGGTGATGTTTTATTCATTTTAATATATTCTCATATACTAAAGTATTTAAAGAATGTAACGCCTATTTTCGAATGTAGCACTTGATTAAGTTAAATTAAGGGAACAATCACCATTTTAGATTTTTTAATAATTTATATCTTGTTAAACGTCAAAAATAGCGTTCATTAGGAGTCATTCGATACAAAAAATAAATGTGTAGGGAAAATAAAGAAAAAATGAAATGTATAGGTAATTGTCGGAATTCTGCTACTAAATAGGAGATCGTTGCACTTTTTTTTTTTAAGCTAAGCCCAACGAGGGGTTTACGTGTTAAGAAAGCAAATAATACAGAGTCTTGCGAAAGTAATCACAACAATGTAAATACATGCACACTGTAATCAAAATAATGGAGCTTTTTAGAGCAAAATCTCAGGAAGTCTAGCGAGCAGGGGTGTAGAAGCACGGACTCCTACCTCCCCACCCGTGCTCATGTGCTAGAAAACACCCGAAATTATGCAACAAAAAGCTCCCTATACAAAATAAATAAAGTGCTCCTAGCTAATACAATGTGAGCACGCTCACAGATTTTCTTGGCTTCTCAATACTATAATCAAACATAGCATCTCATCGGGTTGAAATGGATCTCTAGGTGCGTCTCTTCCAGTAGGTAGATGTATCCTCTGCAGCAGGCCATTAAAGGTTTCCTAGCTCCCAGGAATGGGTGTTACCCCCATCAAACGGGAGGTCGGCCATTGACATGCTTAATTCCCTGGAACGAGTGTTAACCCCATCAAACAGGAATCATGCATGTACCCCCTCTAATGACCTCTCCAAGCGGTACCTGCAAAAAGTAGCACAATCAACCTTCGGAAGTTTCCAAGCGCTCAGGAACGGGTGTTACCCCCCATCAAACGGAAGCTCGGAAGAGCGTGAACACTTGTAAATTCCCAGGAACGGGTGTTACCCCCATCAAACGGGAATCAAAAGTGTGCTCCCCTCCTAAAAGTCGATGTTTGTAAAAAGGATTCCAGAGCAGCACCTGCAAGCATTAGCACAATCAACCTTCAGGAGTTTCTTTGTTCCTGTAACAGGAAGTCAGTAGAGCATGAACATCCATAATTCCCTGGAACGGGTGTTACCCCCATCATTATGAGATCGTTGCACTTTGATCCTCATAATGATAACGATACATATATGGTCCCTCTAAGTGTGCACCATGGTCCCTAATTAACACTTCATTTAAAAGTTAACTATCATACTTACATTTGGGCCAGTTTTTAGGATTCTAATAAAACTTGAGACATATTTAATTCTGGGTTTTTCTAAAATGATTGTAAATGGTCCATGTAAGTGTGTATCGTCTGAGCAAATGGTTCCCAAAATGAACTTAAATTTTTCTTCTCTGTTAACATCTAACGATGACATTAACTTAGGAGCCATGTGCGCACACAATAATATACACTTACATAGACTATCTGCCCATTGTTGCCACTTTCAATGACCATAATGCAACATTTGTCCACTTATTGGAACTGTTTCGTGAATACATCTTTCACGAGAGCGCCGTCTAAGTGAAAATAAAATAATTTTTTTTATAGTTATTTCAGATCTATTTATACAAAATTATGCAAAAATGTATAAAAATTAAAAATAACAAAAAAGTATCTTCAATTAAATAATCTAGAAATACATTTTAAATCAAAAAATTAAATGTGATAAAAATTGCATAAATTCATTAAAAGAAAATAATATGTTTCATTCGCATCCACATGTTTCTTCATCCTGGAAAACAATAAAACCAACATCTGTTGCCACGAAAACATTGAAAAATAACACGAAAGAGTTATAATAATTCAAAAAAATAATAACATCTCAACAGATTTAAATGTGATAAAAAATTACATAAAATAATTCAAAAAAAATAATATCTTCATTTACATCCACATGTTTCTTCTTTACCCTGAAAAATAATAAAACTAACATCAATTGTTATAAAAACATTAAGAAAATAACACGAAAGAGTTATAATAATGTAACTATTTGACGATAATATTCAAATAGTATTTCCTTGAGTTAGACACTTAATTGATGAAACAATTAATGAACCAGCTCGGTGCCTCAAAATCAATTGGAGATGAGCACTAACTCAAGTTAAATTGAATTAATTCGAGATAAGTATCAATCATTTATGGACGGAGAGAGTATTTTAAAAGCTATGTTTCAAACTTCTCTTAATTACAATCACAATTTCATCATCCTCTATTTGGTTAAAATTAGGTCTGTTAAATAGTACTTCATCCGTTTCAATATGTTTGATTGTTTAGAAGATTTTTCATGTTTCAAAATGTTTGATTGTTTACATTTTCAATGAACTTTTAAGCCTATATTCTCCTTATTTTGCCTCTATAAAGTACTTTTTTTCCATAATAAAGTAGCACTCCAACACCTTTATTTAAGTACATATTAGTAATCTTACATCATTCCTTAATAAAATACTTTTGCCCCAAAAACAATCAAATATTTCGAAACGAACTGAGTAACATAAATTGATAAAAATATTATGTAATATGTTTGAAGTAATTGTTGAAATAGTCTACTTATCTAAAATCTAAGTTCTTAGTTCTTTTTACATGTATAAAACAATGTAGCTAGCTTACAAATATTGTTAAAGTGAAATTAAATTGGAATTATTACTACATTAAACACTTCCAAAGTCAAAAGACTCAATGATGAAGCACCATCTACTCCACTTTGTATATATATTGTACTGTGTTAGTCAATGCCTCATACTTTGATTAAACATTTGTGAACTCCTTTATTTAGCTACATACATAATAGACACACACATGAAAATAATTTAAAATCACTTAAATTTGCTTGCAGCCATTCACATTCATATACAGGTTACTCCTCATATTTGTTTTAAATATAAAAGACATTAATCATTATCTATGTTTTATTTTAAATCTCTTTTACTCATTTATGTTTTAAATATCCTCATGCACTCACCTTGAACAAAAAAAAAGTAATCTTTCAGTATAACAATTGTATATTTCATCGTTAATATATATCGTCTTTAACTTATTAATCATATGCTAATCACATAATTCTTATAGGGGTAAATATAAAATTTCTTAATTAGTAGAAACTGAAAAGGAATACAAAAATTGACCCCCGAATGAAACCACGTATATTTCATATGACGAAATTGCATGGAAAATTTTCATATATGATTAGCAAATGAAGACATTTAAAACATCATCAACCGAAAATGATTCAAAACAAAACACAGATAATAATGGCCCTCCTTTTTGTGCTTGTTTTAACGACAACGTGAATATATTTAACAAAAAAATCATAACAATTTATCAACTAGCTTACATTTTTCTTACCAAACTCGTTGATGTGTCTTGAGATTCTTTTCTAATCAATTCATGCTTTTTTTGGGTAATCAGTCTAATCAAATCATGAATACTATAATAATGATGACTACTTTTTATTTTCTTTTCCTTGAAATCATTATTCTACTTTATTGCTACCAATGAGGTTTGAACTTTGGTTCTTAAATGTGAAATGTGCGGGAATATGAGGACTAGTTATGAATAAACGTGGATTTTTAGTGTACACTAGTCACTAGGTCAAGCATATTTACATGTTCTCACAAGCCAACCATCTATTCTTACAATTTTTGAAGAGTTAATTTTTTTCGGTTCGATTCGATTCGGTTTCGATTTTCCTCCACATTCTAGTGGATATAGAAATGTGCAACTAGTCCCTCATCCGCTAAATATAAACATGGGAATTATCTTCCATTATCATTCGTATTCATATATATAAATAAAACAGTTTAACAAATTCACTCTAGCAAATTCTAAAAAGATAATATGTGTAAATTCCATTTTAGTCATTGTAAATATACGATATGTGTAAATAGTCATTGAGATTGGTCGAAAAAATGTACTTTAGTCCCTCTTTTGGTGGAGACGTTATGTATTGATTGAAAGAGGGTCAAAATAAAATTTCGACAGTTAGATATTTATCGAAAATATACACTTTAGTATTTGATATTGGTCGAAAAAATACCTTCTCGTCTCTAATAAAGTACAACTTGTATATATATACTATGTGCGACCATTTCAACAATTTAAATTCCAAACTTCTTTCTTTATTTTAGATAAAAATATATTTATGGTTTTTACGAGATATAAGTTTAGCTTCCAATGTGAAGGGTCTCAACTGGGTAGATTCCATCACAACTAAAACCAGAGTAATTTTGACCAATTCCTGTAATGCAATAATCAAACAACTTTTCAGTACTATAATATTCTAAGTGGTTCATTTTTTTAAGTGATTGGTCGTTGAAGTGTAATAGTATGACACTCATTTGTTTACACCAACCATTTTAATACAAGAAACAAGAATCCTTTTCACCTGATAATCATTTTTTTCACTAAACTAGTTTTTAGAAGAAGAAAATGGTAAAAAATAATTAAGTTTTGTAAGAGGTAAAAGATTAATTGAAATAGTCCAATAACTAGGTGACAAAATTTTTCTTGTTGTCAATCATAATACAAAAACTATAATTTGAAATTAACTAGTTATGTTAATAACGAAGTAGGTTCAAAATATTAGATTTTGATATTTTTTTCACAAAAATGTATTACAAATTTACGAGAAAATTCAAAAAAGCTTTGGTTGTTGTGGCAATGGCCGAACACCCTTAATTCCATCTGTGACTTACTGATTATTTGTCTGTCGATTTCACTTACACGGACTAAAATGCAACGATCACCTATTTATTAAGACTAATTTTTACAATTATTTCGCTTTAGAAACTTAAAATATTGGGGAAATGGTGCGGTCTCTAGTTGAGGTACAATATTGAATGTTGATTGTTGCGTAAAGTGAAGTGATTGCGTTTGCTAATGAAGAGTCAAAGTAAATGCACAACTTCTTAGTCATCAAAATGAAAAGAAAATAGTAGTTGTAGTGGGTGCAGTTGAGTTTGGATAAGTCATTCAAATCATTGGATATTTTGAATGGATCTAAAGAGAAGACAATTGAAGATGTCCTTTTTGGGAGGACTAGAACATATATTTAGATATTAAATCCTTCAAATACTCTATTTGTTGATGTGCTCAATTTTGTGTTTATATGCATGCATTATATTATGCATTATATAGTAACATGATAATTAAGTTTATAACTACTCAAAAACGTTCATATTTAGTATGCAATTAGTCAAGCATGAAACAAAAATATTAGGCACATAAATAAAGAGCAAATTGCTGAAATGGTCCCCGATAGTATGACCGAGATGCATTTTGGTCCCCAATAGTTATACGGTTGCACATTAGTCCCCGAAAGTGACAAAAAGGTTGCACTTTAGTCCCCACGTCAAGTTTTCCGTTAACATTTCAGGTTTAGACGTTAAAATTGGGGTAAAAATATAATTTTTAAGACTTAAAGTTGATTTTTTGCCCCTATGGTGTCAAAATGAAACTCCACAACCCTAATTGAGGTGAGGAAGAAAGGGAGTTTTAGCGGGAGGGGGTTCTGGAGTTTCATTTTGGCACCAATTGAGGCAAAAAATCGACTTTAAATCTTAAAAATTATATTTTTACCCAATTTTAACGCTCAAACCTGAAATGTTAACGGAAAACTTGACGTGGGGACTAAAGTGCAACGTTTTGGCCACTTTCGGGGACTAGCGTGCCACCGTGTAACTATTGGGGACCAAAGTGCAACTCGATCATACTATCGGGGACCATTTCAGCAATTTGCTCCATAAATAAATATAGAATTGGGGCTTTACTAAATTAAAGCATGGATATTGGTTTTTGTAAGTGGAGTCACTTGTTGACATGGGCCATATTTATTGATTAGTCTCGAAGCTTAGATGCGTTTGGATCTAATTCATACTTTTAGGTATCATGGTATACCAAAGACAATCAATACAAAGAGGGGAGCATTCAAACCTTCGTCCAAAGCCGGACCAACAAGGCAGGCATCCGAGCAACACTATACGGGGTCCGTCCATGTGTTCGATAAATTGTTTCATTTGACAATCTGGTAGATGTTGTCACTAAGTTACCATTTCTACCTCAATGTTTAAAAGATCCACCAATGTATACAACTACATCAACTAAAAAATGTAAAATGATGTGTTAATATGTGTTGTATGTACTCTTTTTCTTTGATCCAGGTGTTGTTTCAACTGTGTTATCTGTAAGTGGTATTTGTATTCAATCATTTATAAGGTGTTGATTGAAGTTTTCTTTCCTCGATAGTGCAAACAAGGCCGATAAATTTAATAAAATAAAATAATGATACATTTTATAAATTACGATTGTCGTAAACCAATAAGCTAATAAAAAAAATCTTTCACATGTGTTTAGCTTATATATATTTTCTAAGAGCTATAGTTAGATTGGAAATTGTTTTACTATAATATGGGAAAAATACACTTACATCTAGATAGATATTGTAAGAATATTAGTATCCCTCCATCTTTAAAAGACTTTTAGAATTTGAATTTTTATGAGTTGATTTTTTCAATTTAAAACTAATTATTTTTTATATGATGTGAAATTGTTTTCGATCTACTTCTACTATCAATTTAAAATTTCGATGCAAATAGAAATTGTATATATCAACTAAAATTGCAAACTTTTTATTATGGACATTAAAAATTAAATAGAACGATTTAAGGAGAATGTAGTATACTATATAAAAAGTATTTTAACATTTAATTAAACTAATTAATGATATTGTGAAGATATTAACATAAGAAACAAAGTTTCGATATAGAAAAACGAGATTTGATTATAATCTATAATACTTATAAAAGAGCCAACACCCTTAGGTGTTTCTTCCACATTTTGTCAAGACTATTTTACCCCTTCCCATTAACAAATTACTATTAATTTAATTTTTCAATTGTATATATCTTTTAATGAGAAGGTGAAGAGATAGGTACACTATGAAGCAATATTAATGAAAATTTGAAAAATGAAAAATTCATCTCACCCAATTGTATCCATTAATTATTGGTCACAACTATATTATTTAATAAGATAATAAAAATATTACGTTTCATTTGATGGGAAAGATGATATTTCAATGGCAAAAGATTTTCTTCTTTGATAGTCATAAATTGATATTCAAATTGACAAAAACACCACATGATTGTAGAAATAAAATAAATAATTATATTTATGCATTCAATTCATGCTAATAATAAGTTTTTAAATTCAATGGAGGTTATGGCTTTCACTATTTTCAGAATTTGAAAGTTACACAACAAAAAAACATAATTGATATTTAAACATAAGTCTAATATTCATTCAATTAACTATCTATATAAACTGATACATATAAAGTAGAGCTACATAATTAGATAAAAACATAATTGATATTTAAAAATAAGTTTAATATTCATTCAATTAACTATCTATATAAACTAATATAGATAGTTAATTACATAATTAGATAAAACGAATAATATGAATAAGTATATTCAACACAGCAAAAAACATAGTTTGTATTTAAAAATAAGTTTAAGAGTCATTAAATAATTTATTTTCAAAAATAATATATAAAATGAAATTACATGATTAAAGTAAATGAAATATATGACTTCATATATTCAAAAGAAAATAAAAACTATAAGTAAAAGATAGTTATGACTTAATATATCTATGTAAAATATTAAAAATAAGTATATGTATCAGTTTATATAGATAGTTAATTGAATGAATATTAGACTTATGTTTAAATATCAATTATGTTTTTTTGTTGTGTAACTTTCAAATTCTGAAAATAGTGATTGAATAATATGAATCCACATGATTGTAGAGAACAAAATAATAAAAATATTACGTTTCATTTGATGGGGAAGATGATATTTCAATGGCAAAAGATTTTCTTCTTTGATAGTCATAAATTGATATTCAAATTGACAAAAACACCACATTATTGTAGAAATAAAATAAATAATTATATTTATGCATTCAATTCATGCTAATAATAAGTCATTAAATTCAATGGAGGTTATGGCTTTCACTATTTTCAGAATTTGAAAGTTACACAACAAAAAAACATAATTGATATTTAAACATAAGTCTAATATTCATTCAATTAACTATCTATATAAACTGATACATATGAAGTAGAGCTACATAATTAGATAAAAACGAATAATATGAATCCACATGATTGTAGGGAACAAAATAAATAATTAAATTTATGCATTCAATTCATACTAATAATAAGTCATTAAATTCAATGGAGGTTATGACTTTCAGTATTTTCATAATTTGAAAGTTACACAACAAAAAAACATAATTGATATTTAAAAATAAGTTTAATATTCATTCAGTTAACTATCTATATAAACTAATATAGATAGTTAATTACATAATTAGATAAAATGAATAATATGAATAAGTATATTCAACACAGCAAAAAACATAATTTGTATTTAAAAATAAGTTTAAGAGTCATTAAATAATTTATTTTCAAAAATAATATATAAAATGAAATTACATAATTAAAGTAAATGAAATATATGACTTCATATATTCAAAAGAAAATAAAAATTATAAGTAAAAGATAGTTATGGCTTAATATATCTATGTAAAATATTAAAAATAAGTATACGACGACTAGCTCTATTTCAATTTCATGAACTAATGTATTTTAAATACAATTATATAGTTATAGAAATTTCCAGTTGCTCTATTTACAATTTTATGAAACTAATATATTTTAGCAAAATTACATTATTAGAGAAAATTTTAATATATTCTATAATGATAAATGATGATTGTATAAATAAATAAATATATTCATGTAATTTAAATCATGTCAATAATAACTCATTAAATTGTGTGGTAGTTATGATTTTTAACTCTTTTCACAATTAATACTTAAAAATAAGTTAAGGAGTCATTCAATTAACCATTTTAGGAACTAATATATAAGAAGAATAATTACGTCATTATAGAAAATGAAATATGTGACTTTATATATTCAAAAGAAATTTAAAACTATACTAAAATATATTTCTATATTTCTTATAATGAAATCTATGAACTAATATATCTATGTACAAAATGCAAATAGTTAAATAAGTGTAAGAGTTGCTCTAATTACATTTTATGAACTAATATACTTTAAGTAAAATCATATAGTTACAAAAAAAATTAGTTGCTCTATTTAGAATTTTATGAAACTAATATATTTTAAGTTAAACTACATAATTAGAGAAAATGATATGTTCAACACAAATTGAATAAAATAAGTACAATATAGTTCTATATTTCTTATGTAAATATAAAAATATTTGAAATAAGTAGTAGAATTGTTTTATTTATAATTTCAGGAACTCATATATTGCAAATAAAATTACATAACTAGAAAAAAATTTCATATAATATATATTGATATATATATATATATATATGACTTTATAAATATAATCTAAAGTAAAATTATAAAATATAGTCATATTTGAAATATCTATCTATAATTGTACTAATATACCTCTCAAAAGTGTAATTAAACTGAGTATTTATTTCTTTCATTTTTTGCTAAGACTATATTGCTTATTTTAATATAGACTAATTATTTACATCTTATTATTATCTATATATTAAAATATAACCATTGAATAATTATTAAAATTGCATGAACTAAAACATCCCAATTGAATTGATCATTATTACTACTCAATTACTTATTTATTGAATTAAAGATCCACTATTACAATAATAAACGATTTTAGAAATGTTTACTATATATTTTCTTAACTAATCAATTTACCGTTACACTTTTGAAGGATCATTCTAAAACTATAAATTATGAGACTTTCAGATTCAATCATAAGCAAAACAAAAATGCAACATCATCATCTTCATACATATGAGAGCAAAATCATATCAAGTATCAACTAGATCTTTTATATTTACATGGAGTTCGAATCTTAAAGTTGATTATATTTTCTATTAGGTTGATTTTGATCAATTAATTTGATTCTTTTGTATGTTTACAGTGATTAGCTCATATTTTTAATACAATTTGATTTATGTATTTATCGATTACATTTATGTTTATCCAGCTATTCATTTATTGTATGATTTTAATTGGGTTGATATTGATAATTTGTTTGATTTTTTATTATTATCTAAATATATGTCCAATTTATTTGTTATTTTCTTTAGTTTCATATGAAATATACTTGATAAAGATGACTTCAATGGTTAAACATATATATATGATTTCTATAGAGAAGATTAACAAATATTAGGTTACAATAAGTTAAACTATAAATTTTTTAAAAATCCGTAATGATATACTGAAACAATTAAAATATGACAATAATTTCCTTTGCCACCTTAAATAATTTTTTTCTATTTAGAATGTATAATATCAAATCTCTAATATTTTATAATTGTAGAAGTAACAATAAAGGATCGTTTAATCATAGTTTGCCCATTTATGATTAGTTGGTTCAATTTGCTCTATCGTGTACTTTTTAACTTTATTAATATTACATATAATATTGATAATAATTATTTAATACTTTTATTGATGGAATTGATTTTGCGTTAAGCTATGAGTAATAGACAATCAAATCTATAGTTACTTAAGTCAATAAAGTTTTGATCAAAGAAAAAGAAGTAAGAAGTTAGACATTCTTTCAAAATATTATACAAACACAACAGAAATTTTACTGTTTCTGTTTTTTATGTATTTGAATTTCCACCTTACTATCGAATGATTTTTAATCTTTTTTGTTCGAAGTAATTTCATAATTTGTTAATAAACTCAGACGAAAGATAAGTTGTATCATGAGTGTTAAGTATCATATAAATATATAAATAAATTTATTATTTATTTCATTATTGTTCACGTGCAACGCACGTAACATATTACTAGTATAAATAAAATATGTTACATTAGTTTCTTTTCACAAGTCTCTTTATGTATTATGTGAAATATATATATATACTCAATTTTATATTACTCCCTCCGTCCCTAAAAGATTGTCACATTTTGACTTTTGGTGGTCAACAAAACACGATTTAAAACATAAATATCTATTATTCTACATGTGAAAAAATTATAAAAATTTAATATTTCAAAAATATATATTGAGACGAATCTAACAAGGTCCCACAAGACTATATTATTTCTTATCGTTTAATGGGAATTCACAATCAAATTTTATAATGTTTGACTACCAAAAGTCAAAATGTGACAATCTTTTAGGGACGGAGGGAGTATTAGATTAAGGAATCAAAATTAACATGTTACCTGAATATCTATTTTTTACAAGCCTTTATATTTACTATGTGAAAAACATTATACATTGTATTATCACTTTTGTATTTATTAAATTAACAAATAAAAATTAATGTGGCATCAAAGCTTTAAAAATTAGTTTTATTACTGTATATAATTTTTGTCTTTTTAGGATTCTGCATCATATTTATGAATATATGTTGTAACAAAATTTAATTAGATAAAATTACTTTATTGTCCTTAGTTAAGGTATTTTTGTAAGAAAGAGGAACAAATTGTTAAGCATATGTATAGATAGATAGATTAGGCATATAACAATGCCAAAAAATAAATGCCCATGTAACATAAATTAAATGTGTTCTACTTGCATAATAAACATGTTAATATAAGATAACTTGAATTATAACAAAATTGCAATGACCTTATATTTCATCAACGCCTAAATAACTTGGGGAAATATTTTGATTGTACCACGCAGCAAAGGTCCTCTTGAACAATCGATCCTAGCCATGGACTCGACTTAACCGCGATGCCTTGTTTATCCGATCATGGATTCCGATATTAATGCCTTCACTTCTTACTTAAAGCGAAGAAGGCCTCATCAACAATGGGATATCGATGTCAATGTCCTTGTTTGGATGATTTGTGCATTCAGAGGCGATGTTCCATCAGATCCGCAAGAGTTATTTTCCCGCAGTTGCCTGAATCCAAACTCTCAAACTGCTTACAAATGAGCTGAATATCCTTCTCGGTTACTTTCTCCATTTCCTTCAGTTTGTATATAACAAATTCAGCTTTACTGCATACAAAGAACAAGCATTATATTAGAAAAATCTATACTGCACAAATTGTAAATGGATATCAAATTTCACTATTCGGAAAGCCACAGGAAAAAGCAAAATCAGATATGAGTAAATAGAAGTTCTTCAGGGATTTGCATTAACATGGTATCAATTCGAATGCTCCTAGAGGATGATATACTGCATGCAAGAAACTGTAACATTGATTCGATTTCAACATAATGATATCAGGCGAACTCAAGTTTGTAGCTCAGCGGGTGAGCATTGCCAAGCTCAGTTGTGCATATTAGGCTCAAGGGTAAACAATACTAGTTATGTTGCTTTCCAACAGCCATTTTACAGCTCTACCATATTAAATCACATTCCAACATCTAAGTTCTAAATAGATCCTCTCTGCTCTGAAAATTAATTGAATTAGACGAACATTTAATATGAAGGTATAGAGAATATGTCACCACTTTAAGCTCAATGGTTCATTTTGTCATGGCGGGTATAATCATGGCTTTACTTTAAAATAAAACACCACTTGGCTTTAAATTCTTACAGATACAAAAATGATTAAGGGTGATGAAGAAAGAAAAATGTGATTACTGAAATTCCGTACATTAAAACCAATACTTGGAGTCTTCCACGGGGAACACAGGTAAACAGGCATAATAACTCTCAAAGCGTATTTAGAGCATGGCTCCACTATGATAAATATAAACTTGCAGATAAGAAATCAAGATCAAGGCCACCCCCGGCCTGATGCAGAACTCATATAATTCAAGTTATTTTGACCCAGTCAGGTCTAAGTTAATGCCAGTATAAATACACTTCTTACCTCTTTCGCATATGTATCACACTCTCACACAAGTATGACACACAACTAAAATGAAACCAACACATGAGAACAAAAATGATAACATAGAGGCAGGAAGAACGAGTAGTGATATAATAATACAAAGGTAATGCTGAGGCTACGAATCCCAACTAGGCAGGGTGGTTTAGATTTCTGTGGTTAACCATATAGCAGTGTATCCCGCAAGAGGAGAAAAAATGTGAAAACAATAAAATATACCTTTACAATCTTGTCACAGGTTGTGTTGCAAAATTACCACTAAATAATATTTAATGAATGAAACTTGCACTTATATATATAGAGAATGAAGACTACATTTATGTTCTTCTAAATAAAGCAATAGTTGACTTGTAAATTCATTCTCACGATATACCTATCTAAGACCTTACTGAAACATAAAATACAATCGAACAATGCTCTTCATCTGACCACCGTATGATAATGTCGACAATTAGGTTAAAACATAGAAATTACCAACAGGAAAGGAAATGGATCCATCTCATTATGACATGCTAAGTAACTCTAAAAGACAATCAATTGATTACGTACACCTAACAATTTTCCTTCACTACCTCTTATACAGAAGGTATCAATAAATAAAAATTATATGAGCAAAGCAAAAGGAATATACCTCACACAACCATTGTGATCGATATCAGCAGACAGAAACTCTGCAACAGTCATGTCTTGACCAAGCACATGTTTGGTAATCATCCTGTGTCTCTTATCCACTCTTGCCTCCGCCAGATAAAGGAATGCTCGAGCAACTGCCAAAGTCGATACGAGCAACCAAATAGATGCAAAAATCCGGCCAGACGTGGAACTAAATGCTCTGTCACCATATCCAACAGTAGTGACAGACATCACAGACAGGTAAAATGAATCCAACCAGTCAAGTTGCTCGACAAAATGCAAAAAAAAAACCCCAACTCCAATACAGATCACCACAACACCCAATGCAAGTGCAACCTTCATTCGAATTCTCATCCTCCCCTTCTTAACATCAATCAAAATCCTTCCACGATCATGTGGGCCAGGATTCTTCATAGTCCTCAACAAATAACTCTCTTGCAAATCAAGCACATAACTAACCATCCCACTAAGCAAAATATCAATAAACCCGAAACCAATCAAAACGAAGAAAATTGCAAACAGCTTCGTTGTAGTAGTAGCAGGAGTAATATCACCATACCCAATAGTACACATTGTAACAATGCAGAAATATAAAGCATCAACAACAGGGTGAGTCTCGGAAGCCTTAAAATGGTCCCTATAACAAGAATATATAACAACACCAAGACTCAAATACAACATCAAAAGCACAATGGCTTGCTTTATAATTGATTGTGACTTAAACTTAGCATCCTTTTTACCAGTTGGGTAATCAAAATCACTGAATACATTCAGGGCAGGTGCAGTCTTACACCTGTGTAAAGATTTCTTGGTTGATAGGCAATGTTGGTCCACCAGCCTTTGATCAGCGCCGTGTTTCTTGCTATCATAATTGGATTTTTTATGATCAAAATTGGATTTTTTATTATCAAGGTTATTATTTTTCTGATCAAGATTGGATTTCTTTTGGCCATTTGATGAAGATGGAGAAAATGGTGGAATTGGGGGGGTATGAAAAGGGGCTACATTGTTGTCAATATTGATTTTATGGGAAAAAGGGGGGGGGGGGGAGGGAGGGAGGAGCCAAAAATGAGGTAATCTTTGAGTTCAGAGCAAACCTTAGAGGGGGAGGGGGAGGGAGAGGGGGTAGAAGGAGGGGAGATTTCATTGCTTTCAGGTGTGGAGATGGGGTACCTAGAGGGGGTGATAGGGGCTGAATAATGGAGGAGTGGTTGTTTCTCCATGAGGAGGAGGAGGGGGGGGGGGGGGGGGGGGGGGGGTTAATGACCCTATGGAGATGGAGATTAGTTTGAAGATTACTATTTATCATAAAGATAATTACTTACTATTTATACTTTTGTACTACTTTTAAAAAATTAAAACCAAAAGGAAAATCAGCATATCTCGTTCTTACACAAAAAAGGTAAGACCAAAAGGAAAAGAATTATTTTTTATTTGTCCCTATAAAGATTGCCAACAAATCTTTGTATTTTCTAAATTGTACTCCCTCCGTTCCAATATAAAATATTTAACAGTTCAATAGTACTTTATTAAGATATTACGAGAATAATAGGAGTGATAACATAATCAACTATTCAAGATGTCCATTCCTAAAAACACATGCTAGTTGAAATAGATTAACAATTAAAATATTTCATGATGCTTCCTTCAATGATATCAACATGTGTAAGGTTCGGAAATCTGTAATTAATGTAGATTTAGAGATGTTTTTGTGTATAAATGAGACTGGAAATTTGAAACCAACTAACGTACATCACTAATGTATTCTGTATAATCTAAAAGAGATTCTAGAGATACTCCTCTTTCGGAGGCATTCCAAATCCATTTTTTTTCCTCAATTATCTTAGCGTGATATGAAGTTAGATAGGTAAACTTTAGCATGGAGGCTGATTGGATTATTCAATTGTTTGCAGTCCAAGTGTTAATCTAACATAATTAATTTGTTGATATTATTAAAAAAAGATAAAACAAACTTACACGAATTATTTGAGGGGGAGTACACACTTATTCAAAGCACACAAAATTAAACACGCTCAAACATTTTAAAAAGTAAACAAATAAGTTGAAATCTAATTTTGGTTGCCACCAAACTTTTGGCAAATGTGTTCGACGAGATCTTCCTTCAATTGAATATGTTTAGCCATATCGCGATGTTCAAATCTAGTATGAATGTCTGATTAGGATCTAGCTTGAACATGGACTTGAAACTCTGGTTGTACATGACTTGGTCTCACAAATGATGAGCATGGGCCAGCAAAGCTTGATTGTTCCGACTCGGGGTGTTCCCAACACCCCCGCTTATATGTATAGTGTTCATCTTCCACGATCATATTGTGCAATATAATGCACGCCCTCATAATTTTTTATAAGGCATTCAAATCTTATAGTCCTTCTCGTTCTCGAATGATGCTGAATCGTGCTTGAAGAACTCCGAATTCACGTTCCACATCCTTTCGACAAGATTCTTGAGCTTTAACAAACAGTAAAGCTTTCTCGGATTGAGGATAGTGAATTGATTGGACAAACACGGGAATTTAGGATAGATTCCATCGGGGAGATAATACGCCATATTATATTTGCGACCATTGACAGTGTAGTTTAGCCTTGGAGCTTCCCCTGTCTCAATATCGAAGACTGTGGACGTATCTAACACATTGATATCGTTTAATGTACCTGGTAACCCAAAGAAAGCATGTCATATCCATATATCGTAAGATGCAACTGCTTCGAGGATTATTGTTGTCGTGCCCTTATGTCCATTAGTGAACTGTCCTTGCCAAGCTTTGGGACAATTTTTCCACTGCCAATGCATACAATCAATACTACCAATCATTCCGGAAAAAACACGGTCTTAACCAACATACATAAGTCTCTCCAGATCAGCCTCATTGGGCCTTCTCAAATGAGTAGTCTCAAATATGGCTATGACCCCAATTTTAAAAGGCACTCAAGTGTTGTAGATTCTCCAATCTTGACAATATTCATCACAAGCATCTGCAACTACATCATATGCTAACATGCGTATTGCAGTTGTGCACTTTTGAAGTGAGGATAGACCAAGTTTGCCACAACTATTGCACCTTTGAGTGAAGTAGATATCATAATTAGAAAGAGACTCAACAATACATAGAAATAGTGGCCTTTGCAGCCGGTATCTCCGTCGAAATTGCGGATTTGTGTAAATTGAAGATTCTGCGAAGTAGTCTTCCACGAGCCTTTTATGTGCAGCTCCATAATCCCTATTTATGTAAGCCCTTTTTTGTGTTCGATTACTCGAAGATTTCATTCTTTGTTGTCCATCAAGTAAAGACTCTTCCAACTCATATTTTTGTTGGAGCTCTAAAAAGTTGAACTCGAAAGGTGAATCCATAAGAGGAGAAGATTCGAGTATGTTTTGTATTTTGCTTTAGGATATTTATAATGTTGGATTAACGGACTTCAAACATTCAAGTTAACCAAATTTGATCAAAAGATAATATCTGAAGAGATATTATTGTCATTATATTATTGCATTCACTTTGTATTATTGCTCTATCATGTGCTCCACTTGCTACTATTTTTGTCAAGTCTGATATGTATAGTCGTGTCTTGTGTTGTCCTCCACTTGCTACTATTTTTGTTAAGTCTATGTATAGTCGTGTCTTGTCCTCCACTTGCTACTATTTTTGTCAAGTCTGACATGTATAGTCGTGTCTTGTCATGTCCTCCACTTGCTATTATTTTTATAAAGTCTGAATGTGTGTAGTCTTGTCTTGTCCACTTGTTATTAGAGCAAATGACTTCATCGATCACTCACGTTTGTTAAAAAACACTAGTCGATCACCCTAGTATGACTTTGTATACTTTCGATCACTCATGTTAGGTATTATGTATACTTTTGGTCACTCAAACGTCTTTTTGGTACAACTCTTGATTTTTCGAAATTTTTAACATTTTGGTAAGGATATTTTAGTCATTCTCTCATAATTTTATCATGAAAATGTAGAGTGCAATGGAAGTTAATGAAAGTTAGTTGATGTAAGTTAAAAAATTATGAGAAAATAACTAAAATACCCTTACAAAAACATTAAAAATTTCGAAAAATTAAGAGTTGTACCAAAAAAACGTGTGAGTGACCAAAAGTATACATAATACCTAACATGAGTGATCGAAAGTATACAAAGTCATACTAGGGTGATCGACTAGTGTTTTTTAACAAACGTGAGTGATCGATGAAGTCATTTGCTCCTTGTTATTATAACTATAACACATAGTTTCAAATATAAGTAAGCATACAACACACTTTTATTAAAAGACATAGTTTCAAACATATAATAACTTTGGCTAAGGTAAACACAAAACATAAATTATTTCAGAATATTACACCTACATCGAAAAGTAAACACTACATCAAAAAGTAAACACACAACGTACACTCTAACATAAAATTAACTATCAAACAATTCACTCGTAAGCATGTTAAACATTTTTTGTTGGAGTTCATCCCGATTCTCATTTTGGTGTAGGTTGCACCACAACTCCATTTTCTTAGCACGAGTTTGATCTTTGTTTGATGAAGCTAAGTTTCCATTGCTACAATTTCACGCTCTCTATTTTGTTTGAGAACCTGACGCACATGAGATATCTTCTCGAACTTTTCCTCAAAAAATGCATTCGATTTTCTTGATTTGGATCCAGATGTCTTAGCTTCTTCTTTGTTGCTTCCCTTCCTTCCTGGTGCTCAAGAGAAGGAATGGAGGACGAGTTACCAGTATCATCACCACTACTCTTACTTTTATAGTCACTACTTCCAGATGCACCAGATCCAACCATGTACTTTGGTTCATTGCCAACTAATTCGTTTGTTGAAATTATGATAATGACTTACACACTGTGTTTGAGTCCTGTGAGTAGTGTTGTTTTCGGTCTGGATCGGTCCGGTACCGACATTCCCGGGAACTGGACCGCTACAGTACCGGTTCTACCCGGACCGGTCCGATAACTTTCTCGGTCCCTAAACTAGATCCGGAACCGGAACCGGTCACTAACGGGCGGGTAACCGGTCTGGACCGATAATAAAAACCCTAGATTGAAAAACCTAAAAAATACAAAAATCAAGCAGAGAAATAAAGAAATGGAGATTCACAATTATTGAGGCTCAGATTCAATACGAATCATCATCACCTTCAACCCAAATTGTAATCGATAATAACCATTGAGGCTCAAACAATTGAAGCTCAGATACAATCCTAATAATTACTAAAAATCAAGTTCAACAAATCAAAAAACGCACATACAAGGACCGCACCATATTCAATCGAAATAGAAATCGATTGAGGCTCAGATTTGAAAAAAAATAATCATGGCCTTTACCAAGCACAACAAGAGCCACACCAAGCACAAGAATCGGTTGTGAGTCTTGGTTTTGCATATTAGGATACCCATACTGCATATACTGATAATTATAGGGATATTGCATACCAAAAACAGGATTTCATGTCATCGAACTTGGATTTGATGTTTGATGGCATAAAATTTGGATTTGGTGGCAACATAAACTGATTAGGATTAGGTAAAATCATAAATTGTTCTTGTAAATTTGATTGCAAACTCGTATTTTGTAAATTTTTTGGGTGTTGATTATTGGGGTTTAGATGGTTGATTATGAAATATAAAATTTGAAGGAATTATAATTTTGGTTTGGATCCATTGAAGAGTTGGAGAAAGTAGCAAAAAAAAAAACTAGAAAAAATTGTGAAAATAAATTGTTGTCCAAATCAAACAAACCTAGTCTCTATTTATAGATCTTGAAAAATTAAAATTATTGATCTAAGTAAATTTTTTTTTAAAATTAATTTATATATCAAAATATCATTTTTAACGTTAAGATAAAACCAATATCTAATTGATCAATGATAACATACCACCTCAGCCAACCCATATGGGCTTAGAATCACTCTCCCCCTTCTCTCTCCCCCACCTCACGCCTCCCTCCCCGCCTCCCTCCTCCACTTATCAGGATAACTCCCGAAATTATTAAATAATTTTTCAAAATTAGGCAAAAAGATCATCCTCTCAATTATTTCCTATTGGACCACATACTCTTCTCAAATACTACCTCCATCCCTAAATGATTGTCACATTTGACTTTTGGTGGTCAATAAAACACGATTTAAAACATAAATATCTCTTATTCTACATGCGAAAAATTTATAATAAGTTGATATTTCAAAAATATATATTGAGACGAATCTAACGAGGTCCCACAAGACTATATTATTTCTTATCGTTTAATGAGAATTCATGATCAAATTTTATTTTAATTGACCACAAAAGTCAAAATGTGACAATCTTTTAGGGACGGAGGGAGTATCTCTCAATCCTCTCCCAATGGGAAGGTTACATAAGGGCAAATGGTTTTTGAACATCAGTCAAATTGAGGTGTTATACTTATCATTTCGATTATTTATAGTGACTTTCGACCTATGATCATTCAAGTACCAAGTTAACTTACTTAGCTAATTCTATAAATTTTCTCCATTAAAAGAAGAATTCATCAGTACAACACACTCAAACGAAAGATAGTTGTCAATCATATTTAATTTCTAATTTCAGTCGACCCCACCTATATCCATTGAGGTGTTATACGCATAAAAATACTGTCTTTTAAAAGTTAAATACTAATATGCCTCGTTTATAATTGTAGCAATTGAGAAAATTTCAGTTAAAGGCAACTTAAAGGACTTACTTTCATTCAAAAAAAACACTATTCTCGTCTGTAGTGTTTTCTTGATGTATTAGTACTTAAATTTGGTTGATTTGACAAATTTTCAGACTAAATTTGGAGGAAGGAAATGAATATCTTACATATTTTATTTTTTATATTTGCAAATTGATAGTCGATGAATAAAAATTCTCCTAGTATATTTGTGTTAAGCTAGCAGATGTCATTATCTAACTAAGAAAATGGATGAACCATTGTCAAATAAAAAGAACTTCAGTGACACCCAAAGCCATTTCTCCTTGTTATTATAGGGAAATGGCTCATAAAAGGGTCAAACCAGAGTTTTCGTCCAACCATAAGGTTGAACCTATATCGAGCCTAGCCAATTACGGCATGATCTTTCCAAGCCCAAGCCTAGCCCCTCCGGTCATGATCAAGCCTCGGCTCAACACATGACGTGCTGAAAGCTAACACTTACTCATCACAATGAAAGTCATAATGAATAACTTGCCAGACAATATAAAGATTGACAATTCCTCAAAGACCTTCAGAACGAGATGTCAACAAATATACAGTTGAACACTGATATGACAAAGACAAGTCAAGGCAGTTTCTTCTTTGAATAGCTACAACGAGCTACAACCCGAACCTATTATATACATCGCCTGAAACGGGCATCTGATAACTCAAGTCTCCATACCCAGGGAAGTACTTGCTGAAACCTAAATTCTCATTTCTCCAAAGATCTGGCATGCCAACTTCATTAATTGATTGGTCACTATCCGAATTGCGCTGGTAGCTATTCGTGAAGTTCGGCTGAGACAATGGTGCCAAGGAAGATGGCTCATACATCTGCTGTTGATTAGTCACCCTTGAAGAGAAACCGTACATTTCGTCCAGGTTAGATATCCATTCCCCATTCTGACTAGGATACCAAGCCTGCTGCTGAGTTGAGGGAGCTTGAGGCAAAAATGTTCCAGACAATTTGAAATCCACATGTGCAGCAGTAGTATTTGATTGTGGCATCAAATTCCAAAGCCTTTGATCATCTCCAAATGCATTCAGCTGTGGAGGACAAGGTTGCTTCACTTCTACGCCTGTGCTACTAAAACTATTTGTTCTAATTTTCCCACGACTTAGTATAGCAGGATCAACGAAGTCTATTTCACTAAAAGCGCTACTGTTAGATGATGTATTTCGAAGCAAGGTGGTAGGCAGAGCAGAGCTGTCCATCAAATGATTTCCTGTGAGTAAGTTAAGATCAAGCATCAGTCAGTGATCAAAGAAACACTTGCATAAATATAGCAGGTAAAGGGTATTTAGATGGTGCCTGAGGAAACTCGCACGAAATAGTCTGTTCTCTCGGATGCAGAAAAACCTGGGGGAGGATCTCTACTGGGCTTTGAGAATCCTGGCGGAGCTATGATCTGAGGCTTGGATGCTTCACATAGGCAGCGTTAGGTACATAAACAAATGTCAATAGCATTTCCAACTGAGTTAGAAAATATTATGGCAGAAATTCTAAAAGGGACAGGTAATTAAGATAAGGGGCTAGTAGGCAAGTATTCTAAGTGATCGCAAAGTCATATAATTAGACTCCAGTAATCAGCTAAGAGATGAACAAGTTGAAACAAACAAGAAAGTACTAAAGAACGGAAGAGAACATGTGTCTATGTAGATAACAAAGTTACAAGTGATGATCAAATGGCACAAGGGAACAATGAGTAGAAAATGCAGCTACCTGCAACCTGAGGTTTACTCAAGTAGTGCTCCTTGCTTTCTCCAACATCCTGAAGGATAGAGCAGTTGCTCGACACATGACTACTGAAAGATCCGTAGTCAGCCATCTGAGTTGCACAGAGATCTTGCTTCACAAAAGGAAAACATGCGTTGTCAGAATTCTTTGAATTCCACGAGGAACCTTGATGGCCTTTATTATTGTCATCATCTATCTCAATTGAACTGTCAGGCAACTTCGATGAATCATCAACTGTATCCAAAATCTTCGACATGATGTTTGAAATTACTCTCCTCTCCAAAGCAGAAAAAGCAGAATTCTCATCATCATTATCCCATTTGTCATCATCTATCCGTCGTAGGTGTTCCACTATTTCTTCATTAGAAAACGAGTTTGAACCTCGGTAGATCCTATCAGTTTTGGCAGCACTCTGGAATTTTCTCTCATGAAATCTATCATCTAGGACAGGATTCCCAGATGTAATCGATGGAGGAGCTTCCTCTTCCTGAATCTGGATAACATTGTTGTCCAAACTCAAATCACTCGTACAATGAGATATATCATGCACAAAAAACTGACCAACAGACTTGTCTTGAGTTTCTGTAGGATAACATTGATGAAGAAAAGCCCTATGATTCAAAAGATTGCAATTATCGGATCCTTGAGTATTCAACGATCTAAAATCTTCTCTATAAGGTGCATCAGTGATATCTCTAGAGTCGACAGACAATCCCTTCATAAGGTGATCAGAAGAAGAAGCCCTAAATAACCTAGGGTCAGAGTATAGCTTCTGATAATCAGTATCGTTGTCAACTGTTGTTAGTGAAGACAAGTCCGAGCATAAGTTCAGAATCCTCTTATCCTCAACAATATTTTCATCTTTTTCAGCATCTGAACTACTGGGTCGCCCTAATACATCCACATACGTTGTAATCTTGTTAGGAGCTCCAATCGCTCCGTCCTTAATATTTTGCTGAAGGACATTAGAAACTTGGAAAGTAGAACTCATCCCACCAGGCGTTGCATCCTGAATAATTAAACAAATGGAACCTTATTCTGATTGTAGCTAAATAAAAGCAAATTAACTTCTATTTCTCATATAGAAAGGAACAGTGTAAGTCAAAGACAGATTACTAATAAAAAGTGTGTTTAAACTACAATTAAGGATAAAATCAGAAATACCAAGCTTCTTGAACTGGAAGCATTGTTGATTTCATTCACTGGAGGTGGCAAGACATTCCCATATCGCCTTATTGAGTTATTTGCATCACCGACAATTTGTTGGACTCTATTCCTTTTAAGTTGAAGCAAAAACATGAATGTCAATGGACATTATAAAAGAATTACATTGATTTAACAAGAAATGAAAAGTACTTCAATGTGGAAAGGATGCATCTATCTAAAGACAAGTACAATGATCTATATCAGTCGCTTGTGTATATTTAAGTGCACACACTACATCTCAGTTGCAAATCAGGACCACACTCACTACAAAATTTAATAAGAATTATTACTACATTATCAAGTGAGTACAATATGAAAATACTAAACATTTGGGTTCATGTATAAAATGGATAAATGACATTATTCATATTGCTCAAAATGATGGAGTAAAAAGAAAATCTGTAGATATTGAACGGTAAGGAAAGATTATGTTGAAGGCAAATGGGAAGAATGTAAGGAGAATCATACTCCCAAGGATTCTATGAACATACTGATCACCATAAAAACCCAACGGACAGGCACACCCCCATTGAGAAGAGTAATAATAGTGTTAAGTAATAGACATGATACACAAATTAAATGAAAATAATAAAATTTTGCCAGCCATACCTTGTTTGAACAGCTGCTTCCTCATCTTTATGGAAACTATCTTCTTCCGTACCAAACCTATGCAAGTATAAACAACCAGGGTTGTTGCAAGGCTGGCCAACAAAAAACAATATACATTAACAAAGTAAATTTCGCGGCTCATAAGATATTAAGTTCTAAGAATAGGTAGACTGTCATGGATCCATACCAGATTTCTCAACCAGGCATGACAATATTTTGCAGTTCCGAATGATGCCCTGAAAATGATAGATCAATGAGGAAACTGAATCTGCATACAACCTAAAACTCGGAATTAACAAATGCTAACTTTAAAAGTCTGCCATCCAGGCTAAAACCATGAATTGACTGAATACATCGAAGAGCCTCCTCCTCTTTAGAATACGTGATGTATCTGAAACTCAAAAAAGAGTATTAATCATGATTGGTATAATTAAATAATGAAATCCAGGTCAAGTACATCAGTTTCTATTTTCTAAGCCATCTTGCAAAAATTGATGCAACGCAAAGGCGGAGGCAGAGCTGAAATCAGGGAAGCATCATTCCACAAATATGCATAAATCACTATTTTAATTTTTCTTTGCCAACATGTGCATAATATATATAACGAATATGCACGCAATAACTATGTCAATACTTTTCAAACTAAAGAGTGCTAACTCACACACTACAAGTGTCATAAGCAAATTGCTGAATGGCCCCGCCAGCAGTCCGAGATAGAGAAATTTTAGAAACTTTTCCATATTGCCCAAAATATTCCTTTCGCTGTAAGATCTGTTCAATAATATATGTATAAGAAGTTTAAGAGGCAATATAAAATAACATATCTGGACCATTGAATACAAAACAAAAGGAAGAAGTTAAAAAAAGGAAAAAGATGACAGACAGAAGTGCTAAGGAAACGAGTGAAAGAAGAGCTCACATCTTCATCAGCAAGACTAAGAGGAAGACCAATGACATAAGCCATTTTCCGCTGGATAACTCTAATATCTGTAAGATCCTTCTTTACTTCATTTGTTTTTAGCTTTGCTTTTAGTGGTTTGACCTTCTTGATGGAAATGTTGGAGTCCTTCCTATTTAACAAAGAGAGATAAAAAATTAAAGCACAGTACAATCATCTTCAAAATGCTAGGGAATTTAAAATGTCAACACATGATGACCTTTCACATTTAGCTTGTGCTGCAACTATCTTTTCCTTTTCATATATTGTCCGACAGGCAGGACACCGCCCCTCATTCTCTTCTTTCGCTGCCATGTCCATTATATGATGCCAACACCAAACGCACACCTGTGAAATAAGAGTGAGGAAATTAATATGAATCGAGTGATACGTAAAATTGAAACTATCAGTTTGTTCTGACATCAACATTACAACTATAAGTTGGTCAACACATTTAATAAAAACTACATGCACATTTAGACATAACTGTTTTATATCTTGAATACTAAAAAATATCCCATAAATAATATAATGTTATCTGACAAATGCATACTGGCGACTCTAGAAGAATATGTATGCGTTTGTAAATGCCACTGCGAAATGGAAGACTTAGCAATGCCAAAGTTTAACCTTGCTAGGGCATGATCAATAGGGTCGTTAGATATTCGTAAATTATTTAAGTAACTAATGTACATATATGATTCAATTTATTAGATTTGATAGAAATATTGGCCCTCACTTAATTCTTCTAACGTTTCAGAAGCCAAGAATCAAAACTCAGACAGCAGTACTGGATTTGACGGGCTACCAAGGCTAAACCACAAGTACTTCTACAGCATTTCTCCTAACTCACTCGTAAGGGAAAGACTTCTAACCCATCCAAAGATGTCTCCTAGTCAATACATTCTTTACCTGTCACTCACTCGGAGATTTGTGACAAAATATTCTCTCTCCCTCTCATTCTCTTTCATCATTATTAGCGGTCATTCTAATTTTTCAATGTTCGATTGAGTTTTTTAATTGTCGTAGGACCAATCCCACAAATTACTCACCCTACGTCAATAGAACAGCAAGGAGCATACACGTGAACTGTAGGGGCCCACAACCTTTTCTCGTGCACCCACGTGTCAGACTTTCAGTGATCTCAACCTGTCTGCCTACTGAACCTCTACTAGATATTTATATGTCCAAAAAGGAGTCATTGTAGACAGCTGACACGTGTCCCTATCCGCAGCCGCAAGATCTGCTCAATCTTACTACCTTGTCCGTATGTTATCTACAGTTCACTCTTTACTTCCCATTCCTACAATAGAAGCTTATCAAGAGGAATATGTTTTTTGATGGTATGGTTACTTCCAGTCAAATCATTTAACCACTTATCTCACTCATTCATCTGAGTTTCGGGTCATTTCAGTCACACCAGACAGATACAATCCCTCGTCACAGCAAACAAACATATCAAAAGTCCTAGATGCATAAAATTTTGTGAATGAACCTCCAACAGGTGACCTACTCCGACAACACAAATAAATCTATTACCACTAACCCGCATTGAAACTCCAACTAAACTTTTACTACAAATAACATCAATTACATAAAAATCATGTTAAACTACTTAAATAGAAGTATCCAGGATATGTTGTAGTTTATTGTTCCGAATTCATTAGTATACCCCCTCTGTTCCTGACTCAGTTAAACTGACAAATGCCTACCATAACCCCGCGCCCCGTCCCCCAACCAGGTGACTATGAGCTTACCCTATTGGAATCCTAACAGAGGGACCATAAAGATGTACCCAATGGTTTGAGGAAAACTGATTTAAATAATTATCCATTACCACTATTTTATATTAAAACATTAATAATTTGCATGCCCAACTTTTATCCATTAATGATTGAGAGCAGGCGTTGTGCTTGCTAAGGTTGTATTATGAAATCTTTATCTCATATTTATAGAACTTAACATTAAACTGTTATTATGTCGTCACTATTTATACGAGTCCTTGAATTAACAAGCTTCTGTTGAGATGCAAGATAAACATGAGTACATGACACAAGTACCCTTATAAACAGGGAAAAAGTAATAGATGCGTCTTAAATGATAACATATCACATCACAAAGTTGACTATCTAGCAGAACCAGAATTACATTTAACATTTACAGAGAAACAAACATTTTGCACCGAAAACTTTGCTTCCAAGCATTAACAAAGCAATTTTCACCTCAACGAACTCAATAGAAGAGCTTAAAAGCATAAATGTAGCTTAATTTCATTATTTCAAAGTGGAAAATTACAGAACCTGATAGCCACATTTGCAAGGTTTGAATTGCTGATCGGTCCAGTCCATCTCTTCCGCACACAGCGGACACCTCGTCTCATCTTCATTATTCATCATTTTCCTAAATTAAACAAAACCAGTCAATAATTTCAATAAATTAATAATTGAAAATACAAAACTAACAAATTAAAGTTGCCTAAAAGCGTGTGAATACATTTTATACACATACATTGGGAGTTATAACAAAGCCTAATTACAATAATAATCTATAACTGCAAAAGTAACACCAAGATAACATACAGAAAAAACGAAAGTCCTTCACAGATCAGCGACAAACAAAGTTTTCATCACTGAAAAAAATGAATATATCAAAATTCAAAATTAATATATTCAAGATAACATAAGTCAGCTACATTACATATTCATAGTTCAAATAAACACTAAATTGAAACGAAAAAAAAAACACGCATAATTTTAAAAAGTAACCAAGAAATGAATAAAAAATGCAATTCACTTCCAGATCAGCAAGGCAAAATTGAGTAGCATCAAGAAATAAATGTACCAAAACTCAAAATTAAAAAATTCAATTTGACAAACCGAGCTGCTACATTACATAATCATACATTTCGAGTTATAATAAACCCTAAATTGAAATGTAATTCCAAAAAAATCATAAAAAAAATCCTAAAAAATGCATTTCCCAAACAGATCAACAAGAAACAATTACATACCACTTAAAAATCAATTATACCAAACAATGTGACACAAACAAATACACATGTTAATGAAACAAAGAAGAAACAAACACATTTCATATATATAATAATACAAATATATACATACACGGAAAATGTGAATTTATTTGTAGAAGAAAAAATGATGTGGAGAGGAAGAATGTGTAGGGTTTTGGGGAAAATTGAAGAAAATGTGAAAAAATGAAAAAACCTTTTTTACGAAATTGGATTATAGAATTTGAATGGTAAGAGAGAAAAGCTGCAGAGAAAGAGGAAAGAGACGCCAAAAACCAAAACAGGAGAGATTGTGTGTACGTGGATGCATTGCCACTAATTTTAACTTGCCTTTATTGCACTGCATTTCCCTTTTCGTCTAAACAAATTAATTTTTGTTTCGAAAAAGTTTCGAAGTTGTTTTAGTTGGCGTTTTTGTTTTTATTATTATAACGTTAGTTGAAAATTAGTTGTTATTGAGTATTTTTATTTTTAATTTATACTTAATTGTTTTGTATGGTGTAATTAAAACGTGATTCATGTTTCGGATGCAGTTTGTTAAATAAAAGAAATTGGATGTAATGTATTTTTGGAGTAAAATTATATTCGTTTTAATCACTTTAAGTTAATGTTCTATTTTTCAAAAAGTAGCTTTCTAATTTACGATATGATAAGTATAAAAGCAATATTATTTTATTTTATTTTCAAAATATTATATTCTTTGAATTCTATTTTTGTTGTGTACTTTATTTAGTTAGCATATGCTAACTAAAAGGTAATATGATAGATAGAAGAACATAGTTACAATGAAAAAATGAGCCTTCCACTGTGTCTACAACAAACATAATAACTATTTGAATCTAAAATATAAAGGTTTGTGATTCTGTTACAATAATTGGAGAGTTGAAAACACTCCAAGCTAGAAACTGACAAAAATGTTCTCCAGTAGAGGAAGGCGCAAAAAGAGTCGTCATTGATTCTGAAATCCTTGACAAAAGCTTGCCATGCGTCCTTTTTTTGTGAGAGCAGGACCGCACCTAGCAAAACTTTTGTAAACTAAAGATCAATAAACAACTGAATAGATGAAGGAGGTCGTCTATTCTTTGCCAGAATTAACCCATCAACAAAGCTTTAAAACTTGTTTATCCACATCCGAGGAGAATAAGCAGGAATTGCTTGATTAGGGATCAGAAGGTCTACTTTGCAAACCGCCAGTTGATGTAATCAGGGAGATATACTGATGATCAAAAATAGAAATCTGCCAATTATTATGAAAATTGACATCTATTGTAAAGACAACTGAAATCTTATCTTCCTTCGAAAACGGTGAATCAATCTTATCAAACATATTCATAAGACCATGATCATGAAAAGTGAAAGAACAGTGGAATGATTACTATCTTGCTCAAAAGGATAATAAACGAATTCCTCAAAGGTTCCAAGGACTGGACACTAGAAGCAATTCCTTTGAAAATCATATCATTCCTGAAAAGCCAAATATTCCAAAGAGTACTTACAAATGATAATAAGTGATTCTTAACATTTTGATGCGATTTTCATGGCTTATCTATACTATATATAATGTCTAAGGTTCAAAAAAGCCACATGACAATTTTTCCTTTTTTCTAATTAAAAATTTGTATAAAAAATAACTACCCACTATTCACAAATAACTAATCAATTCAAATTTCATTTTTAAAAAGCAAATAAGTAAATGTAGTACTTTTTTAACATGTTTTATATTTTGTGAGATTTAGTTTGCGTATTTATTGTGCATTTAACGTCTTACTGTATAAAATGTAATTCGCATGGGTTACACTGTGCACAAATAACTAGTTGACCAAGGTGACTAAAGAGGAATAAAGTTTATCATGATTTCTGAGGAGAAATCGAAGATAGTAAACAGATCAGAAGGGTCGTAGCATTAGGCAAGGACAAAAAATGTGGTAAATTTCCTCTTCACCTTGCTTATAAAAATTACACGAAGTAATAATCAAGACTTTCGTGCATTTGCAATGTTTACTAGAAACGGGCAATCTATTTAATATAACATTTTCCAAATGAAAAGTCTGCTTAAATTTATGCAGGATGGGACATTTCCATATGTTTTTCCAAGTTCTCTTAGATATATTTGCATAATTATTAGGCTTTGAACAAGATTCTCTACAGGTGTTTTAAGATGGTTGTAGAGGTTTGTGCTGGTAATTAACTGGTTCTTTATTGTAGATATATCATCTTCATTTGAAGGTGCAACATGAATAATATTTTCTGTTCCTAAATGATTGGTATATTTTGACTTTTCATGATCAACAAAACACGATTTTAAACATAAATATCTCCTATTCTACATATGAAAAAATTATCAAAAGTTGATAGTTCAAAAATATATATTGAGAAGAATCTAACAAGATATCATGATCATATTATTTCTTATTGGTTAATGAAAATTATTGATCAAAGTTTTTAAAATTTAACCATGTAAAATTAAAATATATCAATCATTTAGGAACAGAAGAAGTATAATTAACAATTCTAGACGAGAATAAATAATTTAAAAGACCTATATTCCATTGATAGTTATGTGACATGAGGTGAGAAACTAAAAAGGGTTACGAGGGACGGAAATTTCAAAAATGATACATTTTGCAAACAAAAATAACTGGTAAACTGCTTCAAATATACATGCATCTCATGATAGTATATACATACAGAAAGATCTTGCCGATAAGTAAATGATCATTTACAAGAAACATTTTACTGTTCTTCTGCTACCTTACAGCCATCAATCAGTAAACCATCGTTTGTTCAACACTTGCAACCCTGTATTGATTAATTAGGAGGCATTGAATTTGGTTCATCAATTATGAAAACCACATTATTCTTTTTGGCGAATTCATGTTTCGTGTGATCAACCACCTGCACATATCATAGAAAGGAAAAGATCATTGTTCATGAACTTGTAAAAGCAAGACGATGAAACTAGATCTCTCACAAGTTGGTGATTCCGAGCATCATCACTCGGGGAATCTTGTGCAGTTTCCAGCCCAAACTACTAGTAACTCTTATGGTAGCTTCAACAGATTTATCAGCAAAACCATGATTATGCCAGACTTAAAAGTGCGCCATATAACGAGTTGAGAGCCCCATTTATACAACAGCCATCTACCCGAACAAGCAATTAGCAATAATTTCCAATTTTAAGAAGCATAGTGGTTAACAGGGAGCACATACATTGGAAAAATCGTACTACATACGCAGCTTAGCACAATTATTGTTCCTTAGAGCTGTAAATGAGCCGAGCACAAGCTCAAGAATGTTTGGCTCGGCTCATCACTAAACGGGCATTAGGCTAGGCTCGGCTCGGCTCGGCTAGGTGAAAGCTTACAAAGCCGAGCCATTGGCCTAGCCAAGCTCAGAGCTAGCTCACTTAGCTCATTTCAGAATTTCAAGTTCAGTCGGATTAACAAAAAATTCATTTTACATGTAACAAGTAATAAAATTAATTAACATGAACAAAGTAAATAACAACATTGAATTAAATATAACATTAATCATAGTAATTAAAAATGACTAACAAAGTATGACATAACTAATTTTATTAAAGTTCATACTAACATATGTACTACCGAGCTAACGGGCCGGGAACCCGGCCAGCGGCTTGGGTCATTTCGTTACGAGCCAAGTTTCGAGCCGAGTTCGAACTGAGTAAGCAGCTCGATTTAGCTCGGCTCATGCACAACTCTAGAGTTCCTATGAAGTGTTGGCACCATGTATGGGAGCGGGATCCCTTGGATCATACGAGGGCTAATAATATAACACCATTAATTCAAGGGAATCATATGCATATACGTCAATGTCTATAGAACTCACAAAAAATCTAGTCAAGTGTAACAGGAGAACCCCAAATAGACGAATTGACCCAAAATTCACTCCACAGCCATGAGATATGTTCATATCAGAAATGTACTGGTTAAACATTCCAAGGACGCTCTCATAGTTTTATATAATCTTTTAATTTGAATAGATGCCAGCTGACTCGGATACAGTAGCAAAAATCAATGTTATTATAGACATAACAAGTAACTCAGTGAACTTTCCGATTAGAAGCTATCTAATAGTCATAAATAGCGAAAACTGCCTACTTCAATCATAATCCAAGCAGAAGGCGAGTGATTGCTTACATTGGTATTGCTCAACTCCAGATTGTAGAAATCCATTGCGTGAGGCTCAAATAGCGGCCCTGCATGCCATGTACCCCGATTCAATTTCACAAACTTGGATCCAGAAATTCTGAAAACACGCACGTCTTCAACAGCAGGAGGAACGTAAAAGTGACCACAATGCGATTCCACAACATCTGCACCGATTGTTCCCTTAGTCTCAACCGGATCCACAATAGATGGCTTGGCTACTCCAAGATACCAGATGTGGCCTCCTATTGAACCAAGACATTGGGTCACACTAGCGTGATGGGTAATCTCAGAAAACTTGAGTGCCCGATCTTCGATATGCATTATGTAGAACCTAAATACAACAACAAAAACACAACTGTCAGTTATCATACTTATTAAACTGGAAAATTGTAGCAAGGCTTCCAACCCGCTCCAAATACAGTGTCGTTCATGACTATAATCCTATTTATTTCATTCCATTCCTGTCTACCAAATGCAACCTTAATGTAACTGTAATCACTACTATGCGACCCTCTACCCTGCTTAGACGGGAAACAACTAATCACTATTATGCAACCCTCTACCCAGCTTAGACGGGAAACAACTAATCACTATTATACGACCCTCTACCCTGCTTAGACGGGAAACAACTAACAACTATTATGGACCCTCTACCCTGCTCAGATGGTAAACAAATAATCGCTATGCAGGGACGGAACCAGGGGGTAGGGGGGGGGAGGGCATGTGCCTCATCTAGATTCTTGAGAATCATTGATATAACATATAAATGTTACACTATTTGTTGTTGTTTCTTCATTTTCAGTTTTCACTTTCCAAATTTGTGCCCCCTCTATTAAAGTTTTTTAGATTTTGCCCCCTTCGAATTTCATTCTGATTTCGTCCATACTATTACGCGACCCTCTACCCTGCTTAGACGGGAAACAAAAAATCACTATTATCCGACCTCTACCCTGCTCAGACGGGAAATTAAAGACATCGGAGCGTGTTAACGTTAATCTTAATGTAATGAATATGATTAGGCGTTGACCTTGGAATGCCTTGGGAGAGGTCAAGGTGGGCATCATTAGGACCAAACTCATCTCCATCATCGGAGGCTTCGATTACTTGGCCGAAAGCCTGGAAGCTTTCAGGGGTTGCTTCTATTGGACTTAATTTCACCACCGAAGGGGAGGACGACGTCGTTACGGTTGGGGTTTGCATTTGGGTGAAGCGATGCAGTTGGGTTCAGTTATGAGGTGGAAGAGAATAGATTAATGGGGTGGTCTATGTGGCTCTCAATTCTCATTTTCCCTTTAAATTTTTTATGGTGAAGTTGGACGCAAGCATCCAAGGCTCTTAGCCTAGTGATATCGGGCTCGAGCAAGAAGTTTCGGGTTCGAATGTCGCAGAAGTATATTTAAAAATATGTTTTCTCTGCTTTTGTTGCTGCCTTTCCAGTTTGCGGGGCTGCCTGTGCAGCATTTCAGCACACACTCTGTTGGATTTTAAGCGTTTCGACGATTTACAACACCCATTTTGTGGGATTTTCGGGCGTTTCAAGATAACTTCGGGGATCAGACTCACGCCCAAGAAGTGAAGTGTATTTACTATCACATGACTATTTGTAACTTCTATCGTTTGAATGAAAAAATAATTTGTACAATAGTATTGAATTTTTTTATGGTTATTCCTTTAATTTTTTACGTGTATGTGCTGAAATTGGTGGATGATGTGTTGTATATGTTATTAGGGTTAATGACATCAAAGATTACTGAAAGTATTTAATATTTCCAATTCGATCATCCTCATTTTAAATGAACCATGCTGGATCAGTTAACTGTGTTTTTTTGGAAAAACTTGGTAACTGGACTTTTTGGAAGATTTTAAGTGAATTTTTAAGTTTTTAACGAGAGTAATTTTGTCCGTTCACATTTATGGACAATGAGTATGTGGGGCATACGAGTAAGACCCTCCTTGTAACATCTTTTTCATATAGTGAATTCCCTTAGGCAGGCAGTCCCCAGACGTAAGTAGATCATTGACACTGAACTGGGTTACTAATCTTTGGTATTTTTACTGTTTAATATTTTACTTATATTGCTTATCTAACTGGTTTACAGTTGAGTATCATCTGACGTGATTCACTTTTTCAAACATGAATTTTAGAGATTACCATTTAAGTAAAAGAAAAAGAAGTAAAACAACTATTAAAGAAGAAACATTCAAAAGGAAAACACAAAAGAATACAGGTTAGATTATTTCGATATTGTTTAGCACATATTAAAAAGGAAAAGTATTTCGATATGATTAGCACATACTAAAAAGGAAAAATACGAATTGCTTAAAAGTTTCCGTGCCTTTCGGATAAAATTATCCTTAATGAATCGGGATACCATAAAGTAATTTCATCAATTACTTTTAAGTACTTTTTGCAAATTTACTTGACAAAAAAATTATAATAGTGTTTTAATATATTAGGGATTGTTTCTAGAGAACTAAAAATCGAAAACTCAACTAAAATCTCCCTAATGAAATATACATTAACATGGTTCATTTAAAATGAGGATGATTGAATTGAATGATCGAATAAAATCTAAAACCCTAAAATTAGGTACATTTTATACGACGGATAAAGGAAATATACATTTATACTAATTATCTAGAGACAATTGAGAAGAGAGGAACATGAGGAGAATTGAATATAATCAGACAGATTAATTAAAAGAACTAACTTTGCAGTTTAATCACGAAATCGAGAATTGAATATAATCATACAGATTAATTAAAAACAAGAAATGAACATAATTAAACAACCGTGTCTAGATTTACATAATTACATTCTAGTTTGTCCTTAATTGAACAAGAAAAGAACTAACTTTACAGTGTAATTAACAAAAATTTAATGGAACCAAAATTTACATTGTAGTTTGTCGTCAACAACTTAAAACAAAAAGAAATCACAGTCAATGTTGGCTCTGCACAAAGGGCATGTACTGTTTCCAACCAACCAAGAATTTATACAATTCTTATGATACTCATGCGTACAAGCAAGAACAATCAATTTTTCATCTTCTTCAAAATCGCACAAACATATCGAACAGGATTCTTGATTATATTCCTCGGCATTGTTTTTATCTTTTTTATAAATCTTGGTGTCTAGACATCTTACGCTTGTTCTTGCTTCATGGGCACTCGTAATTTCTTGAATAAAACCTCCGGACTCCGTTGTCACTACATTATCTTGGACATGGAGACGGAGATGCTGATTATCGGAGAAGCGGACGATTACGACAGCCGGATTAGCATGACTTTCAGGAAGACGAATGTTAAGTTCGAATGGGTTGAGAGGCATTGGACTAGCCAATTGATATTCGTAACTCATAGCTACTAATGGAGATGAATATGAATATGAAGATGAACAGAAGAATAAGAATATGAATATGAAGATGAAAAGATGAAGATGATGAAGCTCTGTTTAGAGATCAATAGTTGATTATGCTCTTGTTTACTTGAGATTTGTGAATTGTGGTTTAGCATGGAGTGACAACAAAGGTATATATAATCTCAAAACTTTCTTAATTCTAATATCGCTTAAAAAAGAAATTCATTATATATAATTAAAAACTTTCCTAATTTTATTGAGGAAGTTTGCTAAGTTTCCAAATTATAGTAGTTGTTTAGAGTATGAAACTTTCCTAATTCTAATAATCAGTTAAAAAACAAATTCATTATACGCTATACTTTTGAAAATAATATTCAAACCGTAAGTTTTTTAATTGTAAAATATTATGGTTTGCTTGTTATCTCCATATACCTTCGCCGATTTCAAATAATTCTTCTTAGCTCCAACAAAGATCCTCCGTTCCACCACCAATATGGAAATAATTGATGATAAGTTCAAGATGGTGCTTTAATGGGTAAACTACTTTGTACCATTTTCAATTTTCTTATTTAATTTATTCTAATGATTGGAAAATTGAGTTCTATTTTGGGTCAAATTGAATGATTAGTTTAATATTTGGTTTGTGTTTAATTCTTGATTAATTGCCTAAATATGCCAAAGATTGAATTTTTGTAATTGAGATTTTTCCCTTTCAGGTAAGTGTGAAAGAAATTGAGTTCCATTTTGTCTCAAATTGAATGATTTGCATAATTACTTGTACTACAATGATTCTGGTTGACTAAAAATTCTAAGTTAATGTAACAGAAATATTTTGAAGGAAAACTTGACATAAAGATTCATGATATTTAATAGGTTTGTAGAGAGGATTGTTGCATATGAACCATGGATTTGGACTGCAGTACTCAGTTCGGAAAGTTCCTACTGGTGGTACTAGAATAGTGCAACAGAGATGATAAAACCATTCTTATTTGTAGCATCAGTTTGGAACATCTCTACAAATCAAAATAACCATGTTGTGTGTTATATTTCATTATCCTAGTGTTGATATTTCTTCTTGTGCAGCTTTGAGTTCCGACTTTGCATTTTTCTTGCGGCGGATGGAAGTCTTATCTTCATATCTTGTGTTAGAATTGTCAATGAGAAGCCCTTCAGCTTCTCTTTTGCATACCACACATACCTGTATGTTTCTGTCATAAGGTATGTGTTAATATCAGGTTTTTTTTGTTCGCTTTTAAGACTGCTATAGTGGTTTTCTATACATTTGTGATGTAACCTTTTAAGAGGTGTTTGATGTAATTCTTAACCACAATTCGACATCTTTATATCTCAAAGATATATCATTCGATTTGTGCTATATTTCTCATTTCAAACAAAAAATCATTTTTGGCACAAAAACAGGCTTTTCGTTTAATATTAAAACAATCATTTTTTAATATATAAAATCAAGTTTAAAATCTTTAGCACTTAGAATTCTATTAACCAAGAAAGAGTGATTGGATTGTTATATTGACGCAAAAGCTAATATACAACTATAAACTTCCAAGTTGCGTTTTTTTGCTTCCGATAAACGTCGCCCTCGATATATCTCTGATAGCCTGAATAGACGACAAACAATAATAGCGTTCAATTGCAATTTGTTATCATCAAAACAAAAGAGGATGTCGATTTTTAAATCAACAATTTTTAGGAGGATCGTATGGACAAGGTAAGGGATCATCAATTCACTGCATAGTATCGATGTGTTTTACCACTGCGCCTATTGTCCCTTTCCTTTTATATTTATTCTCTTCCGTGTAAGGGCTTTTAATGATACGCTTTTTTGCTCTAACTGGGCATCCTGTTCTATTTAATACAAGCTTGTTATTAACGCTAACTATCTCTTCAGTTGTCCCATCAACACCTTCATCACTACAATCAACCTCAAGCACTTCATGATTAACATGCTTAAGAGGAGAAGAGGGCTTCAAATTTACGTTCTGAACAAACATCTTTTATAGTTTCATGTTTCACTACCTTTAAATCATAGGCAATCATTTTCTTTATCCGTGAAACAGACTTCCTTTCAATCTGTCTAGGCATTTCCCTTTTCAAGTTGGAAACCGTCTCATAAAAAACTCCAATCCTACCTCCCAATATTTTTAATCTGTTTTCCATTTTACTCCCTAATTTTTTCATGGCTAAACTTATTGCCAAAAACCTAGGCACATCTTCATCATCTTCAGGAGTCGTCTTGCATCACTTCGTCTTAGGTGGCATCGATGTCCCCCGAAGAATTCTTAGATATATATTTCCAAGAACCTTTCACCCAGTAGGTAGACAACTCCGGAGCCAAACATTCAAGGACCCATCCTTCAATCGCGAAAGGAAATGTTTCAACCCTCGTAGTCAAAAGTGCTCCTTTGGGTTTTTTTCCCCAACAATCCTAAAAAAAAACACACCACTCTTTTATAAAGGCATCATAAATGATCTTGCCCTAAGGATAATGCTCTCCTTTCACAAAAATCAATTGGTGAACTATGACAAGGACCACCAACTTGCGACTGATGTCACTATCCTTATCATTTACTGAAGCCTCATCAAGCTTCGCACACAATTGAACCAATAGTTTACAATTTCCCAAAAATTCAAGCAATGGAGTCCTTTCGGATCAAGACTTGGTTTGGAATCAAAATTCAACCCAGTCATCAAGGCGAACTCTACATGCCCAAAATTATATTCATGCCTACCAAGTCTGATTTTCATATATCGTTTTCCAGGAATTCTATTACATTCAATCTCTCCATTGCCAATCAACCACTCCACCTATTGGGTTTGAATCGGAAACCCTTAAATCTTGTATATCAAGTCAATCAATTCATACTCTGTAAGCATTCTATCGAAATTGGCTTGTGTATGGTGCGTCTTCAGTTCAGCTAAGCATTTCAAATTTACCCGATTTTCTACTTTGATTGAGTTCCTCATTTCCTGCACATCAAAGTATACATGAGAATATGTGTGTAAATAGACGTATATGGGTGCATAGATGAGTATTTAGGTGTAAACATGTGCATATAGATGTAAAGAGGCGTATATAGGTGTACACATGACAAAAAAATACACAAGATTTTGAAACATGTATGATAAAAAAGAGGTCACTACAAAACATGTTGTTGCATGCTACCTAGAAAACGATCTTTGTGCGAAGCCGTAAAAACACTATTGGCTTCCCCTCCATGGTCGACGACGGAGCAGAAACTTCCTCCAAAGAGTCACAAACCGCCTTAGTATGCTCCTGTAAACAACTAATATGGCCTTCCTTATGTTGACAGAAAGCCAAATTCAACTCGTCAATAGGAGTGTTAAGATGTACCTCCCACATTGGAAGTCGATGTCCTATCGGGTGAATATATAAGATCTTGAGCTACTCCCTCTATTGCGAATTAGTTTTAGAGTGGATTACGGTTTTGCCGACGACGATCAGATTTTTTGCATAAAATGCTTCTATTTTGAAATGGTCTCACTCACTGATACTGAAATGTAAATGATAACGAGAACGTGTAAGGAGTGCATATATTTTTGGACTAAGTCGCAACTTTATTTATTTTTAGAAATTAATTTGTAATTTTTGAATTTTCGATGACCAAATAGCTACCTTAACCCAAGACGACAATTTAGAGAATTTTCTCATTTTTTCAACTTTTGTTTAAGATAAGAGTATATCTTTTTGAGCATATATATTTCTAAGTCAAACGTGTGTTCCAATCGTATCGTGATATGTATCTTGATTGAACTTATGTTCTTCCATACGTTTGTTAATTTACCAAAAAATATTTCATAAATCGAACACACATCTTAATTACGAAAGGTGCCTCGTACCGTTCATTTACAAGACTCTTTAATTTGTTTAACTATCTCAAGTGTAAATGTAAGCCAAAATGTGAAAGCCAAGAGCAGCATTAATCAGACAAGTGCCAACTTTTTTCTAAACAAAGTGCATAAATTATTAATCCCTTTATTTTGCAATAATGCATGAAAACAAACAAGTCCCTAATGGAATGTCCCATTAATCGTATATGATCAATTGGGTGATTGAGACCTCGTTTTTAATAATAATAATAATAATATATATATCTATCTCATGCTAATAACTGAGAGTATGTTCATTAAAGATTACGATTAAAAGAGTCATCCAATTTTATGCCTAATAAGTCATCCAATGCGTGTGGAAATTTTTCTACCTGAAATGATTATATTCCTGATATGTTTGATTAAATTATACTTATTGGAATTGATTAGACTATTCGCGTTAACCATTTAAGATCATATGAGTGAGACTCGATCTTGTTGTTATCCAAGACCTCTAGCCTATTGACATCTGAGCCTATTTCTAAGAGGTCCCGGGTTCGATTTTTTAGAGGAGTATATTTAAACAAATTTCTTCTGCTTTATGGCTAACTTTGCAACAGTTTTGTGGCCGTTTTTACAGCATTCCAACACCTATTTGGTGAAATTTTCAAGCGTTTGTGTGATTTTCAGCACTACTTTGTGGGATTTTGGGGCGCTCCGAAGTCAACTTTGGGGATCTGATTCATATTCAAGAAATGGATGCATTACGTGAATTTGAGTCACATCGAGGAAGCGAATGTTCATTAAAACAGCGGTCAAAGAAGACGGGACGAAATTACTTATTTGGAGCTCAAATTTCTATTTGCTTAATTTGAAAATGTATTTTATATCGTATAATTATTTGTAACTTTTATTGTTTATAAAAAACAAGACTCGATCTTGTTTATGATTATGATTATCTTAATGATCTCAAGTCTAATAATAGTGTATGGTCCACGCGCAAAGACGTTGAGTTAAAGCTGACTTATATATAATGGTGGAAACTTCTGATTTCAATAAATCTTCTTCATCTGCATATGCCATTTGTGTTCGATGGGTATATATAATTCCAAGGCCCTACTTTCCAAGGCCCCAACGAACCAGTGAATCTAAGGTTGGATATTCATTCCAACCAATGAATTCAAGGTTGGAATGAATATCCAACCTTAGATTCACTGGTTCGCTATATAATAATGAAAAATTGAATTGTTGTTTAGAACCGAACCAATGAATCTGAGGTTGAGTATTCATTCCAACCTTGAATTCATTGGTTGGAATGAATATCCAACCTTAGATTCACTGGTTCGTTGGGCCTTGGAAAGTAGGGCCTTGGAATTAGTTTTTACCGTGTTCGATAGGTGTTCAGGATAGATTTTGTACACTCGCACGCACTAACTTTTTGTGGTTGTCTTTGGCCCATCTTTGTTTTCTAATTGCTTATTAGACATCCGATGAAAATGAGGCAATAAATATTTTAACAAAAGTCAAGTTAATGGAATAAGTGAACTTGTAATTATATATGTTCGATTATGAGTTTAATTTTTGTTATCGGTACTTTTTTAATAGAGTGTGTCACAAAAGACTTGACTAGCTAATGTGCCTGAGGTCTAATATATGGGCACTCAATATAGTAATAACAAAAAGTTAGTCGTTACAAAGTACTCATTCCGTCCCTAAATGATTGATACGTTTTGACTTTCATGGTCAACCAACACACGATTGCAATTTTGATAAAACTGGTGTTTGAACTCATATTCTTAAAGAGGATGAAAATAGCTTTCCAACGCATTTTGAATCGTCAAAATCGGTGTTTTAACGAAGCGAGAAATGAAGTTTTAAGTTTGTCGCCAAGCCAAACTCTTAAAAGTTACATTTTTTACCCAATTTTAGCATTTATTTACGTCAAACCACAAAAACATTTAGAATTAACGGATCTGTTAACTTTAGGGACCAAATGCGCACTCGCTACCCACTTTCAGGGACCATTTGTGCATCGGTCCCACTTACAGGGACCAAACTGTAACGGTCACCCACTTACTGAGACCATTTCATCAATTACCTCTATATTTGGATACGCAACTTATCTACTCTGATTGTGTCTTTATTTTGTAATTGACAAGATATATTGGATGATGAAATTGAAGATATTTTACCACTGGGGCAAGAGAATTTATTATCAACCATGTCATTAATAATAGGAACATACAAAATTTATCGATTCAACCAAATTTTCCTGGGTCGCATCACCAGGGTTGTGAGCTAAATTCGCTGATGATTATCTTAGTGGATTTTTCTGAATTCCTAAAATGCGTCTGTCTTGATGTTTTCGCGGAAATTCCATCTGGTGGATCTCTCCTGGATGGCTATCGAGAACATTCAGTTGGTGTAATATTTGTCTTCAGTCTGGACATTTATTTGAAAATATGGTCGGAGTTCGACCGCAACACTCTTACGATTAAGTTAGTTGAGTAATTGAGAAGGAGTGTCGAATAGTACTATGCAAGTAGGGAGGAGTACTATCATATAGCCTTTTGCCTGTGTTCTGAATAGGTATTTATAAGAGAGGAGCTCCGCATATCTCGCCCCTTTGAGGACATGCGTCCCTGTGCTATGGCCTATGGGTTCTCTTCGTACCTCAGCGTCTGGGCTTCAAGTCCCCTATAGCATAGTGGGTTGATGTCGCAGGACGGACCTAGAATTTTAAGACGTGTATTCATGTTATCATTCAAAATAGAAAAATTTAACTAGGGTATTCATTTTAGAAAAAAGTTAAGTAAACCAAAGGAGATAATTGCCGGAATGGTCCCCGTAATTATGTGCAAGTTGCACTTTGGTCCCACTTAATGATCGGTCTGCATGTTTAGTCCCTGTAATTGGTATATTTGGTGCACTTTAGTTCCCAATAGTTAAAAATAAACGGAAAATGAGGCCAAAATTGAAGTTTTAGCATTAAGTCAAGGTTAAAACCCAAATTGGATACATTGTAGTCTTGTATAATTTTTTTTGGTACACTTTAGTCCACGTAATTAATTTTTTTCGATTTCTTAACGACTTCTTTATTTTTTTCAATTTGTTGGTTGTTTTTTCCAATTTTATTAATCTTGTTCTTTATTTTTATTTCGACTTTTTTCCTAGTAAAAATGGTTAGTCCAAAACAATTATCAAAATCGAACATTTTTTGTCAAAAAAGTACGAAACCGAAAAATTAAACCATTTTTACTAGGAAAAAGAAATGGAAATAAATAAATAATAGGAATCGAAAAAATATTGAAAAAAAAACTAAAGGCATCCAAAAGAAATCGATAAAACAATAGAAAAAATAGAGAAAAAAAATTAATTACATGGACTAAAGTGCACCAAAAGAATTATAGAAGAATATAGTGTATCCAATTTGCGTTTTAACCTTCACAAAATGCTAAAACTTCAATTTTGGCTCAAAGTTATAATTTTCTGTCTATTTTTAACAGTTGGGACTAAAGTGCACCAAATGTACCAGTTACGGGGACTAAACCTACAGATTGACCATACGTGGGACCAAAATGTAACTTGCACATAATTACAGGGACCATTTCGACAATTATCTCTACACAAAAGCTAAAAAAACCTGTTTGAAGGAGGATTTGAACCCGAAACCTCTTATAAAATAACTAAGAACTTATCCATTTAAGCTATTTGTTACGATAACTATACTATAGGTCTGCCCATGACGGATGATATGTTTATACGTGAGACCAAAGTGTAACTTGCACACAGTTACAGGGACCATTTCGACAATTATCTCTAGACAAAAGCGAAACAAACCTGTTTGAAGGAGGATTTGAACCCGAAACCTCTTATAAAATAACTAAGAACTTATCCATTTAAGCTATTTGTTACGATAACTATACTATAGGTCTGCCCATGACGGATGATATGTTTATACGTGAGACCAAAGTGTAACTTGCACACAGTTACAGGGACCATTTCGACAATTATCTCTAGACAAAAGCGAAACAAACCTGTTTGAAGGAGGATTTGAACCCGAAACCTCTTATAAAATAACTAAGAACTTATCCATTTAAGCTATTTGTTACGATAACTATACTATAGGTCTGCCCATGACGGATGATATGTTTATACGTGAGACCAAAGTGTAACTTGCACACAGTTACAGGGACCATTTCGACAATTATCTCTAGACAAAAGCTAAACAAACCTGTTTGAAGGAGGATTTGAACCCGAAACCTCTTATAAAATAACTAAGAACTTATCCATTTAAGCTATTTGTTACGATAACTATACAATAGGTCTGCCCATGACGGATGATATGTTCGATAATTTGGATCCACATCATCCACTTCACCACCGTCGTTTAATGGGAGAAATGAAGCAAAGTAAAGAGTCTCACAGTCTCGTTCCAAACGAGCCTAGCGGTTCTTCACCAACTTGATATTGATGTATATATATTATATAGTAATCGGACTTTTAGATTAAGACTAATACCTAAGTGGCTAAGTCATTATCATTTATCTGCCACATCAATAGCTTTTAGATTTTATGAAATAAAACACAGTTAGCTCAATGTGACATCAGTTTAGGATTATTACTTAATAGTCTTATGAGGTAAACAGTCGGTACCTGACATCAAATACAATAAATGAACTAACACATGGCAATGTGTTGTAGGTTCCTTTATGTTTGGTGATATGAAGGGGAGACCTGGAATAACGATCGTTTGATCATATATGTTTAAAATTATTCATTATTTAATTACACATGTTTCGAAATGTCTCGTTTGATCATGCAAGTTTAAAAAATACCCATCAAGTCACTCCGTCCATTTATCCGTTAAGGGTATCACGGGAGCCTCAAGTAAGGTGTAAAATAGTCATTTCACATCGATTACGAGGAATTTAAAATTAGAGTAATGGCTCGTCCGAGCGTACAATTTAATGGTGAATTATCTGATACACGTATGATGAAATGAACCATAAGTACAATTTAAATTCCTCAAAAGTATTGTGAAATGACTATTTTACCCCTCATGAGGCTCATGTGATACCGTTATCGGATGAGTTAACAACGTAATGAACAGAATGACTGATGGATCACTTTTTTAAACATGAATAATCAAATAGAACATTTCAAGACATGTGTAATTTAACACTAAATAATTAAAACATGTATTATCAACCCAGTCAAAACAAAATTTCTCCATAACAATGAAACCATATATAAAATTAACTTTGTTCTCACAACATTTCCACCTTTCCTAATTATATTCATAATCATGTGTTGGCTGCCCGGGTGCCCCCATTGGTTAAAGTTTTCTAGTAGTACTCCCCTCATTCCGATTTAATGGATTTTATGTTTATCAAAACATTATTTTGGTTATCAATAGTAATTTATTATAGAAAATTACGAGAAGATAATATTATGACAATATTATGAGAAACGTGTTTTATGATATTAATTTTATATTTTTTTGATCGTATTTAAAATTTGACACGCATTTTCAAAATAAGTGGAATAGAGGAAGTAATTTTTATCAAATTGATTATATCCTTGTCACATTTGAAATGCCAAAGTCACTTAATTTCCTTAATTATTAGATCGTTATTATGGCATCAATTGTGTTAATGGTATGTTTGGATCGGGATGAATCATAGGGAGAAGAATCTTTTAAAATTATCCTAGAGGAAGGGAATTAGTGGAATCAGGTAGAATATATTTTATTATTGTTTTGATATCATAATTACAAACTAGGAGAATAAGAGGAACGAGGAAAAATATAATTAAATATGTTATTCTATTCAATTCTCCTCCAATTTGAAGCCGAAAAAATATGAAGTGAATCAATAGTAATTAGGGTCAACTAATAGTAATAAATTCTTCTATCTAAAAATTAATTTAATTTTTAAATATAAACACTCAATTCCTCTTAATTCTCCCCAAAACAACATACCATAAGGTACGTACAAGTCAACCCCACGGGTTGCCTCAGTGGTTAGGGTGTATGCAGATTGCTCCAATTGGCATGGGTTCGAACCGCGCCAGCGGCAGTTTGGGAGTTTTATCCCAGGCTAATGCGCAGCGTAGACAGGCCTCCATACACTCTGGTCCTGGGGATTGAACCGTGATTTACTCCCTTTCAAACTGTGGATTCGGCGTGAGAGGACGCTTAATGTGAGCGTGATCACATTTTGCTCCAATAAGGTACGTACAAGTCGGCAAAAGAGGAAGCAACGTCCTACTAAAAAGACTGCTTATTAATTTGCCTGCTCTAGCCTGTAGGGGACATGTTGAATGAGTTCATATGTACATCGAACGAAGAATTGCGAAACATTTTAATTTACTACCAGTACCGGATAGGGTAATAAATGTGTCCATAGATATGGGAATATTTATTAGTATGTATTTATTGAGGGATATCCTCCACCATGGGCATTTGATTTTTTGGTCACAACAATTATAAATTGAGAAATACTTTTCCGTTCCAAAATAGTTGACGCTCGCCGATGAAAGGAAGACTCTCTCGAAAGGTGTCTGCTCGTGATATAGAAAAAGTTAGCATAAAATTAAGAAAGATAAAAATAGTCAAAAAGTACATTGGAAAAGTAGAAATACAATAATTTAGAATTATATTATTGATTGGTTGCTAATTTTAATAGAAAAATTAGTCAAAAAGCTCATTGAGAATGTAAAAGTACAATTTTCAGTGTTAAAACGTCAATTATTTTGGAACAAAAAAATAGTGCCAAAACGTCAATTATTTTTGGACGGAGGAAGTATATTTTAGTAGCAGTTTTTTAATAAGGAAGAGTATCAACGAAGTAATACCTATATAGGATTTCACCAAAATATATATATCCATATATTATTATCTTAAAAAACATTTACTTATCTATTATCATATCATACCAATAATGAACAATGCTAGATCATATCGTCAATTATGCTCTGCTAAGCTTAACTTTTTCTATATAGAATTAGTCATCGATTCGGTTTCTATCGGTTCTCCTATAAGCCGACCCGATATCGATTATGTTCCCTCAAAGGCCGAACTTAGATTGATTTGGTTACGATCAGTTCGAAATAGTTCATTTCGGTTCGATTTGGCTCTACTCGTTTCCGATTTTTCTCCACACTCTTGTTATCTAGGACAAAAGTATAATTAATTTCACTATATAAAACCAAATCGATAATTGTAAACTAATAAGGATCCCTAGATCTATTCCCAATTTTAGTAGTGTACAGTAGCTATTGTGCAATTAATATTTAATAAATACCACAATCAAGCTCTGTAAATTATTAGCCTAGTAATATTTGATCCAAATCTTTTGTAAAAGACTTCAAGTTCATTCTTCGAGCATTCCTCACTCGAAGTATAACTGTTTAAGAGATGACATTTTAAACAAGTGGCATGATATATTTTCACCCAAAATGGTAAAGAATTGGTGAAACTAAATTTTTGAGTTTAAACAAAAAAAATAGACAAATGCTTTGGCATTTCTTTAGTGACGTCATATCCACAAATATGACGCACAATGACGTCATAATCCATAAAAGTTGATCTCCGGACTTTCTCGTCGACCTATATAAACAACATTTATGTACCCAAACTTTAGGCACAAAAACACAAACACCACACAACAAAATTCTTCGATTTTCTTCCACCAAAAGTCTTAATATATGGATTATAGTAAGAACATTAACACTTTCCCTTCACATTTATCTTCTTTTAATTCATCTCCATCCAATTCTTCCTCTCCTCCATTGAGCACCACTCTTCCTTCGTCTCCGTTTTCGATCGTACCACCTCAAGTCATTCTAAGTCCTTGCGCCGCCTGCAAGATCCTCCGTCGCCGCTGCGTCGAGAAATGTGTTCTGGCTCCATATTTCCCTCCCACGGAACCTCTCAAGTTTGCCATTGCTCACAAAGTTTTTGGTGCAAGCAACATCATCAAATTGCTTCAGGTATAAGTAGTACTCCCTCCGTCCCTAAAAGATTGTCACATTTTGATTTTTGTTAGTCAAACATTACAAAATTTGATCATGAATTCCCATTAAACGATAAGAATAATATGGTCTTGTGGGAACTTGTTAGATTCGTCTCAATATATATTTTTGAAATATTAATTTTTTATAATTTTTTCGCCATGTAGAATAATAGATGTTTATATTTTAAATCATGTTTGGTTGACCACCAAAAGTCAAAATATGACAATCTTTTAGGAACGGAGGAAGTATTAGTCTTAAATAGTTTGTGCCATTTTGTTACTATTTTCATAAAATAAACAAACATGTAGTGGATAAGTTGTTAGAGATAACTGTTGAAATGGTCTTACACATGGGCAGAGCTTTCTTGTTCGTACCTGTTCAGTCGGATAGACACTTTTAAATAAAAAAATAAAAATTATATATAAAGAAAAAGTTAATGTAGAAATTAGCATTTAAATTTATATTTGAATATATTTAAGTGTTTTGAACACCCACTTCAAAATTATGCGATTTCGAACAAGCACTTTAAACATCTAGATCCGCTACTGGTCTCAGATAATATGTGCAAGTTGCACATTAATCCCTATAAATGTTCGCTTTGTGCAAATGATCCCTGATATCGGTTGAAAAATGCACACTGATCCCTCGTTTAAATGAGACGTTAAATTTTGATAGAAAAATGAACTAAAGTGTACCTTTTCAGCCTATATCAAGGATAAAGTGCATATTTTCAAGAAATATTTAAGTTTTGAAAATTCTATTTTGGTCATATTTCTATCAAAATTTAACGTCTCCATTAAAAGAGGGACTAAACTGCATCTTTTATGCAAATATCAGATCATATACACAGACCATATATTTACTTGGACTAAAATACAACTTCCACATATTATATCTTCATGACATCCACCCATTTTCTTACCATTTCGCGTTCTACAAACTTCAAAAACTCCATATAGTAATGAGTAGTTTATTAAGTTTAATTTCTTGAAGAGATTTCAAAAACCCCATATTATTAAAATACTTTAAAAAACGAATCCAACTATATTAAAATTTATATCTTTACAAATAAGTAAGAACTGATAATTCATGATCAATGTTGAATTTCAAAATTTTAAGGAGTATATTTTGTGCTAGATGTTTATGTTAAAGCACTAAAATTTAATTTAGAATGAGGATATTACGAGGTTCCTTTATATATAAACTTAGATATTTTTTTGAAGGGTAGGTTCATTTTTTCCCTTTTTAATGTTGGTGAACTATTATGCAATTTGATGAACAAGTTGAAATTGTTACAAGGCCAATCAATATTCAACGTAGAGATACTAAACAATTTGGTCCTACTAAATGTAATTTAGTTGCAATTTGGTCTTTTTTCTTTGATAATTAATTCATTTCATAAATTAGTAAATTAATATAATCCCCAAAAATAACCAATAATGCAGTATATTTCCTGAAAAAATAAGGACTAATGTGCAGCAATATTTGTCACTTTTAGGGACTACTTCGTAACATTTGAGCCACTTTCGGAGACTAATCTGCAACATTGTAACTATCTAAGACCAAAGTACAATTTCATCCCTTCTCTCGGATGAAATCTACAATTGTTTTACACAACTCGATCACACTTAGAGATATGTTTTTATAAACTATATGTGCAGGAACTACCGGAGATTCATAGAGCAGATGCAGTGAATAGTTTGGTGTACGAAGCAAACGCAAGAATCAGAGATCCGGTTTATGGTTGTGCCGGTTCGATTTCCCACTTACAAAACCAAATAAGTGAGCTTCAAGCTCAACTTGCTAAGGCAAAAGCAGAGGTCCTAAACATGCAATGTCAGAACTCCAATTTATTGTCTATAATTTGCAAGGGAATAATGTCACCTTCTCACCAACAAATGGATCATGATTTTCAGACATTATACGAGAACGATGAAAACTTAAACTTATTTCTTGACGATCACAATTATTTAGGGGCCTCATGGGAACAACGGCCTCTTTCGGCTTAATATTACTTCGAATTTAACCATCAAAACGATGATAGAATAATGGCCGAGTGAAAGTAGCTTATACGCAAAGGATTAACATCCGGTGTTCCAAACGATCCGTCAGTGGAGGATAATTTTAATTTTAACTATTTTTGTGATAGTTGATGTTTTATTCCATGCCAAATGGAAACATGTAATAACAATATCCAATAGAAATAAATCAAATGTTATCAAATCTTTGACTTAGTACTAATATTTATAATTAAATTTGTAGTCATTTGCCACATTCTTATGGATTACCAAATTGTTTCCATTTGTGTTAATGAAACGTCCCACATCTGCGATTAATAGTTAACTTATATATTCTCAATGTGGGGAATCATGGTGCAACCTTCATGATATTGTTGAGACTAATTTAATATAACTCATTTATTAACTAACAATAATTGAACAAAATGTGATCTCGCTCACATTAAGCGCCCCTTCACGCCGAACCCACAGCTTGAAAGGGAGTAAATCACAGTACGATCCCCAGGACCAAAGTGTATGGAGGCCTGTCTACGCTGCGCACTTAGCCTAAGATAAAACTCTCAACTGCCGCTGGCGCGGTTCGAACCCATGCCAATTGGAGCAATCTACATACACCCTAACCACTGGGGCAACCCGTGGGCTTAATTAACTAACAATAATGAATATGTGAACTTGCATTGTGCCCACTTTCGAGTAAAATTTTGAGAGTTAATTGTAGATTTGGTTTCAAATAAACAGTGAGATAATGTTGTATTTTAGTTAATAGAAGATATATTTTAGTGGCCAATTCATCACAACAATCACCTATACTTATAAAATGTTTCCAGTCCATCACTTATGTTTCTAAACGTCATAGTCAATCATTTATGTTTGAAATTGTTCCAGTCTATCACATATTTTGTCTATCCATCGTTAATAGTATCATCTGAGAAGCACACGACTTCAAAATAATGTTATTTTGGTAATTTTATTTTATATATATTGCTATAAAAAATCAAAAGAACATTGTGAAATAACTCACCTCCAATTTCGAATATGAAATAGCTGACCCAACACATATATTTAACAAAAAAATTAAAGCGCGAGACCATGTAAAATATTATGAAACATAAGTGATTGACAATGAAGGACGTTTCGAAACATAGGTGATGGATTGGGAACATTTTGTAAAGTTAAGTGATTGTTACTATTACGACCATTTACCCTATTGTAATATTGTTGTAAAGTAGTACTAATAAAAGTGATACTCCTTCCGTCCCTAAAAGCACACAACAAAATTTGATCATGAATTCACATTAAACGATAAGAAATAAGATAGTCTTGTGGGACCTTGTTAGATTCGTCTAAATATATACAGTATATTTTTAAAATATCAACTTTTTATAATTTTTTCACATGTGAAATAATAGATACTTATGTTTTAAATCGTGTTTTATTGACCACCAAAAGTTAAAATGTGACAATCATTTAGGGATGGAGGGAGTACATGTGTTGCAGTATCATCTTGTCTCCCAAATGACAAATGTTGCAGTATGGTTCCCGTAGGAATATGAGTGAATGAATGCACAACATTCGACACTTTTGGACACTATACTATAATACTTAGCTTGTATAATTTCTTAAGACAAATTCATCATTAATAATTCAATATAACTATTTGAGATCAAATCGTTAATGCAATTCAAGTACCGAAGTTGCAAATTTATAATAACAACGTCGATCACTATCCATTTTTCTTTTCTTGGGACAAAGGATTCAACGATGTTTTAGCGGGAGTTTATACGTGGTGCGTGAAACGTTGATAATCGCATTAGTCTATGGAACTGAAAAATTCTCAAGTCATTATATTTGACTATAGAGAAATGAGAAAAAGGAAATAAAGACTTTATTATTATACTTATTGAACTTTTTTATTGACCATGGGCTACATTTTTATTCAATATATAGAAAAAAGCTATTCTTGATAAGGACGCAAGATTTTATTGGACGTGGTTTTGTATTTTTTTCCCTTCAAATTTGATACACAAGTAGAAATTTATAGATACAAGACATGCATATCATCGTAAGTAGATATTTTTCTAAGTAAAATATTAGGAACAACCCAATGAATAAGTTCTAGATTTTCTTTTAAGCATACTGGAATATTAGTTTGAAATATATATGGTAAAATTTTTAGAATGTGTTAGTGATTATATTACAATAATTTAAAAGAAGTGAAAAATGTGGATTTGTAAATTGTATCGAGTGATGTAAGTTTATGTATCGAAGTTACCGGTGAAGGATCTGCATATATCAATGTTTGATTGCAAGGTAGATTTCAAGGGAATTAAAAGGCAGCTAGCCCTTGAAAGATGTAGTATAAATAGACCTTAGTTTGTTTATTGTATCAGTTTTTAGATCATATTTATTTGTGGAGCTAATTGTAGTAATGACTCCTGATAGTGGGTTCGGGTTGCACTTTGGTCCCCAGTAGTTGACGAGTTGCGGTTTCATTCCCGATATTATCGAATTTGTTGCACTTTGGTCCCCAAACCGTTAGTTCCGTTTAAAAGGTGATGTTTTCACTACTTTTGGGCCAAAATTCTAATTACGAAATAAATTGGGGTAACCGTTAGTTCCCTTTAAAAAGTGACGTTTTCACTAATTTTTTTTCGATTTTTTATTTATTTTCTTTTTCGATTTATTTTATTTTCTTTTTCTTTTTTTTTACTTTGTTTATTTTCTTTTTCTTTTTTTTACTTTGTTTATTTTCTTTTTCTTTTTTTTACTTTGTTTATTTTCTTTTTCAATTTTTTTAATTTTCTTTTTCGATTTTTTTATAATTTTTTTTCGATTTTATCTTTTCCTTTTCCAAGTGAAAGAGGTTCGATTATGGTAGTTATTTTAGCTAAAAGTTATGGCTTTGATAGTTTTTTAACAAAAATATTCGATTTTGGTAATTGTTTGCCAAATAACTACCAAAACCGATCTTATTTTGCCAAAATCGAATTTTTTTGCTAAAACAACTACGAAAACCGAACTAATTTTTGTCAAAATCGAAATTTTTAGCTAAAATAACTACCATAATTGAACCTCTTTTACTTGGAAAAAGAAAAGAAAAATCAAAAAAAATTCAAAACAAAATTGAAAAAGAAAAAGAAATCGTAAAAGAAAATAAAAAATGGAAAATGTAAATAAAAAAATTTGAGCAAATTCAAGAAAAAATCAAAAAGAAAATAAATAAAAATCGAAAAAAAAGACAATCAAGAAAAAATAAAAAAATAGTCGAAAAAGAAAAGAAAATAAAAAAATCGAAAAAGAAATGAAGTTTTGGAGGGAAATTATTGGGTCAACACTCACAATCAAGATTTTGGCGCTCAAAATTGACTAGATTACCCCAATTTATTTGTAATTATAATTTTGGCCCAACAAGTTGTGACACTGTCACCGTTTAAACGGAACTAACAGTTTGGAGACCAAAGTGCAACAAATTCGGCAATATCGGGGACTAAACTGTAACTCGTCAACTATTAGACATCAAAGTGCAACCCGAACATATTATCGGGGACCATTCCTACAGTTAGCTCTTTATTTGTGTGTATGAGGGAGCAAATGAAAGAAAGTATTCTAAAGCATTCGATAGGTTGCCTTCTTAAGAGTTCTTAGGTGAAGACTAATTAATTGATTATGATCTTATAATCAGGCTAGGCATGCATTTATATTTGAACAAGGAGGAGTCACTGAACAGGACACTCTAAGATATGTCGTAACTATTTGCTGAACATGTATGAAAACTCTCTTGTATTTATCTGTTACTTCTACTTTGAGTTTGCCTCATATCACTCATCATAATTCGGTTCAAATACTTTCAAATATTATCAGAGCCTAAAAACACGTAAAGGATGATTAACATATGGTGTTGGAAACTATATGACAGACAAGCCCCCCCCCCCCCCCGCGTGAGTTGTTGCGACCCGTGTTAGCGGATCTAATCCTCCACGAAAAGTAAGAAATTTGAACTCATGTTTTCATTCTTAACCCTGATAATTGTTGTTTGCTTTGGAGGTTACTTTTCGTTTTGAAAGTATTATGTAGGATATAACAATAAATTTACTTTTTTCTGTACATGTGATAACTCTTCATCAAACAACACAGATTGTTAACAAAAATGAGGATACTCTGAACACTGAAAGAACAAAGTTTCTCAGTATACAATGAAGTAATGGAAATAACTTTTAAGCTATGGAAAGTAGTTCTGGGATAAGAACTTCTCAGTTCAGAGTTTGCTAGAAAACAGAGATTTCGACGAGTTAAACAGGTTGACACCCTAACCTGGAAACGCATAGAACTTCACGGCATATTACATGTACTATCTGGAGAAGCAAGATTGCGATGTGATAATCTACTTCTACTCTATGCTAATATAAGAAGCAGCCAACTATTTCTCAGGAGCAAGCTCACCGGTCTCTTCTTGTTTAACCATTGCTTTCTTGGCAAGCTCATATCCAGCAAAATTCATGGCACCGAGGGGAGCAATCCAGAAGAACCTGGGAATGGCACCTTTGAACAATCCAAGGGGGCCTTCAAGGCGGAGAATGGAGAAAGCTACCATTGATAGGGATACAGGCCTTCCCAAGGGAGCTGTCATCGTTCGCGTCTTGATCACATCAAAAGGTGTGGTTAAAACAGCAGATATCCCACCAGACAAAGCCCCAACAGTAATTGTTTCCCAAGGTTCCAACTCGCGGCTTAAAAGCTGCTGAACGGCCTATGATAAAACCAAAAATAAGTAACTAGTAAACATAGACACAAGTTGGAAGGAAAAACAGCATTGAAAGTCGCTCCGGAAAAACTGTCATGAACAAGGGAAATAGTTGTTAAACGAATATACCTTTTTTGATTCGGCATAAAGACCCATCCCTACAACATAGAAGGGAATCTCCCGAAACAGCGTTACAGCAGTCCCCCGAAAGAAACCCTTCAGACCATCTTGTTGCCATGTCCCAATGGCTGCATCCTTCACATTCTCAAATAGACCAGCTTGCAACCTTTGCTTCATTACCTCGCAAGGTATTCGGACAGCAGTGCCCAAGAAAGTTCCGCAGAAGGATGCAACAGATTGCACCTACAGATAATGTCCACAGAAGAAAATTTTGATGCTCTAAAAGTCAGAATCCCTTGAAAGCATATATAACATGTAAAAAGTTACGGAACAGGATCCTCTAAACATAAGAGCATGGTCACAGAGGTCTATTGAAGATGAGAAGCCAAAAGCTCAAATATAAAAATAGACATAATACTGTTGCCTTACATAAAAGATCAAAAGGACGATAACACTGACACCTAAACTCGAGTAGAAATCCAGGAAGCAAGAGATGGTAAACATTATGCAACAAGCATTATTGAAAAATAAACTGAGCAAGTGATTACATAAAACAGAAATGAAAACGAAAACAACATCAACATGCCCCAAGGCCTGTGAAGAGACCGTCGGAATACCTGTAGTTCAGGAAGTGTAGGAGCTATGTTCACCAAAACAAGCTTGGTAGCTTCAAAAATTCCAGTTCGTAAGCCATGGCTGCAGTATGCTCAACAATTATTACACCTGATTTCTGGAAGATAAAGGTCCAAGCATACAAACATAGAAAATAATTTACCTAGAAAACTGTCCCCAGATTGCTGGAATTGAACCCCTGTACAAACCTCGAACTCCAAGTTGAGGAACTTTTGATATGATTTCTGGAAACGAAAGTGTTGATGCTTGCACTTGAGTCTGGACATTCAGTTGACTGTAAGATCTAATGTGGGAAGAGAGAATGTGCTCTACTCTTATGTTAAAAACCGAAGTACCTTATGCATACGCATGTTCAATGTTTCTTCCATGAGCAACAAATAATTAAAGTAGTGTGGTATTAATATATCCTATTGCAAAACGGAAGATACGAGGCCTATTGAACAACATTAGATACAAAATACTGATTCGATTAAGTGCCACAAACCACACCAGGTCAATAGATTGAGTTATCATTATTATGCATTAAGAAATACCATTCTATTAATATCACAAAATAAAGCTATGTGACAAAAAGGAAGACCAACTTTTGAAAGTTCTATATTTGTAACACCTTCTCTTCATACATAGAAAAACTAGAGATGCTACATTGAGTTTTCAGATGTAACCAACCAAAGACCAGGAATTCTATCAGTTCAAAACAAAAGTATAGCCTTCTTCTACATATATTAACCAATGGGTTATCCGCCAATTATCATACAATCAGAATTCATAATAATGAATGAAGCATTGAGGTCGGAAATGAGTATACATGATATCATGATAGCGATAATTTAACATCGCCAATACATCATTATAACACTAACTTTTTACCAAAAAATATATATACAAAGAACACTTTACTTTTATTGTGTCCACTGGATGCAATAAAGAAGTTGATAATGCACAAGCAAGCCCTCCTGCTAATGCTGATTTTAGAAAATTTCCAGTAGGGATTTCAACTGGCGGAGCAACAGCAACAACAGTAGCAGATTCAAACCAGATACACCTAGATGTTTTAAGAAAAACAGCTTCAGTTACACTTGTGCAGACTGCATCACTCCATTATGAAAAAAGCAGACAGTAGTGGAACCAAATAAGGTTCATGGAGGAAGATATAATTGACTGCCAAATAATATTGGCATATCAACCTCTTTGCAAAGAGCAATTTAACAACATTAATTTAATTATTTCGACATAAATACATACTGCAACAAATTAGAGGTCCATCATCCGGTTAATAACACAATCTTAAAATTCAGTGAGGTCACTCAAAAAGCATCTAACTGAGCAAACATGGTAACAGGGTTCTTAGGCTCATGAGAGCATGAGTGAGATTTCAATTTGTGGACACAAAATTTCATGCTTGTTCATGACACATGAAGATTGGTCTTACCGGGCATCTTCTTGGAGACGATATGAAGGAAGCAAGAGCATAAAATTCCTAAAATGTCCATATGAAATTGACTCCTCCGTGTCTGAGTTGAGAAAACGCATCATTGCAACAGCATTATCTTCATTTGCTGGAAGACCAGCATTTTTAAGTGAAGCCAAAATCTCACTTTTCTGTAAAGTTCCTGACTTGCTCAAGCACAGACTTGTGTAAGCACGCAAAATGGTTGGTTCCTTCTGTTCCATAAAAGATAAGAACTGTTTCCAACCAAATGATTTTGATAAAAGGTGTCTTCTAGCACGATGCATAAATTCACGAGCATAGCGCGGAGGCAGTTTTCTCTTCCGCATAGCAACTTCAAGATCTTCCAAATTTACTTGGCCATCACCGTCTCTGTCTAACTCTTCAAAAAACCTCCTACCTGCGACAATGCAGTTATTACCCAGTATAAATACCTAAAATGCAGCAGTCAGACATATAAACTTGAGGAGTTGTTCTCATGTAATACGATGCAAGTATGCAACATGTACTTCGTTAATATTGTATTGCATGCAGTCCTACTAAAAATTAAGTAAACACAGGTACCAAGAGATTCATAAGACAATTCAAAGTTTATAAAACAAGCAGAATGATGTATGAGTATAACAAACATTACAAAAATATTGAGGAATGAATATAGTAATAAAGAATCACCTTCAGCTTCTGTATATTTGAAGAACTCCTGAACTGAAAACAGTTTCTTCTTGTCAGGATGGTCTTGGGTGGAACGTCTTAGCTGAGGTAAGAGCTCAATTAGTTCCGTCAGTGATACTGTAGATAGAGTGGACCTTATACGTTCAACATTTGACAAGGGTATGCTAAGCAAGCCACTCGCCAGTTTCTGGGCTGTCGTAATTCTGCGCTCTTCTACATGAGTGCTATTGCTGATTTCATGATCACTCTCTTCTCTGGAAGAAGTAACTCCAACCATACTTGATGGAACTCCTCCCACTCGGGCAAACTTAAAATTCCGAAAAAACCCATCCAGATCAGCTCTTTTGTCCTCCAGAATGCAGGCAAGAACCTTCCAATGGTCAAAAGTAGTGGCAGGGGGAGACTTATCAATACTCTTGCATTCTCTTTCATGGACACTAGCATCCAACTTTTGAAAATTCTGGGTTAGCTCATCAACCAGGAAAGCTAACAGGTATTCAAATGACAAATCCTTTCCCTCATTACTCTTCAACCTTTCATCAACTGATCCTCGAAAAGCTGTTCCTGTGTCTCCCTTCCGTACAAACCCATGCGAATTCATTGGTTTATAAGACGATTCACTCTGACAACTTGCTTTCTGCACTCCCCTTTTCCCAGCCTTGAGAGGGAACGGGAATGCCTGAACAAAACCATTAATCAACAGTGACCACACAACTGCCAAGTCCAAGCAATTGTTGCAAGTCCCATCCTCCTTATCAATACCAAACTTCCCTTTTAATCCTTTCCTAGACAACTTCTCACCTCTCCTATCCTTTCTTCGATTTTTATCCTTATTATCTACTCCATCACTCCCATTTTTCTCCGTGAAAAATCCTACAAACATCCTCTCAGGAAACTTTATCAATAAACCTTTATTCCTCTCATCCATATTCGCAAATTCATTCGATCTGCTCTTCTTTTTCACATTTACTTTCATCAACGTCTGCCCAATTTTTCCATCAATAGCGCCCGCACCAACTCTCCCTTGGTTTAAACCCAGCCAACACTTCTCAAAATCCTTGACCACTTTCTTAATACTACTCTCCAACGGCGAAAATGCACTCTTAACCACATGCACCGAGTTCAAAATTGCATCCAAATGCTCATTCCCTTGTACCACCATCACTCAAATCCACAAATACTATTATATGATCCAATTACTATTACTATCAAAAGCAACAAATTCAGACCATTCCAGTAACTCAGCAGAATTAAAAATGTGATCTTGAAATCCCAGAACTTAAAAAAGCTAGTTATATAATCTAATTTCTACACATATTCCAGTAAACCCACTCAGATCATATAACTCAGCAAAACTAAAAATGCAAACTTGAAATTCCAAAAAAAAAAATACTACTATTTTATCCAAAAATTATAAATATTCCAAGAAACCCATTTAAGTCATTAAACAGCTCAGCAAAACTAAATATGCAGTCTTGAAATTCAAGAAACTTACTTGATTATATACATATAATCACAAAAGCTATAACAGAAAGTTTACTACTTTATTGAGTATATACATACATATAAGCTTATGTAAGTATATGTAATGAAATGAATGGATAATGAAGGATTTTGGGTATTGATTAATTTTTGCAAGAATATATAAATTGATTTTCTTGAAATTATTTTAATGTTTGTGTGAAATAAGTGAAAATAAAGTGAATAATATGGGGATAAATCTGAGGTCTTGAAGAGGTATGTGGACTGTTGAATGAGAGATTGAGCCAGAAATAGATGAAGAAGAAACTATCAGATTCTCTTTTTTCATTTGTTTTTAATAATTAATAATTATAAGGGTATATTTTTATGATTTTATCCAATAATTGAACTTCATTTTCAGAAATTTAATATTAGGGTGGACTTGTATCTTATTGTTTATATTTCACCATCATTATTAGTTTATTCATGGATGGATTGAAGACCTACATTGTTGGTTACTATTTTTTATTGGATATTTATTTCGATTTTAAAATAAATTAAACGAAATATTAACTTAAATAATTAATTATGACTTTATGATAGAAAATATATTTTTTCTGATACAGTTTTCACGGCTTTCGTATATTTTATTTTTTCTGTAAAAAAACCGAACGCATGCATTTGACACATTTATTAAACGTGAGCTATGTACATAATTGCACTTAAAATAGTTTTTATAAATAATCATCCATAAGAATCCTAATTTTGTGCACAAAATTATTTCCTTAATTTTTTATAAGATTTTTATATTTTATTGTTATTTATATTTTCAACAAATATTAATTTTAACATAGAAACTTTATACCAATTCAATAAATTATCCAATTAATTTAATGTTTACAGTATATAGTATTTTGACATTAATATATGGAGTACTATTACTATTATAAATTAATTTATAACCTTAATGTACCATAACCATAGGAACTTATTAAATGGGTTAACTAGATCTCAACAATTTAGAAGTAATTGCTTACCAATGCAATTGAGATTTCAAATTAATAGTCGACTATAAGAGATAATAGTACTAACAAATTTAGAAATAAAGATAGCGACATAAGGATATTAATTGAATTTGTATAGTCGGATAATGATTGATGGATATGGATAATGCTGACATATAGAGGCCACGTATCTACACTTGGGAATTGGTACTTAATGATTTCGGTTCAATAGTCTACTCGTATCTGACTTAGTCTTTCACGGAATAGGTTTTGGTTTAAACATAGTTAGTGATAAATTTGTCTCATATTTTGTTCCAACTGTATATTAGTACGTTTTATTGTGTAACATATTCAATTTTGAGTTGATACATTGTGATGTTCATGGGTCCCTATAATACAATGTCATTTCATACGGGATGATTTTTTTAAAGACATTATTCACATGACTCATGTGACTATCGCGAATCAGTTAGCAAATATTTTTACCAAAACTCTAGGAAGAAAGCATTTCGAGTTTTTACTTTGCAAATTGGGCATTTTGGATCTTCATGCTCCAACTTGAGGGTGGTATTAGGCAATATTAGTATAATTACAATATAAGTTGGCAGTATATTATTCTTGAGCTTGTAGATTTGTCAGCCCATTAGGTTTAACATACTATATATATATGTACTCTTGTTTGTCAATAAAGGGTGAGAGTTTCATAATCTACAATAATTTATCGTTAGTTATACAAAAAAAAATAGATAATGCATTTTAATTCAATTAAAGATCATTGTTCACATCAATTGTTTCCAGATGGGTTAAGCCCTCTACTGAAGAACATAAAACATTATTACAATTATCATTAAATTCATAAATAGACATATCTAAAAGATTCAAAAAAATATCCGGTCCTGGTTAGGAACCAAACTGTTTTGCAGCAAAGTCCAAAGCATCTTTCTTGATCCAAATTCAATCCTTGCCATTCTTCGATTTGGAAAAGTATTTACTTCAAACCTATGAAAAGAAAGCAACGATAAAGAAATACGCCGCATGATTCTCAGCATCCTTGAGTAAAAGCATAGCCGTAATGATTGCCTTTAAGGAACATTCCAAATCAATCTTTCTAGAAAAGTCAGCATCCATCTTGAAGATGGCATTCCCATTTATGATGGTTGCGATTCCCTTTGTGATATATGTAAATTTTTCAAATCGAAAATTCTTCGCTAGAAATTCCAATACAGATCTTGGTATCTCTTTTGTTGCAAGGCTTGAGATCCGGTGAGGTTAAGAAGATGTCTAGAATTGAAATTGTGCTTAATCCCAAACTCGGTGATAGTCAGGTTGGGTTCTCTATTAGTTCTAGTAGTCTTGTTTCTAATAGATGTTTTACTCCTTTTTTTTGAAATCCTGACTCCAGTAATGGAAGAAATCAGATGTTTGTTTGAAGAATTGACTGGGGTTAGACCACTTTCTGTTGAAAATCCTAGATAGCCAAATGACCCAAAGAATGATACAAGTCCTGAACATAGAGTTAATATATTTTGGCTTATTTAGCATAAAGATAATGAAGTCAGAGATATCACTAAAGTCCTGGGAAGGATTAAACAAAAAGTAACTTCAGTGAAAAGAGGCAAAAAGACAGTGTAAGAAGAGATGGCGAGAGCTTTCCATATAATTTGAATAGAAAGAACAACTAGTTTCAGTGGGGTTTCTTCGTTTTTGTGGAGGTAAGATCTTTAGTAGGGAGTCTATTAAGCAGAAGTTTTTAAAGGAAGATTTTTGTTCTGTGAGGAATAGGGAGGGCCCATAGAGAGGCCTAGTTTTTGTTGGTAATTTTGTGGCGGTTGGCAGGTTTTTTAAGGCTAGGAAATTGTTGATTGTTAATAAGATGGTATATATTTTTAGTTTTGTAAAAATCAGGATTCCAGGCCCAAGAGTCCTCCAAGTTAATTGCCTTGATTTCTAGAATTTTGACAACAATGAAATTGGGAAAAACATATTTGATCTTACTCAAGTTATAGTGCCCCTCTTCAAGAAGAAGGTCACTTACCTTTTCCGAGATGAGGAACGCCCAAGAGGTTTTGAATTGAAGTAAACTAGTATTGTGAGGGAGGTTGTGAATCCATAAGTCAATTCAGATGTTTATGTTTTGGACATTACCAATAGTCTCCAATCATTTCTAGCTAGACGAATTTATTAAGATGAGCCGACTCCTGGTTAATAAGTCTCCAACCATTTCTAGCTAGAAGAGCTAAGTAAAAATGGCGGAGGTGTTTAAATCCGAATCCACCATCGTGCTTGTCCAGGCAGAGAAATTTCCAGTTAATCTAATGAAGTGAATTTCCTTGGACTCCTTCGAAAGGAAGTTGGCAAGAATCTTATCAATTTCATTAAGGGTAGAAAGAGGAAATTTCAAAATTTCTATGGGATAAACAATAATAGAGGTCAGGATTGGTTTGATCAGAGTAGTTCTTCCAGCAAAGTTAAGGAACTTGGCTTTCCAGCTGAGTATCTTAAGATTTATTTTGTCAACAATGTCAGGAAAAAAGCTTTTCTATAATCTTTGTAAGGATCAATTGAGACTCTCAGGTAATCCCAAAGTTGTTTGATTCATCAATATTTAATGCTTGAACGATTTTGTCTTTAGAGGTGGTAGGGGTATGCGGGCTAAATGTAATAAAAGATTTGGAAAGTTTAATAATTTGTCCAGAGTTGGAGCAGAAATCATTTAAAATTTGAGTGAAGGTTGAAATAGTTGTGTATTCAAGTGAAGGAAAAAATAACTATCATATGCAAAGAGGAGGTGGCTAATTCTAGGACCCTTTCGGGTAATGGAGATACCCTTAAGAGTTTTGTTCAATTGGTGGTTGTGTAGAGTAGCTGAGAGGGCTTCAGTACAAATGACAAATAGGAGAGAGGAGAGGGGATCACCTTGACGAAGACCCCTAGTTGTAGAGAATTGCTTAGTAGCACAGCCATTAACCAGAATAGAAAATTACACCATAGAGATACATTCTTTGATCAGATGAATCCAGTGCGGAGGAAAGTTAGGTTTGGCAAGAATTGCCAGGAGGAAGTTCCAATTAACTCTATCAAAAGTTTTTTTCATGTCTATTTTAACTCCAACAAGTCTATGTTTCTTGCCTTTGGAGTGAAAAATAAAGTGGATAAGCTCTTGAGCCATCAGGATGTTGTCGTGGGCCCCTCGTCCATTAATGAATCAATTTTGAAAGGGGGAGAGGAGGGAGTTTCCGATTCCCCTTCTACTTCCGATGATGAAGATGAATGTGATTGTGATTCTCACTGTGCTTCTTTTAAAATATTAAATGAGTGCAATGATAATCTCTTAAAATATTGCGAAAAATTAAAATTAAAGTATCAGGATCTTAAACAAACAAACAAAGATTTAAATTCAAATCTTGTTAAACTCGAAAACAAGTTATCTTCTTTGAATATCGAACTTGATCTCAAAAAGAACGCTGTTGATCTTAAAAGAGAGAACTTGAGCAAAAATTGGCTAAGGCAAACTCTCAAGTAAATGAGTTGAATTGTAAATTAGCCAAGTTCGATTTGAGAACCGGTAAATTGGATGAAATATTTGGGTCTCAATTCAAACATAATGCTAGAAGAGGTTTGGGTTTTGAAAAATACGATACTTCTATTTTAGACTATGACTCTTCATCTATAAAATTTGTAAACTCGAGCAAAAGCTAAAAAGGATAGCACTCGTACTTTAAACCGTGCTCCCTCATCAAACAAGGTTGTGAATACAAATGAATCTCAAAAACTTGAAGTTGCTAAAAAGGTTTTTGATTTTGAAAAAGGGGACAACAACAAGTCATAGCAAGAGTGCACAAAGCATAAAGAAAACATAACAAGAAAGAAAACAAGAACGGGATATGTGGTCCGAGCCATCAGTTTTAGTTCCCGCCTTGATAGTACTCCATCCCACTGTCACTTGCAAAACCAAAGTGCTCTGTGCGTACCGGAGTGCCATGGTTAGTATCAGCCGGAGCAGGGGCCTCATCTGAGTACTAATTCTGAACCAACATAATCATCCCAAGCCAAAACCAACCATCTCAATACACTTACTTTTACTCATCATTTGGCTCATCATCCCACATGAGACATATAAGGCACATAACATGCAACTTCTAGTTCGAAAGCATATGAATAGATAGAAACAATACATGTACGGGAAATACAAATTGGAGTCTTTAAGGCATGACTCCCCCTCACAAAATTTCTATAAGCAAGGAACAACATGTAATTCATACGGAAGATAAGTCAAGCATCCCCAACGTCTAATCTTGTTGAATTGGTCCTCGGCTAAGGGTTTTGTGAAGATATCCGCAAGTTGATCATTTGTGCTAATAAACCTCAAATCGATGTTCCCCTTTTGTACATGATCTCTAATGAAATGATGTCGAATCTCAATGTGTTTGGTTCTAGAGTGTTGGACGGGATTCTTAGCTATGCTAATGGCATTAGTGTTATCACACAACACATGAATATGATCAAATAGGAGTCCAAAGTCTTCTATGGTTTGTTTTATTCAAAGGACTTGAGCGACACAATTTCCTACGGCAACATATCCGGCTTCGGCGGTGGATAAGGCTACACTATTTTGTTTCTTGCTAGCCCAAGATGTAAGATTGTGACCCAAGAAGTGACATGTGCCGCTCGTGCTCTTACGATCTAAGGTAAAACCCACAAAATCCGCATCCGAATACCCAACAAGTCAAAATTCTTACTCCGAGGATACCAAAGGCCATAATCTACGGTTCCCTTAACATATCTAAGGATATGCTTAACGGCTTTCTCATGGGATTCTCTAGGGGATGCTTGAAAGCGAGCACATAAACACACGAAAAACATGATATCCGGTCATTTTAAATTTAAAAGTATCTTTTTAATCTATTTGGTAGTGTAGTTTTTTTGTCGACTAAATGGTTTTTTATACATTTTGCGGGGTAATTTTCTTTTTGTACATAAATGGAGTGCTCGATTGACTAACCTTATTTAATTGACTATTTAGTACATTTTTACATGTATATTTCTTAATTAAAAAAGAGCATAGAACCATACAAGATTTGAAATTCTTTAGAAAAAATTGATATTAGATCATATACGTAGGTGTCGTCAAGACAACTTGTCCCAGTGATAAGCGGGCTGACACCACTAGCAGAGGTCTCGTGTACGAGTCCCCTTGCTAGCAAAAAGAAAGAGGTCCGAGGATGTTCATCCCTCGCTAATTTAGGCAAGTTGTCTCTTTCCTAGAATTTATGAATTTCTGTTGAATTGATGGATGTAATGGTTACATTTGTATTAATAATAATTAAAAAGAAATTAAAAAAACGAATGAAACTTAGCCAAGTCAAAGTAAAAGAATTAAAGTAATTAATAGTCCTAATGATTTTGTGCATTTGACCTCCTAGTCAATGTGAAGAAAGGAAATGGGTATGGTCTTTTCTCTTTCACTAGGCTTTCTCGCAGATCTTTATACTGTCTTAGTTATTACTTATTAGTACATATGAGACTGCTCCATAGAGATGAAACTGATTTTGTGCCAACAAATTTTGTACAAAGAAAATCAAATTCTGTCTAGAAATCAAATCGCTGTCGTAGTAAAACGAGGGATAAAGTCATATAAGTATCAACCTGTTTTTGGTTGCATATGCCTGTATAATTAATCGAGCACTTTCAGACAGCAAAAGAACTCAAGTGGTACAGGAAACTAACTCGATTACATACCGGACTTTCGACAAACATGAACAGCTACAACTTTATGTCCAATATCTGCAACTTTCTCAATTGCCCAACTCCTCAAATGCTTTAAGTGCTCATCAAAACTTATGCCAACTAACACATTCCTCCTCCTCACTCATGACACTTTAGCTATTAAACTTAGCTGCTCATAGAAAATTCAATGAATCAGAAAGCTAAAACCATCTGTCATGAAAGGTACTTACATAATTTCAAGTGCATTTGAACCACACATGAAAGTGTCGAGAACCTTGCTCATCTCAGAGTCAACAACGAGCTTCATCACTGTCTTTTCTTGACGACTGAAGCAACCAATTAACATTAAACATGACAACAACAACTCAAAGAGAAAATATATCACTAGCACTAAAGCAACCAATTAAGTTCAACAAGCACATTCTAACCTAAGATCCACAAACCACAAACATAGAGATAAGCTATATATACTTGAAACTATCAAACAAACATTGTTCATTAACGGAAAGACATGAAAACATGTCATAAATAAAATAAATATACTAAAAAGTATCATGTAAATGTAATAAATGCCTCATGGTGGAGTATTGATTCTTCGTTGGATCTCCATTTGACGTAATTTGAAGTATTCTTGTTGAAACAAAGTCATTGAGCTAGTATCCTTCATCATAATCTCCATATATTCCCTGTTTTGCTCCAATTTCAGCTTTTCTTTTTTTATACAGTTCCATTCTTTAATCTCCAATAATTGGGCCTTTTGTATTTCGAATTGGGCCTTTTGTATTTCGAATTGTGCCTTTTGTATTGGAAAAACCTCAGCACGTCGTGCAGCAGTTGAATTACATTTTAACATTTGATGGCGCCCTCGCTCATTTTTTTCTATCTTTCGCAGCCTTCCTCCCAATTGGCATTTCATTGTTGTTTGCTTCATTGAACTCTTGAAAATCTTCTCTTGCATCCACATGTTCATTATTATAAGAAGAGGGCGTTGGTGCTTTCCTTTTAGGAGGAACAACATTATCAGACCTATTGATCCACTTCTCTTCAAACTTTAAGAGATCCCAACAATGATCAAATCGAAAAGGTTGCTTGTTTAGTCGTTGATACATTTTTCGCACATCTTGAATTTGTAAAAAGAACTATAATAATAAAATGACTAAACACAACTGATACTAAATGCAGTATTGGCTAGCACCACATTCCTTTTGAAAATCTCATCTAGCAGACCTTCAATCTCAAGCATGATACTTTCTTCGGATTCAGAGAGCATAGAGTTCATGGAAGCTAAAAGATCAATACCATATCCATTTTTAGCAATTGCCTGAACAAGTGTAAGAGCCAGATTAATTCTGTAACACTATTGGCAATTAGATTTTAGCATCTTAATAAACAATCTCAAGGTTCTTATTTTTACAATAACCATGAAATATAACAGTGGGCATCACCTTATTAAGTAGAACTCCAAAAGATTCCATCTTCATGCTCGAAAACTCAACCTCCTGAATTCTTCCATTATCACGCATCTTATCAAACACACAAAGAGCCTCATCTAAGTAACCCATGTCACACAAACCAGCCACCAACCTTTCATAACACCCACGACCAAGCACAACACCGACAACGTCTCCTCTATCGAAGCACTTATAGACCAAAAATTAAACTTTTAACATTAAGTAGTTCCTAATGCTGCTTTAAATTACTTGTTATTCCTCACCATCACTATTCTAAATTATACTATTAATTTGCTAGAAAAATCAAATATATCAAACAAACTAAAGGATTATTATAGACCAAAAATTGAACGCCAATATTATTGCTTACCTGGAAACACAACTTGCTTTTCAACCTTTGAATCACAAACAAATTGATCTAACTGATTTGTATGAATTCATTAGGAAACTAAATGGCGGCAAATTTTTGGAGGGAAGAAGATAAAATAGTAGTAACTGCAATATGGACAATGGTGAATATTTGTACGATTGAAGGGTGTGTGAACAATAAATTGTGGGCCCAAGTTATTTTGAGGGAGCTGATAAAACACTATTTTCTTGTATTTTTATTTTATCTGCCCCTATTATAACTTTTGAGGGAGCTGATGTACATGTCCTTAGTAAGTGTTGCTTGCCTTTTTTCTTGTTTTATATTGAGTTTAATAAAATAAAGTGTAAATTAAAGTGCTTAATTTAAATATTTAACTAAATATTATTTGAACATTATTGTCTAATAATATAGAAGTACAGTGAACTATCTTTCATTCAATTATTTCGAGTACAATTCTCCTGTTATATTGGCCCCAATTTCTCTACTCGATGAGATTAGTTCTTCCTTATATACACCTTAACCACAATCCATATGTTTAGATAAATCTACAATCTTGTTCAATTAGTTCATCATCTGTAAAGGCAGCAGAACTACATAAGTTTCTTTCTGTTAATAAATCATTCAGGAGCACATTTGCATCATCCATGCTATTCAATGTTAGAATAAAACAGAATGTCTTCTTGGAGCTGAAGGGGCAGTCGAGAATGATAACCGCTTCTTTGTTGTTCCAGTCGAATTATTTGCTGCTAAAACTGTCGTCTCTAAACTCAACCGCGATTTTGCTTTCGTGGATTCAGTGGGAACCATGTAACTACGTGAGGCTGAGGAACGTGCAACGATCTCATCATCTCTTGCAGATGTTTGTGTGACACTGTGTCTCCTGCAACGATCGGATTGTACACTCTGAGCACTCCTCGCATCACCATCAGCACTTGATATACTTCTTTTGTGAGATGGTGCCCTCGAATTTTGTGTCTTGGCCTGAGGACCATCATTTTGAGCACTCCTCGCATCACCATCAACACTTGATATACTTCTTTTGTGAGATGGTGCCCTCGAATTTTGTGTCTTTGCCTGAGGACTTGAAACTGATGGTCTTACATGAACATGGCTTTGCCTTCTGGATACCATCTGAGAAGGACTCTTCTTCGTAAGGTCTAATTCACGACGAGCTTGAGAAAGAGTTGTTACACTCTTTGCATGGATCTGTTCTCTCTCAATAGCGCTATTTTCCCATGGTCGCAGAGCCATCCATTTCTCTAACCAATTCCAGCCCCATTGGGCAGTTTCGGAATCCATGAATGTGTGAGTTTGTTCAAATGAATTCCTCCAAGTCCTCTGTAGAAGAATTTAAAACTCAACCATAAATTCCATAATAACTCGGTTCACTAACGAATGACCAAAGACTACTTCAGACTTTCTGTTATCTCATCTGCATCTTTTAGAATTCCCAAAACTAATGTCATGTTTAGTCTAGTTAGCATTCACGTCTCACGACAGAATTAATTCCTTAAGATTCTTAAAATTTGCCAAAGCGAAAATAGGGACACTAATGGTTGTGATCATATGCCTCCTCTTCGTGATTATCATGGCCCATTCTTTACAATATGTACATCATGCCTTCGGTGGTTAAATCATAACTACCCGGGATGTCATGTATCATAATATATGGTGTACATTATATATCGAAGGGGTACCAATTACCTGACGGGAATATGCATAAGCCAACGCCCTTTCTCGTTTTATAGCTGCCTCTATGTTTCTCTGTTGCTTAGCTTCAAATTGCTCCTTAGATTGTGAACTACCATTCCATTCTTCTCCTATCTGTTGGCAAATTATATAAAGGAAAATGCACATTTCTCAATATAACGTTCGAGACCTAAATATTTTACTATTGCAATCGCCATAAGCATAAACTTGCTAGACTCACATATCCTCTAGACTTTTCGAGTTCTTTATCATGTTTCAGCTGCAACTGTCTCTGGAAGGCACAGTTCTCCTCTGACATCCTGATTCTCCTACCACGAACTTCGGCTTGAACTCGAGACATTGTCTGCATGTATCTTAAGGTGGTTTTTGCTTGACGTTTCACAGATTGCCCCTCAACCAATTTCTTCAACCTCGCTAATCCTTTAATAGGCCGTAATGATCTCCTAGCCTGCAACATATCATGTAATAATAGCTATAAGTAAATGGACACAGGTAATGAAAGTCGTGCATTTGCATTGTGAAGAGGTAATTAATGAATTCTAGAATGCTCACCATGTGTCCTTTGAAAATTGCTTGGATCTTGATAGAAGCAATCTCTTCCTTCGATTTAGAAGGAGGTCGCTCAGCGGCTTCTGAAGTAGGAGCAGTGGTACGAGCAACAGCATCAACATGTCTTTCCTGCTCAGACTCGTAATCCATTGCCAAATCAGCATTACTCCCCTCTACGATCTCTACATTCATCGCAGGATAGGCATGACTAACCTCCTTATTCACAGCCTCCACAACGGAATCAACATACTTCGTCTGCTCGGCCTCTGCTTCCACCCAGCTTGCCTCTGGAACAATTGAACACGGTGAAGCCGCTTCAACTTCTTCAGGTATAGTTTCTAATCGCTTGCTACTCTTTTTCCAAAACCATCTTTTCGTTTTACGCGTTTTCTGATGAATTACAAAAATACATGTGCATCATAAGAATCATCGGATAAATATAAAAGTAACATTTCTATATTTATCTTAACTTAACTTAAAATATAATATTCAGAATAACATCGATGAAGAGTTCATCGAATAGCCCGTGAAAAAAGCTCTTGCTAGTGACCAAAAGGTCCTACGTCCGAAACTCACCTCATCGTTAATAATTTACAAAAGAAAGAAAAAGAGATGAAAACCTTTTGCTTTTTCTCTTTGGATGCAGGACTTATTACTTTCTTCACTGTGGAAATCCAACTCCCCTTTCTCCTCATTTTTTTGGTTGTTTTCTCTTGTGCAAATAAGATAAATTTTGTCTTGCAAAAATCTCCCTCTTTTATTTATTTATTTATTCTGCTTTTCCTGCAAAATCCATCAATTCATTTAATCTTTTAAAACACTATACAATGTATGAAATAAACATAAATAACATATTTCTAAAAACATCAAATTCATATCAAAGATGAAAAAAAAAAAAATTCTAAACCAACACACATAACCAAATCCCATATCAAAACTACCAATAATTTATTATTTCAGAATAACTGAAAAATATGCATACGATCACGTTCATAAACATCTCAGAAATCCCATAAAATATGTTGAGACATAATATATTAAGGAGGATTAAAAACCATAAACAAAAGCCGAAATGTTATTAGTACTTTTAATTCGATTTCATGTAATGTTGCTTCATGTAATAGCCGCGAACATTTAGTGAATATCATGAATTATCTATCGAGAGAACAAATCGAAACGTAAATGATGGACATAACAAACAAGATATACCTTAGAAGATTATTGTGAAGAATAGTAAAGAAATAGGAATTTTGTGTTTGAGACGATGTTTGTTGTTCTTTGTTAAGCATGCACCAAATTAGAGAATTTTATTAAAGAGATTTAAACGGAGAGAAAGGGGAGAGGGAGGGGTGGGAGGAGGGGGGTGTAACAAGTAAATAAATGTAGGAAACCTCAAAGAAATGGTTTAATGGGAAGTGGACAAAACAACCTCATCTGTTATACACACCAAAATAGTAATGTTTGGTATGAAATGACTATTTTGCTCCCCTATTTATAAGTGGAGTAAGGAAGATAGTTAAATTGAGGGTAAAATTATCATTTCAACTCAAGGAAAACACTATTATGATGTGTGTATAATGTTGCCCCAAAAATAACGGACAAGGAAGTTTTGGGCGTTTCATGTTTTCGGTTAGTAGAAATACCCTGTTTATTTTTCCTTTTTAAAGCATTTATATTAGGAATTTCTTTCGGTTAAAAAACTTAATTGAGTCTTCTAATATGATGTCCATTAAAAATATGAGTACCTCACTAATGACCCTGGCGATATCAACTGTTACTAACACTTATGTAAACAATAAATTAAAACAGAAATAACAAGAACACACAAGATGGTAACCCAGTTCTGTGTGAAAATAACACCTACGTCTGGGGGCAACCAACCCAAGGGAACAATCCACTATAGTAAAAGACAATTACAAGTAGGGACTTATATGTATGCCCGCATGCCCGACGCCCTATCAATACTTTCCTATAGCTTCCATATTACAATAACCAAAGCTATCGCTCAACAGTGATCAACTTGTCCACGAAATATGTTGAAGTAAATAATAAACCTCCTCTGGTGTATCCTTGTTTAATAAGATACTCAGTTAACCGTTCATACCATGCTCTTGGAGCTTGTTTTAGCCCATGAACAGATTTTAGCGAGCTTCGGTTTCCTTACGTGCTCGACATTCGGCTTTCCGACCTTAGGATTTGGAAACGGCTAACTACGAACTTGAAGTAACCGATACAAGCAATCAACTCCAATCCCTAGCTACCACCCGATGGCTAAACTCCACCAGGATTTCTCTACTAACTAACGCGAGCTGGTAACCTAAACACACACGTTTAGGATTTCGAATCTAGATCAAAACCTAGAACCCGATTCTAACAAATCAGGATTTCAAAATAGATGGAAAAAGAATTTTCACTCTTGTACAAGAATCCCTCAAGGATGAATAAAGAGTGATTACAATTAAGCTCAATTAATTGTTTTCCAACACCAAATGTTTGAGATGATTTGAGGTTGAATGGCTTTTGGTTTTGATGAAACAAGATTAGTTTTAGATGTGATTAACAAAAGTGTTTTCTCAAGATGGGTGAGTTAGCTATTTATAGTGAGACTAAAAATAGCTGAAAATGTGCGCATGGAGATCAACCATAGTGACCAAAACACCTCACTATGGTACTATAAAGAATTCCAACGGTCAGAAAGTACACGTCATCGAGACCTGCATCGAGACCAAGAGATCTCAATGAAAAACATCTGAACAGTCTGGAAGTCATCGATACCTGCATCGAGACCAGGAGATCTCGATGGTGGTCTCAATGAAACTTATTTAACAAGCCTGGAAGTCATCGAGACTTGCCATCGAGAGCAGCAGCTCTCCATGACATATCTCGATGATTTCTGAGCAGGCTCTGCCAGTCATCGAGACCTGCATCGAGACCAGGAGCTCTCGATGGTGGTCTCGATGAAGCAAGAGAGGAACTCTCAAGGCTCGTCATCGAGACCGTTTTATGGAGACCAGGAGGTCTCGATGAAATGTAATGTTGCCTTCTAAAATTAATGTAGTTGAATCAATCTTAATCTCAATACACATAACACACAGTTATATATATTAAACTCAAGATTGTTTCAAATAAATGAATCGAAGAGAAACAACACACATCAAACGAGTTAATTTCAAAACGATTTAAAACGCCATTTAAAACCCGAAAAGCCATTCAAACTCAACGCATAACAAACAATGAAGAATTAGAACAATTCTTACACAAGTCTTAAAGAAAATAAACACACAAGCACCGGACTATGCATTGCGACTTGAAATATGTGCCTAAGACCTCTTAAAGGCACACTGTGCAAGTCACTCAACAAACGATGTTGGATCATAAAGCGTCATTTGTTATTATCAAAATAAGGAAGTTTGAGAATAAGTCAACAGATTGGACACTCGAACCCCTTTGGTTGTTCCACATATATTTCTTCCTGAACAACCCCATTCAGGAATGCTGTCTTAACATCTATTTGGTATAACTTGAATTTCATATGACATGCAACAGTAAGAACTAGTCTGACTGCTTCCAACCTGGCTACAGGTGCAAAGGTTTCTTCGTAATCTATGCCTTCAACCTGAGTGTAGCCTTGAGCCACTAGTCTGGCCTTGTTTCGAACAACATTGCCAACCACGTCTGTCTTGTTCTTATATATCCATTTAGTTCCAATGACATTTTGATTTGCCGGTCTTGGAACTAACTCCCACACCTTATGTCTTTCAGATTGTGCTAACTTCTCCTGCATAGCATTGATCCAATATTCATCAAGGAGAGCAGTTTTGATGTTTTGGGGCTCACTTTTCGAGTTAAAACATGTTTCTCCTAGCATTCCCACAAATTTCGTGTGAATATACCATCTTCCAATCTACCAATAATAGAGTCTTTGGGATGATTTTTCTAGAATATGGGATGCTAGTTCTGCTTCAGATGGCATGTCTTGTCCATGATCTGGTGAGTGTAGAACATCATCCCTATCTTCTTTGATCTCATTGTCTATTATAGCAGGAATGGTATCCACAACATCCTCCAAGCAGTTGATATCTTCGTCCAGGACTTTAATATTAATAGACTCCATGATTGTGTTAGTCCGTTTGTTGAACACCCGTAACGCTCTGCTTTTTCTGGAATATCCCACAAAGATTCCTTCATCACCTTTAGCATCAAATTTCTGCCTTGGATTCCGATATGCAAGAATGTAACATTTGCTTCCAAATACATGAAAATATTGAACATTCGGCTTTCTCCCCCTCCATATTTCATACAGTGTTTGTGTGGATCCTGGTCTGAAGGTGACACAATTGTGAATATGCTTGGCATGTATCATAACACGTGTCATCTCTTGTAGAATTCTGTTCTTCCTTTCAACAACATGTGTCATTCTGAGATGTACAGAATTCGTAGAACTTTGCATTCTCAAATTCCTTTTCATGATCACTTCTTATGCTAACCAGTTTGAGTTCCTTCTCATTTTGAATTTGTACCACCAATTTGTGAAAAGCTTCGAAGCAATTTGATTTCTCCCTCAGAAACTCTACCCATGTGTATCTGGAGTAATCATCTACAAAGACATAGGCATACCTTTTTCCTCCAAGACTTTCAACTTGCATAGGTCACATAAGGTCCATGTGAATTAGTTCAAGAATGTGACTGGATACTACTTGTTGGACTCCATGATGTGTCATTTTGAGTTGTTTGCCAGCTAAGCAATCTCCGCATTGGGTCTCATGAACTGCAAGTTTGGGGAGCCCTTTGACAACTCCTTTGTGCATCACCTGTTGAAGGTTCCTATAATGTATATGTCCTAACTTCTGGTGCCAGAGTTGAACTTCATTGTTGGTTTGGCAACTCAAGGCACGATGAGGTGTCTACAAGTAACAATTCCCCATGGATAGTGTTCCTTTCATTAGGAGTTGGTTGTTTCGGTTTATTACCTGACATTCTTCCTTTGAGAATTGCACATCCATCCCTTCATCACAAACTTGGCTGATGCTAATCAGGTTTGCAACAAGCCCTTCGACTAGCAAGACATTTTTCAGGTTAGGCAAACCAGGCACATTCAATCTTCCTTTGCCCACAATTGTTCCTTTTGCTCCTCCACCAAAGGTGACATGAGCTGTCTTCACAGTTTTGATTTGGGACAGGTAAGATTGATTTCCAATCATATGACGAGAACATCCACTGTCGAAGTACCATCCTTCAAAAGCAGTTGCTTTGAATGATGTTAAGACAACATAACTCGCAATCGGGGTTTTCGGTATCCACACTTGTTTGGTCATGTACCTATTTCTCCCTTTACCATACAACTTATAACAATATGTAGCTATGTGTCCTCTTCCAAAACGGGTAGTTGTTCCTATTAAGATCAGGAGGTCGTAAAGACTGTCCAAAGTTGGTCATTGTGACTAAATCAATCTGTAAGTCGAGTGCCTACGCTCTGATACCAATTGAAAATGTGAGTACCTCATTAACGACCCTGGCGATACCAACTGTTACTAACACTTGTGTAACTAATAAATTAAAACATAAATAACAAGAACACACAAAATGGTAACCCAGTTCGGTGTCAGAATAACACCTACGTCTAGGGGGCAACCAACCCAAGTGAACAATCCACTATAGTAAAAGACAATTACAAGTATGGACTTATATGTATGCCCGCATACCCAACGCCCTATCAATACGTTCCTATAGCTTCCATATTACAATAACCAAAGCTATACCTCAACAGTGATCAACTTGTCCACGAAATATGTTGAAGTAAATAATAAACCTCATTGTTGATGTATCGGATGGATACACCAATTGTAAGCTTCTAGTTACAAAGAAAACCTAGCATCTCTAAAACTTGATCTAACAAAAAGCTTGATGACCGTATGTAGATCTGTCTCTTCCTTTGAGTTTTAGGGCGGATATATATAGCTAGGTAGAGGCCCATCCACACACGGAATCCGGAAGATTTCTTTCATAAATTGTAGCCTTGAATCTCAAACCTCATTAACTTTTGATGTTGTTTCCTTCTTTGATTAGTACTCTTCTTGTCGCAATCCCTTGATATTAGGAAACAATTAAACCCATAGCAATTTAGAGGATTAAGCATTTATACTCGACACGCAAGAGATATATCCTTATTTGTTTCAGCACTTGCACACCACCATAGCTTCGATTAGTATCTTTGATGCACCACTTGGTGTAGCAAAAGAAACTTCTTCCAATTCGTCTTCTAATCACATGCACTAACATCCATATTTTAATACTACTAAAATATAATGCCTAAAACAAGAAATAGACATAATAAACCTTATGTATTTGAAATATTCATAATAGAACGCTCAAACATTAATTATAGATAATTATTTTTAACATATATATTGAACTTATTAATTTATTTTATTATTTATTAAAGGACCGGTTATTTGTCGAGCGAGTTGGATATTTCAACGAGCACAACCTTGTGCTCATACCTTATGCGTTAATTATCAAACAATCTATCAAAACGAGTACTCGAGACAGGTGCTCGAGTGAGTAACAGGTTAGCCGACTCGTTTCCAGCACTAGGCAAACTACTTATACAGCCATAGATAATATTGGCATCACCAACGCTAATTAACGAATGGGCCCTTGGTCTGGCGAGTTAGGAAGCTTCCCCAGATATAATTTTAAGCAACAAGGCCAAAATCGTGAACGAGGAGCTGAGTTGAGAGGGAACATGAAAATTAATCTCACCACAACCTTTTCATTACCAAAGCCACATACATTCTTTCACCCATTACACTTTAATTCATTAACTGGAAAATAATAAAATGTAGTATTCGACCTATGATGTTACATAAAATAGAATGAAGATTTTCTAAAAAAAGTATATATGTATATATATATATGTGTTGTCTAAGAAGTGTTGTTTATTAAGCCCTATATTTTGTACTAATGTAAGGTTGTGAGGTGCCTATATTTCCAAGGTAAGAGAACCAAAGGATTTTTTTTTTTTCAATTTTTGTATTTGACGAAAGTATGGCCTATGTGTTTTATACTATAAAGCGGTTTGATTAAATGAACGTACAACGCATGCCTTCGACATACGTAATGAATAACGATTACATGCATATGACATGTGTTTCAACTTCCAAATTAATATAATAATGAATGCGCGAGTTCGCTATTAAGTAATGTAATAATAATATTCGGTTTAGTAAGAGCCTGCTCATTTATGTAATAATAATTATCAGTTTAATATTGTATCGCATTACTACTACTAATTAGGCCTAAGAGGTCACGAGTTCGTATTAATTAATGTAATAACAATAATTGGTTTAGTAGGAGCCCGCTTATAATTTATGTAATAATAATATTTGGTTTTATATTATAGTGTATTACTATTATTAATTAAGCCCTTGAGGTCATACACAAACAACGAACCAAATATATTAATAATATGATAATTATTTACAACAATCACGAAAAAATATGTTATTATCAGAAAGGAAAAATATTATTGTGCAAAATTTTATCACGATAAAATCCTACACAATAATTGAAATTCAAATTAGGTAATAAAGATTATCATAATAATGAAATTCAATAGAATTGTATACCACCGTTATGCTCGCTAATTCATTCTCATTTATTCAAGAATGAATGACAATTCATTTTATTCATTCTCATGTTGTTACAAAACACTTGAGAAAAAAATTATAAATCTCTCCGCATCCCCTTAGTGAAAGCCGTGAGAAAAAGTAATAAGGAATAGTTCGGGCTATTCGTTGTATATATAACAACCGGGTAATTCGAGCTATTCGTTGGTTTGGATTATATCTTGGAGGTGCTGATAGTCAAGCACTAAGGTAGCTAGAATTTAAGTACTAAAGAGTAGTTCAACCATTCCGTTACATTTCTAAAAAGGTACACATACTAAATGCCCTTTGAAAATATTGTCGATATTTGTCGCACGATATTTGTTTAGGAAAAAATGAACGTTTTTAACACTTGTTAGACTACTATGTTTTAAATCCCGTCGGTGGTATTCATAGCATACTACGATTATATTTATGTAAGTAGGATGATTTCGAACCGTTCATAATATTTTTCCATGTACTTAGTGTTAATTTTGGACTTTTAGGATTAATTTGATGTTTATGGTTTTTATCTACATCTACAATATATATAATGTGAGAAAGGGGGAATTAAAGGTTTTATATCAAGCCCCATGTTCTCCTACAATTAAGAAGGATTTTTTAATTATTTTTATTTTAAAATGTGATTTTACATAGAAATATTATTTTATACATTAAATTTATGTTTAGTTAAAATGAATCAAATAGAACTACAGAGAAATATTATATTTATGCACACGTACTTTTATAGTTCATAAAAATGTTTTATCATCATAATTATGTATATAATTATATATAAATTATTCGAAATCAAATCTCCATTTTTTTAGTACTCGTTGTAGCAATTTGCATATTGATTAAGAAAAATTGAAAGTAGTCAAAAAGTACATTGAAACTGTAAAATGACAATTGATTGTCATAATATAATTGAATGGTTAGTAACTTCCACCAATACATAAAGTAAGTAAAAAGTATATTGAAAATGTAAAATTACAATCAATAATGCTAGAACGACAACTAAAAAGAACAAAAAATTTAGGCCTGAACGACAAGTAAAAGAAAATGGAGGGAGTATTATAAATATGATGAACGAATTTGCACAGGTTGGATTGTGCAAAAACATATACTCCCTCATTCCCTAAATGATGGGTACATTTAGACTTTTCATGGTCAAACTCTAAAAAATTTGATCATGAATTCTCTTCAAACGATAAGAAATAATATAGTCATATGAGATCTTGTTAGATTTGTCGCAATATATGTGTTTGAAATGTCAACTTATTATAATTTTCACATGTAAAATAAGAGATATTTACGTTTTCAATAATGTTTGGTTGAGCACGAAAGGAAAAATGTGTCAATGATGAAAGGATTAGTATATATAATTGGAGAAGCGGAATTGGAAGTTACTTGAAACCCCATGTTCTCCTAAAAAATAGGAGACCAAAATAAATTTTTTTATACATAAATATTTTGTAGAATAACTATCCATAAATATTATCAAATATTGTTTACTTTCATTTGTTAGAAATGGATTTGCAAAAATTATAAGATGAATAGAATAATATTATAAAACGATGAACCACTTTACACATGCAGAACTGTGTACAAACATCTAGTTCTTTATGTTGACACCATATATATTGATTAATGAAAAATAGTACGAGGTAGATGATATCACTAATGAACCGTAGTACGTGTAATTAAATGTCTTGTTCTTTTATTTGTTCGGATTGGTTCATCTATGAATATGTCCTGATATTGTTTGTCCCTTGTCTCATTTTCAATTTACAAAGATTTCTTGAACTTTTCTCTTGTGTTATGGCGTATGTTAGTTGGAGTTAGGCTTGAAATATTCACTATTCACAACCTCTTCAACTAATTGTTTCAAAATTTATTCTCTTTTATCTAATATTTATTTCCTATAATCACCAATTACATTTAGCTCTAGATCATATGGAGATAATTCTCACATTTTTCTGTATGATCTTTTTGCTATCTGGCTGCACTAGTAGTATTAATAGTTTGATTTACAAACAGTGTACGAATCAAACATCATTAAACGATCCTACGCCAATGGCGTTGTTGCTATCCGCTCTGTTCCAGGAACTTGTTGACGAGGCAGGGAAATCGAGGTTCTACCAAACGAGTGTAGGCGATGAAGAGGTCGCAGTTTCAGGCCTGTTTCAGTGTCGAGGCGACCTAACTAGTGATGAGTGTCACAATTGTGTTGACAAGTTCTCAGAAGTGTCAAAGACCACTTGTGGGAATGTTTTACCTGCTCGAATTCAGCTCTCCGGATGTTATTTAAGATACCATCCTGAAGGGGTCGAGACTATGTCTCGACTCCAATTGCTTCACAGGACGTGCAGTGAAGCACATTCAGATATAGTTGGATTCGAAGAGATTAGAGACGCAGCTTTTGCAGCGCTCGAAAGTGGCGTCGTAAGGAGTGAGAATGGATATTGTGATATGAAGTATGAGGGAGTGAAGCTAAGAGCACAGTGTGTGGGGAATTTAGGAGGATGTGAATGTGGAAAATGTGTAAATAATGCATTGCAAATTGCTGAAGAAGAATGTGGGTATGCTGCTTCTGGAGAGGTTTATCTTGATAGCTGTTTTGTTAGCTACAAATACTATCATGATGGGATCAATCAGGACTTCTATCAAGGTAACCTACATTTTGGACAAAATGGTGAGATTTGGTATTATTGGAGACACTTTATTAATTTCAAACACCTTTTTTTCATAGCAAAATAATGACTAAATTGCCCTTATATGTTTGATACACTTTTTTCTTTTCTATCTAGTAAAAAAAGTTCGATTTTGGTAGTTGTTTTGCAAAAAGTTTTAGTTTTGGAGAAAAGTTTCGGTTTTCGTAGTTTTTTTTGGCAAAAAGGTTCGATTTTGGTAGTTGTTTGGCAAAAATTTTTGATATCAGTAGTGGTTTCGCAAAATGTTTTAATTTTGATAGTTGTTTTGGCAAAACGGTTCTATTTTGATAGTTATTACGGCTAAAAAATTTGGTTTTGGCAAATCAATTCAGTTTTCGTGAAAACTATCAAAATTGAACATTTTTGCCAAAAAAACTATCAAAATCAAAACTTTTTGCCAAACAACTACAAAAATTGAACTTTTCTGCCAACAAACTACTAAAACAAATTTTTTTTGCCAAAATCGAAACTTTTTGCTAAAACAACTAACAAAAAATCGCACCTTTTGATTAGATAGAAAAGGGCGTAAAAAGTGTATCATTGAAGGACAATTTAGTCATTTTACCATCCCAAACTGCTATTTTGCTAACAAAAAAGGTGTTCCAAGTTAATAAAGTATCCCCAATAGTGTCAAATCTAAAAAATTTCTCCTATATTTTGCACTTTTATGTACTGTTTTTTTCTTGCAATGTCTCGGTTAATAAATGGCTAATGACCAGGGCGAAACCAGGATGAAAAATGAGGGGTGGCCAAGTTGAATTTTTTAACTCTGGCTAGTTAAACAATGTTCGACAAAATAAAAATCATAAAATTATCTAAAAGATTTTTTACAACTTTATGCTCTATCATTTCATATTGATCGATATGTTGTCGCTAGAAATACTTCTAGCAATTTAACATCCAATATAAATTATCCAAGAATCTGAAGGATATCTACCATCTATCTTGAAACAATTCATAGCAATAAATATGGTACAAGTCATTAGAAATTGTAAGAACGAGCCAAATCAATCCATCAACTTTAAAAGATTTTTATTTTAAGAAAATTAATTATGCTATAATAATTGATTAACACATATTTTAGTTGATTTTGGTTATAATTTAATTTATTCTTAACAAACTGTAAGAACAAGTCAAATCAATTCATCAATTTTAATTTTTTTTGGGTGTTTTCAAGTTAATTATGCTATAATAATTGAGAGATTGTCTCATATTTTAATTGATCCTTAAATAATAATCACAATCAGAAAAATAAATTTATCAGTTTACAATTGATATTTCAATAGGTTAATGACGCTAATGTACACTCCCTCTGTTTTTTTTAACCTATTGTTTAGAATCCTTGTAATCAAACTTTGAAAACTTTGACCATTAATTTTTATTAGTCGATAAGAAATAATATAGTCATGTTGGATCTTGTTAAATTCGTATCACTCTATATTTTTAAAATATCAACTTTTTATAACTTTTACATGTGTAGAATTAGAGATATTTTCATTTTAAGCCTGTAGCGTTGACCATGAAAAGTCACAACAATAACTTAAAAAAAACGGAGGGAGTATAATATAATTAGTATAAAATGTATATTAAATAACCCCTATATACTTATATACATATATGGATAGATGAGCATGTGGTGCTTTCATTCTATAACATCATTGTCCTAAGACAAAATATTTTAAAATAATTTACATAAAATGTTAATGTTTTTTATTCCTTAAATCTTTTTATGACAAAATCGTAAACTTCTTTCTCTTAATATATATATTAAATATTTTTAAGACAAGAATTCCATTTACCAATGTCATTAACTTGATTGCAATTTTATTGTAGAAAAACATGGTGAAAATTCAAACAAACTGGTCGCGATTGTGGTTGGTGGCATAGTTGCTCTGGTACTTGGGGCAGCATTTTTGCAGTGCATGAGATCTTGTGGAAAGAAAAAGGATGATATGTAAACTCACACTAGTCCAAAATTCTGTTGTTAGATGCTAACTTCTAAATTTAGGTTAAATGGCACGATCAATTACTTATGTTTCATGGTGTTTATAATTTATCATGTATGTTTTATTTTGATATTTTTTTATCACACATATTTTAATATTATGTTTTAATTGTAGTGAACTTTTCTATTGAACTTAATTTTTGGCCAAACTGATTCTTAATTAGGGTAAAATAGTGAATTAACTTGAAATCATTTTTGAGTACGTAATTTAAAAACCCTCCGAATTAAGCATGAGTTCTTAGATTTAATTAAGTAAAAAATGATTTTATGTTAATTGACTATTTTTAATGAGGATGATGAAACTGGAAATAGTAGATACTTTCAGTAATGTTTGGTATCATTAACATTACTTAAAATGTACCAAAAGAAATTAAAATATAATTTAAATTGGTACAATATACATTTTTTTATAATTAATGAACCGTAATTTTTCAGATGAACCCCTACATGATTGTATGTTAAGTTTTTGAGGTAGATAATTTTCCTTGCCCTTTATAATTGTTGGGAAGACTATGAGTAATAATGAATTAGAGTTATTCGTGGTGAATTGGAATCTTTTATCATTATACTTGTCAATTTGGTTTGTTTGGTAAAATTGTTGTAACCAACATGTCAATTGCATTTGTTTTTCAATTTGTTTGATAGATATGCTTGATATAGGATTTGAATAATTGAGTCAATAAAATCATATTGGTGAGGCAACATGCACGTTTATATTTAGTGCAACATGCCATTAAGGCTTGTGCACAATCTGTGAACTGCAATTTCAAGAATTTTCTGGCTTAAAATTATGTTAACAATATGTTAACTGTGACGAAAGTTCTGGATTCGAAATTCACCTCATTGCTAATTTACAAAGAAATAATTATTTTAAACGTAGATCCTTGCAAACCAAATCCTTGCAAACTAATGAATGGATCCTTTTGAGAGTGAATTTTAGCATACATACTGGTTTCACAATATGTTAAGCCATCAATTAAATCCGATTCTTGCAAATCAATAGGGGTTCTTCTTCAAGAAAAGTGTTGAATCCACAAATTCTTTGTTGTATTGTGCATCCATGTTGACATGTAAAGAAAATGGGTATATAAACACTGTAGAAACAACTTAGATAAGATCTAAGAAGTTTCTAATGTACTCGAATCTCTAGAATTTGTTACATAGATTTTGCTAGAAGAAAGTTTCTAGAGAGATTATACTATTCGGTTGTACATTGTTTTAAGGGATGTATGTATTTTTATAAAATTCTGGAAAAGTATTATTCAAACAGTACATTGAATTTCGAGATCACTGTAATTTTTCTGGAATTGTTTTGATTTTTAAGCGCTCGAAACAAATGTTTGAACAACCATATGCTCACCCAACGGTTTTGATATACCCTTCGTTGAACAATGTTTTCAGGACTGTATATATTTTTCTAAAATTCTGAACAAAATGTAAAATCAAATACCAGAATGATTTTCGAGTCTACAATAATTTTTGTGGATTTATTTGGATTTATTAAGTACTCGAAAATGATTTTTGAATAGCCATATGTTCATATGAAATTGTTGAATTGTTGAAAACCCTATTCGGATGAACTGTGTTTTTGGATGAACAGTGATTCCAATTTCCCTGTTCACAAAACGTTGTTCACGTATTGTTCACACAATTAAAATGGTCCTAAAATTGTTTTGGATTTTATTTTATTAATTATTGTGAATATATTTGGCTATTCTAGTATTTTGATTTTTGATTATCATTAAAATTAATTGAATTATTCTAACTTGTATGATAATTTAATTAGATTTTAATGTTATAAATGTTTTATTAATAGCACTAACATGATTAGTTGTTAATTTTATTTATATTGATTATAAATAATATTAAATAGTTAGTAATTAAATTAAAGGCCTTAATTAATTATTTAAAACCCATGAGTTATTGATTTGGTTGTTTCATTTGATGTACAATTTATTCCATATGTGTTATAATTGTGTGTACCTTGTGTGACATCCTTTCATGTTTTAATTTATTTATTTCATGTATTTTATATATTTGATATATATGGTGGATGTTTATTTCATTGTGAATGATTGTTGGGAGAAGTGATATGATCTAGGTTTTGAAATACAGTCTGCCCGCTGTGTTTTATATGACGAATTGTGTCAAAATGAAATATAGCCTTCGTGCTATTTTTATGACGACTTGTGTCACATTTATTTTATTGTTTATTACATTGACCTGCGTGTACATTATTTATCACCACGTCATATTGTAATCAATAGAAGACGAAGCCATCCAAGGAACTGAAGGAGGACTGAAGATTAAGTCTAGTTAGTCTTTCGGTTTTAAATCATATCACTAATCCCACTTATTTTCATGCTAATATGATATATATTCTTGATTGAGTGAATGTATATATGCATGTATGATCATGATTATATGTTATAACTAATCATACCTTAAGTCAAGTAATTTGCCATACCTGACCCTAAAGTCGGAATAAGACATATGTGTGCATGGACCTGCCAGATTGGCACACATGACATGTCCTATGACTTGATCCAGTTGGAATGATCGAATGATTTTCGATTCAGAATCAGGCTTTGATTGTTCATTCTGGTTTACATCAGTAGACCCAGGTTACTTGAACAGTGATTCCCAAAATAAGATTTGGGCCTGTTGGCAAAAGTTCTCACTAATCCAATCTAGTAAGATTTTTTGTGACACCGATAGTTATTCCTGGCATAAAAGGTGATCATTCACCTACTCACATGATTGGTAGTCGAAATGTTGCGTGCTGCCGTTCGATTATTAATTGTTGGAGTTCTCGGTGTTGGAATATCCCGGGGTTGCAAGACACAATGAACTACGATAATTCATATGTCTAGAAAACCCTAATTCGTTGATCGTTAGAACTTACACAATAGAACTAGCTCATAGAAGTATATGTTTAAAGATAGTGTGAATATGCTACAACTAACATAAACAAAGAGTGTGGCTACAAAGATATACCTTTGAAGCGTGAGCGGAAGCGATATGATCTTCAAGTGCTTATCCCCACACCTTGCTCCTTGCTTTCTTCTTGAAGAAATTTCTATCACCAAGGTGATATGGAACTACTATGAAATAGTCCACACCAATACCTTAGATAGCAATAAGACACACTTGGACTAGTGTGTGTTATTGAGGAGTGTGTAGTCTAACTACTATAGCAAACTATAGAACAATTTCTATACTCTAACACTTAGACTTTTGCTAGAGGGTTTGAAGATGAAGTGTGTGTGTTTGTTTTCTCTAACAAGAGTTGTGTGATACTTAGCTTGATTCTCTACCCATTCTATATCATCTTATGATATAGAATGGATGATGAAACACATTATACACTAAACAAACACATTAACCATCCATATGGTTAATGCCTCTTGGTCCATGGAAGATTCTCTTACAAGAGTTCTTCCCAAGATTTACAAAGCCTTCCCAAGGCATAAAGTAGCCACCAAGATGTCAACCATTCATGATGATGGAATTAATTAATCTTAATTAATTAATTAAATCATATCTTATTTAATTAATACATTAATTAATTAAATCATTTCAATAAATGATAATATATATATATATATATATCTCACATATATATATATATATACATAAACCCCAAATGGTATGTCCGGAACCAATTCCGGGCGCACCATCGGTTCGGTCGGGACACGATCTCGATCGAACCGAAATTCCTCAATATGGATCAAATCCCTTATTCACTTTCGGGTCACTACTCGAAAGTATCTTCGGTTATTGTTACGTGTGTGACCTCATAGCCCGAGTAACGAAGGCATCGGGATTCAACGTATAAGACCGTATACACGAATCCCGAAGATCATCGTGAGAGCCTAGTCTGCCATTCGATGACCCCCGGCATTATCTCGGGTGAGACTACTGATAGTTCAGATAACTATCGGTTGTTGAACCGTATATATAGATGATATAGTTCACGGGCATTAATTGAGGAAATTGACACATCAATTCCCAACACTCCCACTTGCCCTTGGACTATTACCAATGTCTTGGATGTACACTTGCATCCTTGTCACATGATTCCCTTTGTCCTCGGTTTTCGTCATAGGCTAAAGCAAGAAAGCGTGTCGCCAACTCCTATGACATAATTTCTCGGAACACGAGATAGTCTCACTCCCGTTCATAACGGGTGAATTCATAAGTAAGACTCACTCTCCGAGTGGCCAGAAAAACCTTCCCTGTATACCAGGGTGGACAAAGACCCTACCAATGCATCACCGATCATCTCACCACTACATTCACATAAGACCCAACGTACCCCATTACCACCAGTAACGGATGGGTCCGGAAGTAGTCAAAGCCTCATGCTCACGTAGCATGAGAATGATATGCATGTAGGTCTCAGAACCTCTATCATATGGCTCGTGTGAAATATAGGACACAAGATCTCTTCTATAATTTCACAACGGTCACTGTCCAGTACCATGTCAAGACTCTCTTGACAATGAACCCATGTAATGATTTGGACCATCCTTTTGACTTAAGAAACAAAGTCAAACGAATCATTACACACTAGTTTGGTTGTGTCCGTTCCCAAAACGCTGGGACACACCACTAGGGACAATGTAATCACCACAGTTCTTGTCTTGAAAAAGGGGTTCCTTAGCCAATACACTTATTGGCTCCTCTTCAAGAACTCGTGATTACATGGGAATTAAAATATTTATCATACAACTATGATTAAATATTCAATTGTTTATTCAAGTGCTATAAAAGAATAGGCAATCAATTAAACAAGAAGTAATACTTTTATTCAACAATAAGAGTTTTACGAAAGTATACTTCATACATATAAATCAAATAAACTGAAATAAAGCTCCCACTAAGACTAAGACCACTCGGACCTAAGTCTAAGTCCAATAGCTGAAGTATGGAACTCATGTTTGGTCTGAGGCAATGGTTTAGTCAAGGGATCAGCTGCGTTGTCGTCTGTATCTACTTTGGATACTTTGATGTCACCTCTCTGGAACATTTCACGGACGAGGTGATACTTCCTGAGGACATGCTTGGACTTATGATGAGCCCTGGGTTCCTTAGCCTGTGCTATGGCTCCAGTGTTATCACATAACAACTCAATTGGACCATCAACGCTAGGAACTACCCCAAGCTCAGTCATAAACTTCTTAAGCCAACATGCCTCCTTGGCTGCTTCAGAAGCTGCAATGTACCCGGCCTCCGTAGTAGAATCTGCAACTGTGTCCTGCTTGGAACTCTTCCAACAGATGGCTCCACCGTTCAGGCAGAATACAAACCCGGTTTGAGAACGAAAATCGTCTCGATCGGTTTGGAAACTGGCATCGGTGAAACCTTTTGCAATCAACTCCTCATCTCCGCCATATACCAGAAACATATCCTTAGTCCTTCTCAAGTACTTAAGGATAGATTTCACAGCGGTCCAATGGCTGTTGCCTGGATTCGCTTGATATCGGCTGGTCAGACTCAGAGCGTACGATACGTCTGGTCTAGTGCACAACATGGCATACATGATAGATCCTATGGCTGAAGCATACGGGACTCTACTCATGTTCTCCTTCTCGACGTCAGTGGTGGGGCACTGACTTTTGTCGAGAATAGTGCCAGTTGTCATAGGCAGTATTCCCTTTTTGGAATCGATCATATCAAATCGTCTCAGAACCTTATCAATATAAGTGTCCTGTCTCAGGCCAATCAACCTATTGGCTCGATCCCGATATATCTTGATTCCAAGGATATACTGCGCCTCTCCTAAGTCCTTCATCGAGAAACACTTACACAACCATCTCTTGACTGACTCAAGGAGTGGTTTGTTGTTTCCAATGATCAGTATGTCATCTACATACAGGACTATAAATGCAATGTGGCTCCCACTTACCTTCTTGTATACACAAGCATCCTCCTCATTCTGAATGAAGTCAAATTCTTTAATTGCTTCATTGAATCGGAGGTTCCAACTGCGAGAAGCTTGCTTGAGTCCATAAATGGATCTTTGAAGCTTACATACCTTCTTAGGTCCTTTTGGACATGTAAAGCCTGGAGGTTGTGTCATGTACACATCCTCCTCAAGGTTTCCATTAAGGAAAGCGGTCTTTACATCCATTTGCCATATCTCATAGTCATAATATGCGGCAATGGCTAAGAGGATCCGAATAGACTTGAACATGACTACCGGTGAGTAGGTTTCATCATAGTCAATACCATGAATTTGTTTGAAACCCTTCGCCACTAGTCTAGCCTTATAAACATGGACATTTCCATCTTTATCAAGCTTTTTCTTAAAGACCCACTTACACTCGATAGGTCTAGCACCTTCGGGTAAGTGAACCAATGTCCAGACATCATTCTGGTACATAGAGTCTATCTCGGATTTCATGGCTTCAAGCCATGACTCGCTATCTGGCCCTTTCATTGCGGCTTCATAAGTATAAGGCTCGTCGTCTTCTATCAAGAAGGATTCCCCATACCATCTATCGGGAACATGACGAGTCCTACTGGATTTCCTAAGGGTCGGTACTTCTTCAGGAGTTTCATCTACCGTGGATCTAGGGTCCAAGATAGGATCCATCATGAATGGAGGATCTACTTCCTGAAGTGAGCCTGCCGAGTTCGTTAACTCGACTTGCTCATTTGATGAGACACTTGGGTTCAATAACCCATCTCTCTCATTCAATGAGTTTCTTGAGTTCGACAACTCAACTTGCTCATTAAACGTGTCGAATGAGTTCATTAACTCATTCGGCTCATCATCTTGAACTTCTTCAAGTTGTACCGTATTTCTGACATTTCCTGATAAGAACTCTTTCTCAAGGAAATGTGCTGTCCTAGCCACGAAAATCTTATTTTCTGGCTTAAGGTAGAAATAATACCCTTTGGTTTCCTTTGGATAACCAATGAAATGGCACAAGTCAGCCTTTGGGCCTAGCTTGTCTACGTTCAATTTCTTGACGTAGGCCAAGCAACCCCAAACCCTGAGGAAGCTAATCTTGGGACGTTTCCCAAACCACATCTCATATGGTACTTTCTCAGCTGACTTGGTTGGACAATTATTTAAGGTAAGTGCGGCAGTTTGCAACGCGTAACCCCAGAAGCTGACATGTAGGTCGGTTCGACTCATCATGGATCGCAAACTGTCTAACAGAGTGCGATTCCTCCTTTCGGACACACCATTATGCTGTGGTGTTCCGGCCGGTGTGAGTTGTGAAACAATTCCACAATCTCTAAGATGAGCGTCAAACTCGTGGCTCATATATTCGCCTCCTCGATCGGATCGAAGAGTCTTAATAGTCTTGCCGAGTTGATTCTCTACTTCATTTTGGAATTCTTTGAACTTTTCAAAGGCTTCACTCTTGTGCTTCATTAGATAGACATAGCCATAACGGCTAAAGTCATCCGTGAAGGTAATGAAGTAGGGAAAACCATCTCTTGCAGGAGTGTTCATTGGACCACATACATCGGTATGTATTATCCCCAATAAATCACTTGCCCTTTCACTCGTTCCAGTGAAAGGTGATTTGGTCATCTTGCCCAAAAGGCATGATTCGCATTGGTCATATGATTCAAAATCAAGTGACTCAATAATTCCACTTTCGTGGAGTTTCTTGATGCGATTTTCATTTATATGACCAAGTCTGCAATGCCATAGGTAGGTAGGATTCAAGTCGTTAGGCTTGTTCCTTTTAATATTTACGTTATATACCTCATGGTCCTCATCTAGTATGAAAAGACCATTTTGGTTTGAAGCTTTTGCATAAAGTAAATCATCACGATTAATAGAACACATATTTCTTTCCATAAGGATGGTAAAACCATCATTGTTCAAAACAGATATGGAAATAATATTTCTAGAAATAGTAGGAATACAATACACATTATTTAAAACTAAGACCATCCCGGATGGTAGTTTTAAATCTATCTTGCCCACGGCAACTGCAGCAACCTTTGCTCCATTGCCTACCCGCAAGTCCACCTCTCCCTTCCGAAGAGCTCTACTGTCCTGTAGTACCTGCATATTTCGACAAATATGAGAACTACATCCTGAGTCAAGTACCCAAGTAGAGTTATTAGAGGTGATAAAAGCTTCAATAACGAATATACCTGCCGGAAGAGTCCCACTCTTCTTGTCTTCGAGGTACTTCTTGCAGTTCCTCTTCCAGTGACCAGGTGTATTACAATAATGACACTGGTCAGTCCCCTTAGGACCTTTAGCCGGAGTTTTGGAAGTCTGGGCCTTGACTGTTTTGATAGATCCAGTCTTGGCCTTTCCCTTCCATTTCCCCTTGCCTTTCTTAAAGGCCTTCTTGTTCTGAATCATCAGAACAGAGGGAGTAGGGGTAGAGCTCTTCCCACACTTCAACGCAGTATCAGCCGTGCTGATCATGTTATGCAACTCCGATAACGATTTATCGAAGTCATGCATGTTGAAGTTCATGACAAAGTTACCAAACTTGTCAGGAAGGGAACGGAGGATTATGTCAACGGCCAAATCCTTGGAAAACTGAGTTCCCAAAGACTCAAGTCTCTCGATGATCCCAATCATCTTGAGAACATGAGGACTGGCCTGTTGACCATTGGATAGTTTGCAATCCATGAGGGCACAAACAGCTTCGTACCGCTCATTTCTTGCCCGCTTCTGGAACATCTCTTCCAGTCTGCAGTACATGTCATATGCTGCCACATTTTCGAACTGAATCTGAAGATTCGGTTCCATGTTGGCTAGCATAAGACATTGGACATCCAATGCATCATCCACGTGTACATCATATGCACTACGTTCTAGCTCATCGGCATTATCTCCGGGTGGTGGAGGAAGTTCTTCTTTAAGAACATACTCGACTCTCTCGTGCTTGAGAACGATTCTCAAGTTACGAGACCAGTCGTTGAAGTTATTGCCATTGAGTTTACACTTCTCAAGTGTAGATCGGAGTGAATTTGAAGTTGATTTCTTAGCAGTTGCCATCTAAAAACATGCGAGTATGAAACGACATTCAGTTTAATTTATATGTAAAACATACGATACAAGTAAAGCATGCTTGAAATAATAATACGAGTACCAACAACCCCTCGAAGTGTACAAGTATACCAAAACCCCATGGACTTGGGTATGAGCGGCACACGCAATCATCCTCATAGTCCAATCCATGGGTAAGTCCTACTAGACTATCATATATTAATCATCCAATGATTATATATGACTCTTGGCGTCTATCATTAGTCGTTTTATGACACTATAGACTTCCTTTGCCAAACGGGCCGGTTTGATGGGCTAACCTGTAGCCACGTTTTAAGTAACCTTAGTTCACCATAAAGGGATGGATTACATTTGCCGGTTCGATGGGCTAACCTGTAGCGCATGTAATCCCATTGCCTCCTATTCCTATGAATCAAAGTGCCCATCTAGGGATGATCCACCCGAAACGTAGGAAAGTTTGACAACTTTGAACTTAAGGTTTGGCAAACACTTAATTATAACGTGGAGGGGTTTAGATTAAACATGTAATCCACATTTCATGCATATCACAAAAGGTGTACATATACGTCAAGAAAATATATGTAAGCATGAAACATGACATGAATAATAAACACTTTAAAGGGACGTGATATGGCCTAAAGAACATTAAATAAAACTAGTCTAACTAGTTCTAAACTAAGTCCTTGGTCTCCGTCTTCTTGGACATCGCCATGCTCCAAGTCCGTCTCTTCATGTCTTGTTACATAATCAACTTTCGCATTAAATGGCACATGCGCCGCGAAAAAGAAATGACAATACAAGAATGTAAAACGACACATGCGTCGTATTTCAATATCAAGGACAGTACGCAGACTGTATTTCGAATAAATACTAGGCCATATCAAATCCCCATTCCATTCAGACTACAGTTTATATATGCATAACACATTATACATAAATCACATAAACATGCTAGGAATGGAATAAAACACACAAGCAACACACAACTCACACACATACTCACATTCAAATAATGTGAACATAGTCATACATGCATATCATAACCTTTAGTTGTCCAACAACTAACATAGCCAATTATCGGAAGTTTTACTATAAGTTCAACATTTTGAACTAATAACCCAATTACATTCAAAGAGACTTAGCATAAGTTTAAGGTTTGAAATTCATAATAACTCAAACTACAAACTTCCTTTCGATACTCAATTAAACAATTTAATTAGTACCGATAGGATAAAATCAACACTTTGACATACATGCTAATTTTAAACTATTTTAAAATTCTCAAAGAATGTTTTGGACTTATAAGATTATTTCCAAAACAATCTCTAAATCACCCATAACAAACCGAAAACGTCCATAATCATCAAATGACTTTGGACTTAATCGATTTGTTTTGTTTCGAAATCATCAAATGACTTTGGACGTGCATGAACGCGTCCAGGGGGGCCGAACCAGGCTTCGGGCCAAGGCGTTCCGTATCCAGGGAAAGCCGAGGGTGCGCGTTCCAGTGGAGCCGTGTCCTCGGCTTGCCTGGACTCACGCGAAATTTAGGTTTTGTCGGGGAGGGTTTTCCGAATACGAAAATCGGCTACGGTTCATATATCGACATATATACTATATGGTACTACTTTAAACAATTCTAGAACATGTTCAACGTGTAATATAGCTCTGATACCATGTTGGAATATCCCGGGGTTGCAAGACACAATGAACTACGATAATTCATATGTCTAGAAAACCCTAATTCGTTGATCGTTAGAACTTACACAATAGAACTAGCTCATAGAAGTATATGTTTAAAGATAGTGTGAATATGCTACAACTAACATAAACAAAGAGTGTGGCTACAAAGATATACCTTTGAAGCGTGAGCGGAAGCGATATGATCTTCAAGTGCTTATCCCCACACCTTGCTCCTTGCTTTCTTCTTGAAGAAATTTCTATCACCAAGGTGATATGGAACTACTATGAAATAGTCCACACCAATACCTTAGATAGCAATAAGACACACTTGGACTAGTGTGTGTTATTGAGGAGTGTGTAGTCTAACTACTATAGCAAACTATAGAACAATTTCTATACTCTAACACTTAGACTTTTGCTAGAGGGTTTGAAGATGAAGTGTGTGTGTTTGTTTTCTCTAACAAGAGTTGTGTGATACTTAGCTTGATTCTCTACCCATTCTATATCATCTTATGATATAGAATGGATGATGAAACACATTATACACTAAACAAACACATTAACCATCCATATGGTTAATGCCTCTTGGTCCATGGAAGATTCTCTTACAAGAGTTCTTCCCAAGATTTACAAAGCCTTCCCAAGGCATAAAGTAGCCACCAAGATGTCAACCATTCATGATGATGGAATTAATTAATCTTAATTAATTAATTAAATCATATCTTATTTAATTAATACATTAATTAATTAAATCATTTCAATAAATGATAATATATATATATATATATCTCACATATATATATATATACATAAACCCCAAATGGTATGTCCGGAACCAATTCCGGGCGCACCATCGGTTCGGTCGGGACACGATCTCGATCGAACCGAAATTCCTCAATATGGATCAAATCCCTTATTCACTTTCGGGTCACTACTCGAAAGTATCTTCGGTTATTGTTACGTGTGTGACCTCATAGCCCGAGTAACGAAGGCATCGGGATTCAACGTATAAGACCGTATACACGAATCCCGAAGATCATCGTGAGAGCCTAGTCTGCCATTCGATGACCCCCGGCATTATCTCGGGTGAGACTACTGATAGTTCAGATAACTATCGGTTGTTGAACCGTATATATAGATGATATAGTTCACGGGCATTAATTGAGGAAATTGACACATCAATTCCCAACACTCGGATACATTGTGTGTTTTAGTAGGATTATAAACACATTGTATGAATTCAAATATGTCGATATTTTGAATTATCTCTATGACATGGTAATCTGAGTTATTTATTGCATTCTTTTTCCATTGTAGTTATCATGTCTACAAACGCTAAGAACTCTAAGACCCTTCGCTCCACTTTGGAGAAATGCAAACTTACGGAAGCAATTTCCATGACTGAGCTCGCAACTTGAGAATTGTCCTTAAGTCTGAGAGAACCGATTATGTGCTCACTAGTCCACTTGCTGAGATCCCTCCCACTTATGGGGAGGAGTTGTATGTCTATGAACAACATATGAATGATGATACAGATGTCCAATGCTTAATGTTGGCTAAGATGGAATCCAATCTTCAAATTCAATTCGAGAAGGTCAATGCTTATGACGCGTACCATTAGCTGGAAAAATTTGTTCTAGCTGGAGGCACGCAACGAGAGATACGATACTGTTTGAGCTCTCGTTGATGGTAAGTTAGGCAATGGACAACCAGCTAGTCCCCACGTCATCAAGATGATGGGCTTAGTTGAAAGACTAGACTCGTTGGGGGTACCCGTCTCTAAGGAGATGTCTGTAGATATCATTCTTAGGTCGCTGCCTGATTCGTTCAGTGATTTTGTGTTGAACTAAAACATGCATCAATATGACAAGACGTTGTCTGAGTTGCATGGTATGATTAACAATGCTAAACAAAACATTAGGAAGGCTAAAGGCGCTTCTTCTTCTGTTCTGACCATTCATAACAAGAAACAGTTCAAGAAGAAGAAGAGTGCCAAAGGCAAGACAAAGGTTGCCCCTCGTGCAACAGCTCCTACTCATAAGGCATCAAAGAAGGATGCCAAGAAGAATAACAAGTGTCATTACTGTGGGATAGTTGGCCATTGGAAGAGGAACTGCAAAAAGTAACTGGCACACAGGAATGGTGGTTTGACCACTGCTACTCCGTCAACAGGTATTAATGTAAACCGATTTACCCTTTGATTCTAATTCTTGGGTGTTAGACACCGAATGTGGTACTCATATTTGGCGAAATGTGCAGCACCTGCAAAATAGGAGGAAGCTCACAAGGAATGAAGTGGACCTAGGAGTTGGCAACGGTACAAAAGTTGTAACTCTTACTGTAGGAACATTGTCTTTAAACTTACGATCAGGATATTGTATTAGTTTGAATAATGTATTCTATGTTCCAACTTTATGTAGGAACATTATATCAATTTCCTTATTGAATTTGGATGATTTTTAGATTATAATTAATCAACCATAAATTTCAAATTCAACATATTAATACCAAAATAAAATGACTAGAAGAGCTCTAAGAAGAAGCCAACAGGTTAGCATTGAAAGTAACATAAAAATTAGAATTCAAAAGACAATTACCAAATGTCAAGCCATTTCTGTATCTTTGGAGATATATAAATTAAGAGAGAGACGAATGACCGATACTGGAAGTAGAGACCTAGAGTGGAGTGGCGTGTAAAAGGGGATCAGAATATATCATACTTCTACGCACTCTCAACCCAAAAAAGCAGGAGTAACCTTATAAAGGTCCTCCAAGATAAAAATGGTGTGGAACAACATGATGTACAGGTACTCAAGAGCATTGCCTCCAAATTCTATACAAATTTGTTTTCTTCTCAGTCACAAATAGATAATCTACAGTTGAGAAATTTAAATACTAAGCAGCTCTCGTCTGTCCAGAGGAAAACACTTGAATATGAGTTTACACAAACTGAGATAAAAAATGGACTTTTCTATAAATAGCAATAAGGCTCCAGGACCCGACGGGATGTCAGGACAATTTTTTAAGCACTACTGGGAAGTAGTTGGGACATACTTGGGTAAAATTGTTAAGGGTTCTCAAGGCACGATACTTTCTGGACACCAATTTCTGGAATGCTCAAATTGGAAACACTTCAAGCTTCACCTGGAAAAGTATTATAACAGTGAGGGACAAAATGAAAAACTTAATAGACTGACAGATTGGCAATGGTGAACAAATCAATATATGGGAACATAAGTAGATACCGTATTCCTAGTCCAGACAACCATATACTTTACCTCCACCAAACACATCAGGTCGGACAATATCAGAATTAATAGACCATCAAATTGGGATCTGGGACATTAGTAAGTTAAAAGCAACATTTTGGGACGTTGATGTGGTGAAAATTTTAAAAATACCCCTTCAGAGCCTAGATTTGATAGACAAACCAGTCTGGAAGCTTCATCCTAAGGGGATTTTCACTGTGAGTACAACTTATCATGCATACAGGGACGATTCATATAAGGGGGAACAATCATCAAATATCAAGGAAACTACTGAAAAGTTTTACAACAAAATTTGGCAATTAAGGCTTCCAAGAAAGATAAAATACTTTTTATGGAGGGTAATCAACAACTCCCTACCAACATCAGATAATCTCATGAAGAAGAAACTTCAAGTGGACCAAACTTGTCGACTATGCAATATGGAAGTCGATCAGGTCATGCATGTGTTTCATCGATGCACATATACACAACAAGTTTGCAAAAACCTAAACATCATACCTTATGTTCCAGACACAAAGGAATTCAGAGACTTACTGGATTTTCGATGGAGTACTTTACCAGATTTCCAGGTACGAAAATGGATTGTGAGTTTATGGCAAATATGGCATCAAAGAAATCGTAAAACATTTGGTGATGAAGCCCAATCGCCAGAAACAGTTTCAAGATTTTCAGAGACGTTTCTGATTTCTCATAATAAGGCAGCAAATGAACGGAATGAGCTTCATTTATGAGCTTAGGTGTTGCTTTTATAGAGAAAATAAAGGGTTATGACATCTTTTACATAAGGGCTTCTATCGGACCTCTGTTGGACTTTGTCTTTATCCGACTTTGTTAGGGGGCATATCGTCTGCTTTATAGTTTTGGATGGAAAATCAAGTTCTTCCTTTTATTTGTAATTATTTTTAATTTCGTTAATAAAAATTCATCGCTTGATATCAAAAAGAAAAGAACTCTTTAATAATTACTCCGTATTAATATACTAATAAAAAATAATTAAAGCCTCAAATTAGCAGTTTGGCACATTCCTCTCACCACAGCAACCCCATGGTCAACGCCATGGGAGTGCAAAGTCGTTGCTGCAGCTCAACATAAGCCGTTGGCTTCATTGGCTTCTAACTCATTTACAAATCACCAATTCAATAAAATTACAATTAACAATGCAACATATTTTGAAGCAAAAGTCAACAGAATTACAGAAGTGAAGCCAAATTAACAATGCAACATATTAATTTTGACAGTACAAACAAAATATTCTAAGAATTATAAATAATTGACGTGAATTAGAACAAAAGCATAATTAAACAGTCGAAAATTGAACAAAAGGCAAAATCAAACCAAGAATAATTGAAGGTTATTGAATCGAAAAATATAGAAGATCACTAGCATCTTAGATGTTCAGAATCGCGGCCAATGAGAGTAGCCACCGAGGCCATCGTCCTAGCGCCGCCACTCTTCAAAATCGCCGTTGGTGAAACGCATCGCCGGGAGAGATCGCCGTTGGAAGATCTCGTGAGAGCAGTAACCAATTTGGTTGAAATAAATGTAATTTAATTAGTTTTTAATGTATATATGATTTAGTAATTGCAAAATTCACCCTCAAAGAACATCTAATTATACCAGAGCTCACAGAGTATATTATTATAACACTAAAATCCCTTGAGCTCCAATTTCCGCAATGGATTGCGAATGTGGTCCTTGTCAAGAAACCGAATGGCAGTTGGCGTATGTGTACCGATTTCACATCCTTAAACAAGGCATGCCCCAAGGATTTTATCCATTACCCTGCCTCATCGATTGGTGGATGGAAGTGCAGGATATGAAGTGTTTGACTAACCTAATGCACTGAATCTTTGATGCACCCTATCTTTCCACATTACTTATTAATGAGAAGGGATAATGACGTAATTTCACATAATTTGTCTTCACTTATACTTTGACCTAAAGTAAACACAAAGAAACCCAAAGCGAAAGCTTCTCCACTCACATTCCAAATTTCCAATTAATTAACAATGCTTGAAAGCATAAAAGAGATCTTTTTTCTTTTCTTTTTTGATAATTAGCGACGAGATGAATTTCGAATTCAGAATCTGTAGGTCACTGGCAAGAGCTTTTTTTCACTAGGCTATTCGATTAACTCGAGAGCATAAAAGAGATCTTTATATAGAAAAAGAGTATTAGATCAAAAGAAACGTGTATTTTCTCATATACATCTCTTAAAGGAAAAGGAAGTGAATAAAGATTAAACTTTCTTTTCTTACTTTTGATTTTTTTCTTTGTACTTTAATCAATAAAAATTATACTAAAATATAATATAATGGATTAATGTAATTATTACGAGTAATTATGAAAATACACATTTATAAAATTTATGTATCGTTCCTAATAAGTGGGACACAAAAACATATTTTTTGAAGAGGAAGTTGAGCGGTGGAAAATGAGTTGGAATTGGAACTAATATCTCCCAAAATGATTAAGATGTCTTAATCACAAGCGTATAATATGAGTATATGACCAATAATTAGTACGTATACGTAGTATCTACCATTATGAACTTTTTAGCAGTTTGCCCTCGTACTATGTTTATCTTATTTATGTACCCCTAAACTATTTATCTTTGGATATGTGTCCCATAAATTTAATCTTTATCATTTATATTAAATTTGAAATATAAAGTGACTATGTTGCATTTACAAGCCTTTACTTCTCCTTTAACACACTCCCCTACTTCCTAACATGAAATGGTTTAGTATATAAAAATAAGGGCAAATGGTTTCTGACATCACTCACGTTTGGAAAAAAAAAGGTCAGGTAGATCACTCATGTTTTAAAAACGCCAGTTAGATCACTAATGTTTAAAAAGACACTCATTCGGGTCACTCCATCAGATTTTTGAAAGGTATTTCTGCCCAAACACATTTTTTCCTCTCGTAAGCACCCAATGTAACTCTTATTAACACATTGACCCCAATCCTGAGATTACAATTTTCCCGATTTCTTTTTTGATATTTTTTCGATTTCTTTTACGATTTGTTCTCGATTTCTTTTTCGATTTTTTCTAGATTTCTTTTTCGATTTCTTTGTTGATTTCTTTTTCGATTTTTCGATTTCTTTTTTGATTTTTTCTCAATTTTTCTTTCGTTTTTTATTTCTTTTCCGATTTTTTCTCGATTTCTTTTTTGATTTCGTTTTCGATTTTTTCTCGATTTATGTTTTGATTTGTTTTTCTCGATTTTTTTTCTCAAAAGTACTAAAAATAGAGAAAAAAATCGGAAAAGAAATCTAGAAAAGAAATCGAAAAAGAAATCAAAAAGGAAATCAAAAAAGAAATCGAAAAGAATATCAAAAAAGAAATTTAAAAAAAATTGTAATTTTAGGATTAGGGTCAATGTGTTAATAAGAGATAAATTGGGTGCTTATGAGAGGAAAAAATGTGTTTGGACAGAAATACCCTTCAAAAATCTGATGGAGTGACCCTAATGAATGAATATTTAAACATTAGTGATCTAATTGACGATTTTGAAACATGAGTGATCTAAGAGGCTTTTTTTCCAAACGTGGGTGATGTTAGAAGCCATTTGCCCGAAAAATAATCATGAGGGTAGGAGGTAGGGGTGGGTGTATTGAAGAAGAAGAAGAAGAAGGAGGTGGGGTGGGTTGAAAAAGAAATGATAGTAAGGGTAACATAGTCATTTCACCTTTAAAATGTAATATAAATTATAAAAATTGACTTCAGGGAACACAGACAAAATAAATAATTCGAGAGATACGTAAATAACATAAACATAGTTTAGGGGCCAAACAATCAAAAAGCCTAAAATTAAAGGCTTATTTTCTTTTGGCCCCCTAAACTTTCCAGACACTAATAGAGGAGGGTCATAATTTTCATTCTTTATAAATAAGGGACTGAACTATTCATTTTTTCAATCTGCCCTTCAGTTTGTGTTTTGCCTCCAAAAATTGAATTGAGATAATTGTAAAATTGCAAACACACTTACAATTAGATTTTGGGGCAACTTTTTTAATAATTAAATAAACTAATAAAATGAAATACATAGTTTCTTATTAAACAATTTCAAAAAACTCTTCTTGTTCCCCACAACCACACCTACCCCCTCCCCCCACCCCACCCCACCCCACCCCGATCGATCTGCCCCCCACCCCTCCTTCCTAAATATATGGTTGTAGGTTTATTATTAAGGAAGAAGACAATAGGGGTGGAATTAATTTGTAATTTATAGTTTGTTATTTTAAAAAGTGTCCAAAAATTAATGAATGTGTTATTCCAAATTTACCCTTCTTTTAAAATAATTTTCTACTGAATTTGGTGTATTAGGAGACAAATTAAAAGGTTGCGTGTAATTCAGTCCCTTATTTAAAAATAAATAAAAATTCGAAGTCCTCTCCGTTAGCATCTGAATAGTTTAGGGGTGAAAAGAAAATATGCCTAAACTCAATAATAATACTCCAATTTGGGCGGCTGTTGGAGTGTTGAATATCATTGTTATGGGTCTATCAGGATGAGTTGGTTCCAACTAAGAAATACTCCTATATGATGTAGCCACTCGGAATTTTTCAAACGAGGCTAAACCTAGGGGTTTGTTTAATCACAATTAATTCCACCTAAGTAAGAATAATGAATTTGTCGCAATTTAATACAAAGTAGATAACTTCGTTCTTTACTGATGATGTGATATTCACAAGGACTCTTAACACTCACAAACAGAATTTACTTAATGTGATATCAAAATAAAAATAAATTATACAAATAATTTAATGCTCCCTCCGTCCCTAAAATTGATACATTTTGACTTTTATGATCAAATTTTAGAAAGTTTTATCAAGAATTCTCATTAAACGATAAGATAAAATATGATCTTGTTAGATTCGTCTCAATATATATTATTGAAATATCTTTCTTACAATTTTTTCGCATGTAAAATAAAAAATATTTACATTTTAAATTTTATTTTATTGACTATGAAAATCAAAATATAACAATTTTTTTATAGGGATAGAAGGAGTAAATATTATGAACAATGTTAAGAGGGTAAAAGTATTAGACCAACGTTAGTACTCCTATATTGTAGATGTCATTAAGAGGGGATATTATTATAGAATTATTGGAATAAGTTAAAAGAAGTGAGAGCATTCTAAAATTATAATAGGAGTTGAAATCAGTAAAAATATTATTTTCAGCACCCCTAGAGCAAGTTGGCTCCCAAAAAATTTTAGCATGCATCTTCTTCTTTTTTATTCAAATAATATAAATATCATTAAAATGATAAAAAGGTAAAAAATATAACACAAACCACAAAGTGCGTAAAAGCTAAAGAGAGGGGTGAGAGAGCGACAGCTCCCCGAGCCCCTAAGATTTAAAGGGACGGTTGAAAACGACCCAACGAAATCTTCCTCCCTTGTGACTTGGACTTTGACCTCCAATTAACTTACAAGAAAAGGAAAACCCGAACGAAAAAGCTAAACGGCCAACCGAAAATGCCACATGATCATACAAAAACCCAACATGGCCAACAAAAGAGAAGAAGCCAACACTTCTCCTATCCACAAAAAATACTAACAAAAAAACCCAAACGATGTTGTTACCAAAAGAAAACTATAATAATTTGACCACGTATTCCTAAAAACAGCAACTAGCGTCTGCCTCCAAACCTCCACCAACACGTGCCGAAAGGATGGGATGAAAATGGCCGAAGCCCGCTTATCATATGGACAGCCAGGTAGCTTGCACATGTCAGAAACAACCCCATGCCAAGCAAATACCTCTTCAACTTAAAGTAGACACCGAGGAATGACCTTTTTGGTTTGGTATCTACGCACCATATTCGTGTTTCCCTTTTCTTGTGAGTTAATTGGAGGTCAAAGTCCAGTTCACAAGAAAGGAAGATTATGTTGGGTCGCTTTCAAACGCCTTTCAGATCTTAGGGTCTCGGAAAATTGTCGCTCTCTCACCCCTCTCTTTGGCTTTTACACCCTTTGCAATTTATGTTGTATCTCCTATCGTTTAACTATTTTAATAATATTCATATTGTTTGAATTGAAAAAGAGTCCTATACAAGGTTAACTATAATTACTTAGAATTGAAAATTGTGAAAAGTAAAGAGTTTGAATGATAATATAATTCCTACCCAAATTCAACTACCACCTAAGAACGGCATCTAACCCCCCACCCCACCCCACCCCCACCCTTTTTCCTATATTGCTGACTTCTAACTCAACCTCTACCCAAAAACAAATTCAACTAGGAAAACAAAAACAAGAAAGCAGATAAAATCTTGAACAATTATTATAGCAGCCCCAGCTTTATTTAAGAATATTCTATTTATGTCAAAGAATATGTGTTTTTGTTGATAAACACATGTACCTAATGCAAGCTTGAGAAAATTGATTGCTGAAAACTACAACCTTTTTGGTATTATCTTGTGGGGTTGAGCTGAAATTGTGAATGTTCTAAAGAAAGACGAAGATGGTTTGGTTGGATTGTTGCAATGGTTGTAATAATGTCTCAGATGATGAATATTCACAACTTCAAGATACCCCTTTTAGCTTACCTTCAGAGCTTCCTCAATGGCCTCCAGGTATATAAAGTTCTCATCTTTAGCTCAAACTTAGTGCCCTCTATTCTCTTGGTTTCTTGGGTATGTTTTTTTATTGAAGTAGGACGTGTTCACATTGAATATGTCAAAGCATACGAGAGCTCGTTCGGGGTTTATATGGTCCCGACTTTATCCATATATAACCAATTCGCTTTAGAATTAATCAGGTAGACTCTGTTTTTGGTCTAGTTTATTAAAAGTCAGTTTTTTTTCCCTTTTGTAAATTAGGCATGACATGGGTTTCGAATTCAGGACCTCGTGATCACTAGTAAGGATCTTTTTTACTAGGTTATTCGACTAACTCATTAAAAGTCAGCTTTTGTTATCAATTTGGATTTAACAATTCTTACAACAAAAATTATGACAATAATTTTGGACTAATCAATGAGAGATTGGATGTTGTTTCTCAAGTTTCTTGATTTCTTTAGGATTTATTGTACTGAGATTGAGCTGTTCGCTTTGATGAATGTTTGATCAATCAAGTAGAAACATAAGCTTTATTTGATAATTGAAGGCTTTGTAATGGTTATTTTTGGTAACTGAGTTTTTCGGACAACTGCACAGTAGTCAGTACTTCTATCTTCTTGGAAAACATGAAAGGAATGTTAAATAATTATTCCAATCTTTTTTAGATGTCATCAGAACTATTTTCAAGTCAATTAATAATAAGTGAGTATTAAATATATTTTCTTAATCAAGAAAGAAACAATAATTTAATACTATATGTCTTGATAATATGTGCAAGTTGTGTTTTAGTCCTCTAAATGTTCAGTGTGCGCGAACGGTCCCTGATATTGGTCGAAAAGGTGCACTTTAATCTGCTTGCGAGGGGCAAGTTAAATTTTGACTATAAGAGGGACTAAAGTGCATTTTCTTTTACCAATACCAGGGATTAAAGTGCACGTTTTCAAGAAATATTTAACTTTTGAAAATTCTATTTTGGCCCTTTTCCAACAAAATTTAATGTTTCCATCAAAAGAGGGACTAAAGTGCAACTTGCACATATTATCTAAGATCATTTTGACAATTTTCTCTATTGCTATTAGAAGCTTTTATTTTATATTCCTCATTTAATAGGGTAGTTAAAAGGAAAATTAATTAAATATGGTATTGTAGTTTCAAAAACATTTTTTTCTAGAATGGAGTGAGTATCGAGTTAATCGAATAGCCTGGTGGAAAAGGCTTTTGCTAGTGACCAGAAAGTCCTGGGTTCGAAACTCACCTTACCGCTAATTTACAAAAAAAAAAAAAAAGAATGGAGTGAGTATTAAGTTTTTTTATTGAATTGATAAACTTTGGTCAAATTTTAGAGATGGCCTAAATTTTTTGACAAGCAAATTGCGAGTCTCTCACATGTTCCATGTCTGACCTAGTTAGTTTTCCTTCCTGATGAGACAATACTATTTTGCTTATGTGATTACAGAATTATATAGAGGAGTATAGAACATATTTATGTCCCCTTCTTCGAATCATATACTCCTTTTGTTCCTCTTTAGTTGATGTTCTATCAAATTAAACGTTAAAATTAAACGAATAAGTACATTAAAAATCATAGGAAGACAAGTAATTCGAAACAAAATTCAAGAGCTATATGACAACTAAATAGGAACTGAAGGGGTGTTACTTATTAAAAGCTAAGGATTCCATCATATTGGTAAATCATATAACTATACGCACTGATAGGTAGATTATATGGTTGCTGTTGTATATAATGTTTGGAAAATCCCTTTGAACAAAAAAGACTGATTTTGACTATTTTTCAGAACCTTATTTTCAAGTTGCCTGAAAAAAAGAGGTGCTTACAAACACCCTTATAATGGATTTTCACATTCCTATGCTTGAATTCTTTGTTTCACCTGGAGTTGTGTTGTGTGTCCTTAGATACTGGAAACGAAATTATTAAAAGGCCCTTCAGATGACATATGTTATAATCTATTTGTAGGTGACGGTTTTGCTACAGGAAGCATCTTTCTAGGAGAGCTAGAGGTTGTTCAAATAACTAATTTTGAGAAAATTTGGAGTTGCAGCCCATTGATTGGAAAATCGAATAGTGTGTCATTTTACAGGCCAGTTGGCATTCCTGATGGCTTTCGCTGCCTTGGCCACTACTGTCAGTCTGATGATAAACAGTTGAGGGGCTATATTCTTGTAGCCAGAGAAGTTGCCGCATGCGAAGATCAAGATAGTTTCGGCCCTTGTCCATTTCCAGACCTTCCAGCTCTTGAGAAACCTGTTAGTTACACTTTGATCTGGCAAGCAGATTCTAATCGTAATGGGCATGGTTGCATTTGGCTTCCAGAAGCACCTGCTGGTTATAAGGCAATGGGTTTCCTGGTCACTGATGGGCTTGATGAGCCTCAGCTTGATGATGTTAGATGTGTGAGAGCTGACCTGACTGAAAGCTGTGAAGCCGATGAGTCTCTGTTTAATACTACCTTCACCATCAACCAACTTGAAATTTGGAGCACCCGACCTTGCAGAAGGGGCATGCTTTTTCAAGGTGTATCTATTGGAAGTTTTGTCTGTGGCACTAATCTGAGTTCGTCAAATATTATGAATATCGCTTGCTTGAAAAACCTTGACCCAAGGTTATCTGCAATGCCCAATCTAGACCAAATACATGCACTCATCAAGCACTATGGGCCTACTTTATATTTTCATCCAGACGAGAAGTACTTGCCCTCTTCAGTACCGTGGTTTTTCAAAAACGGAGCACTACTGTTCCAAGATGGAAAGGATAAAGGTCTATCCATCGATTCAAGAGGTTTAGTCTTACCTGGTGGAGGGGAAAATGATGGATTATTTTGGTTAGATCTTCCAGAGGATGATAATGACAAAGAGTGTATTAAGTGTGGCAACATTGAAAGTGCTGAGTTATATGTTCATATAAAACCGGCTGTAGGCGGGACGTTCACTGATATTGCCATGTGGATTTTTTGCCCTTTCAATGGACCATCTACAATCAAGGCAGGGCTCTGGAATATCTCACTGGGCAGGGTAGGTGAACATATTGGTGACTGGGAGCACTATACTCTTCGTATTAGTAACTTCACTGGAGAGCTGCGGCAAGTATACTTCTCAGAGCACAGTGGTGGCGAATGGGTGGACGCCTCTGAACTGGAGTTCATTGAGGGGAATAAGGCAATTGTGTATTCATCCAAAGATGGTCATGCTAGTTTCCCTCATTCTGGTTGCTACATCCAAGGGTCCACTGCTTTAGGAATAGGGGTGAGAAATGATTGTGGTAAGAGCAAATATCTCATCGACTCGAGCACAAGGTATCAACTCATTGCAGCAGAATACCTTGGCGATGATGTGGTTCCTCAACCACATTGGTTACAGTATATGAGAGAATGGGGTCCAACAATTGTTTACGATTCCGGGGCTGAACTTGAAAAGATAATCAGTCACCTTCCGATTTTCTTTAGGTTCTCAGTGGAGAGCCTATTTGAAATATTTCCAACAGAGATTTACGGCGAGGAAGGTCCAACAGGACCGAAGGAGAAAGACAATTGGTACGGGGATGAAAGATGTTAGGTTTCCTCCATATATTTCCACTGTGTAATCTAGGCTTGGTGCGACCCCTATCGTTTCATCTTGTGTATGTATCATGTAATATACCATTTTCTAGCATGCTGGCAGTCAGCTCAGGAAACCTCTTGTTTCATCATCTGTGTGTATATCCATTTGTAAGTGTCCGATGTTCTAGAGAACTTATAAGGATATTTCTAAGTGCTTGCTCAGTTATTGTTGAAAATATGGTTTATTGGTAAGCAACTAATATGATTTTTAATATTGCGGACTATATATATTCACTGTTCCAATTTGCACGGCAGAAGGTTTTGACCGTTTATCTCTACAAACACGTAAGCATGCATTGGTTTGGTAGGTCGAATGATGATCCCATGCTTCGGTTTGGTAGTTGAATGGTAGGTCGAATGATGATCCCATGCTTCGGTTTGGTAGTTGAATGATGACTCCATGCGTTGGTAGATCAAATAATGATTCCATGCAGGGCCAGGAAGTACCCCTGATATGAATGATCAGGTGCACAAGTTCTCGATGATATGAAAGCAACTTAAGCGAGCACCCTATGGCGAAACCGTCTTTAAAGCTCAGATACTTGCATATCTTTATTAATATGAAGAACATTTACATTTCTGAATAGTAATCCCCATAAAGAGATTGGAGGGAAAACATAGCTTGGTAGCACACAATAAATAAGCCACCTAGCTCCTTTTGTATTACATGTATATTAACAATTTTCAGATGATAGAAAGTAATTTGACGAGCAACAAGTGACTCCCAAGCTAGCGCCCCAGAATAAAAGCGTGTATCTCAGCCCAGCTAGAAACTGTGTAAAGAATACCAGAACGCCCTTTCCAACAAGGTGAACCTGCTTCAGCACATATCTTCTGTTTTTCCACCACACCAGGATAAAGTGGAATAAAGGACACACCATAATGAGACCCTATTTTCCTCAAGCTTGTACTTGAACCTACCACAATGCCAATATCTGCCTCAAGCAAGCAAAGCAAGTCTCCCACGGAGTCTCCAATGTACAATGTAAGAGTGTTGAAATCACTGCTGCAGTTATGTACGATGTTACTAAAACTTTGGACCTTATCAATAGGTGATTCAACTTTCTTAACGATTTCACCAGTGGAGAAAGAGTCCTGATAGGTGAACTCATTTGCGTGCACTGCCACATCATCTATACCACCTGCCACAATATATACTGAAGTTAGTTGCATTATTCTGGAGATAAATATTTTGCGCAGATACACAAAACATTAGTCAATCCAATATTCCAGGACATGAATACAACATTATCCAATTGATAACACTAGGGTGCAAGACATAATTAACCATCTGATAAATATCCAACGCAACAATCTTCAGGGTATATTGCATGAGTAGAACTTCACTCGAGATATAAAACTGAAGGATAAGATTGCCAACAACAAAATAAGGAGATAGAAGATTGAAGACTAGGTCAGAGAGTAAGAGATCACTCAACACAATTCTATATAGCAGTAACTACCAAGTTCTTTTCCATTTGGCTTATTTTTGTTTTGCACCCTCAACTATCTCGGAAGTTTCAAAGTGCAGATAGGTCAGGGTGCAAAATAAAAATGAGCCTTTCCATTTCAATCTTTCTTCATTCAAAAGACTTTGTTAGATTCTGAGTATATAAGTCCCCCAATTTAAGACAGGATTAGATAAACTATACCTAATAAGTTATACCTAGTTCAAGATGTGCGCTATAGTTGTGGGATGAATTATCTTACATCTGGATCTCTTCTTTTTTCTGTCTTCTTGCCATTGGTATTAATGTGAACATTTAAGAATTCTTGTACCTTGTAGAGGCCTACTATCATTACCAGAAAACAGGAACCACTGGGTTCAAGTATATCATAGGCAGATTCAGTTTCATAAAATGCGATTATCCAACTCAAAAGGTATAATAGTATATGCGTATGACAACTTTTGAAGCCCTTAATCTTGACTTTCAGTAGTAAGAAACGTACCTGAAGAAAATGCAGAATGGATGAGATCATCACACCAACAATATGAAAGGACATTTACATTCACATTCAATTTTTCATTCTTCATAATGCTTCTAAAAAAACTGGGGCAACCATCTTGGAGAATTAGTCGTTTCCCAGCTCGCTTTATATCTTCACGATTCAGACCCTTGAGCACTCCAGACTCAATTACTCTGATATTTGCTCTCCTCTCAAAATCCGAGAGTTTCTGAAGGGATTTATGTAAGCCCTCGTAGTTAAATTTGTCCGCTGTAAGGAAAATGTTTTATATTTAAGGTTTTATCCACTCAGGTAGACCGTAGACCTAAACGAATGAGATTTTGAAAATGAGGTAATTTTACCTTTATCTATACTCAAGATACTCTCAATGCATAGTTCATACTCTTCAGTATACTGCTTTGAGAGGTCACTCCATGTATTTCTCAGATCAGCTGATGACATCCGAGCAATCTGATTTTCAGGCTGATTCTGACTGGATTTTGGTGCAGTTAATATGGCAATTTCGGCCAAGACAGCAGATGAATCAACAATAGTACATGTCAAATCAAAATCAGAAAATATGATCATCTGGTCGTCCGTAGGATTATGCCCTTCTAAAAGAGGGATAACAGTTCGTTGTGATAGAGGCTGAGCTAGGAAGAAATCTATCTCAAGTTTCATGGCTTGATGATACAGCCTTTCTATAGTGCCAAGCTCTTCACCAGTCAAAGAGATGCTTAATTTATCCAACAAGTCCTCTATTTGCAAAGCAGATGCCTACATGTTTACAAGAATACATGTTATGGATAACCAACAAAAAGAATGTTCACTAAATCTTACCATAAATAGACTTTTTCAGCATCAAATAAACTAACCTGGAAACTTTCAGAGGAATAATTTTGTATCCATTTCTTGTAAGGATGATTAGCTACATTACGATCAACTAGTGTCTGCAACTCCTTCCCTAAATAGGCATAAAGCCTAACGTATGGTGTCATAGCTCCAAGGGTATAAGCAGCAAGCTTTGTTTTCTCAAAGGGAGTTGCTAGTTTACCAGGTGCTTTTACTCCTTCAAGTTTTCCTGAGGCTGTTGCCAGCAAGAAGTTTGTGTATTTACCACAAGCAGGATTAAGTGAAGTCTCTTTGGCCAGGTCAAAACCACATTCCTGAATAACACAAAACATATGATACATTTTCTTGGATTTAATTGCCAATCTGAACCTAAATAATGAGACGAAGGTGCATTTTAGTCCCAATTAGTTACATTGTGGCAAATTAGTCCTCAAAAGTGCGACAAGTGTAGCAGTACGGTCCCAGGAAGGGACAAATTTTGCAATATGGTCCAGAAAAATAGAACCCACTTTCGCGAACTATAATGCAACACATGTGCCACTTTCAAGGACTAATTGCAATATTACTTATCAACACTTCAAAGTTCAATCTACCCATGAGCCTAAAATTGTCAAAGCAACTTTAGGAAAGAGAAAAAATCTAATACACATATATATTCCATGACAAAATTTTCAAAGGATTTTGGTCTTTACATTCTACAGGTTACCCAGTAGAGCAAATGTCTACTTTTCAACGACATGAAATTCATTGTGTTTAAGAAGATAAATCTGTAGGAAATACTCTACCCTGGTGTTGTTATAACGTCTTTACCATGGTATGAGATACAGAATTTGCATCTTCAAGTAATCTACTAATCTAAAGTTAGCAACATTAAAAATGTATGGTAAGATGAGAAAGGTCAATATCTGTCTTCCCCAGTAAAAAGGGAATCTAATTAGCAAAAAGTTATGGGTTCATTCCAATGGTAAAAGAACATGATGCACCAACCTACGTAGTGTATGAACTACCTAAGACTGTAGGACAAATAGAGTGCTATCTCAAGATTCAAGATCCCCGGTGCTAAAGGGTAAACAATCATGCTCAGAACAAAAGTTTCCACCCTAAAGATTATTAACCTCTCCCTATCAGAAAAATGAGTGTACTTCAATCCCACTATCCCCATCAGTTTACATGATACAGGTAAAGAGTTTAACAGTAGGTATATGGAAAAAAAAGCTTACTTCAACAAACGAATTATGGATCTTTAGCTCTTCAAGAACCCTATTTCTTAACTCATTGATCCCAAATTTCGCATCATCATCATCTGCGCATTCCTCTGCCAACTCAAACCTACAATATAGTAGGTAATAGGCATCATGATTTTCGATTTCTTACTTCACAAATGACCTCTTATCATGGTCAGCTTGATAGTATACCAAGCCAGGCAAGCTATTCAACACTCCTAGTAAGAATATGTAGATACATATACATATCGCAAAACATATTAAGCAAGCCAACAGTCCAGACATCTTGTTAAACAGGAAACGTTACATAATTCGTTCCCGGATCACTTATGTCTACCAAGCTGACTGAGCTAGCAAAATGGGCATCTACTCCATCATTTAAGAGATACACATTATACTGTATATGTAATTAAGCATCGAATTACTCTACACAAATGTCCTATGAGGTCAAAGATCTTATATCATCTTGGATATGAAAATGTAATAAATCAAAATGGCTCATTAAGCTTCATATATATATATATATATATATATATATATATATATATATATATATATATTGTGAAGTAGTAGCTAGTTTTTGCAATTCATCTTAGACCAACTAGAAAGTAGCCTCCTTGTCATTACCATGTGATCACAGGGTAAGGCTGCACACGATCAGGCCACCCCATCCTCCCCCCCACCCCCTCCCCGCATACTTAGGTGGGAGTCTATTTAGAGGCATTGAGACATGTTAATGTATCACCATATACATATATACTAACCGAAAAACTACTTTTGTAGTTTCATAGTTAGGTGACAAAAGTTATTAAATGCACCACAAGAATAGATTTACGGAATATACTTTTGTAACTCGGACCTATTCATTGCAAGGAATCGAACATGAGACTATCAATGCGAGTGATATCCGTTCCCTCTGGCCACTAACCTAACTCTAGTAATTAACATACACCAACATAATCAGGAGTATAATAAAGCATGCAAAAATTGACTTCCTGAATCAACAAAACAGTAATAAGAAAAGTAAAAACAGTAATCTCCTTACGCTTGAGCAAAAGCTTTAAGAAAATGAACACCCTGAGCAATGTAACCCTTAAAAGTATCAACTTTCAAATCACCCGAAGCCAAACAAACGACAAATGGCGAATACAAAGCGAACGTAGACTCTCTTTGGAATTTTATCCAACACTTTCTAGCAATACCCACAACTTCATCTACAGGCAACTTGGAAGCAGATTTCTCCATTACACTTTTTCCAGTGAAGGGTAAGTGGAGATATCTTGTTGGGCAAGTGGACAATCTTATTGGGACAAATGGGTTTGTTCTTGAAATACAAGAAAGGGATCGAAAGAATGAGATTGATTTGAGAGATGTGAGGAGTGAAGAGGATGGGTTTAGGTGGAAAATAGGATGCATCAAGTTGGGTTTTTTATGATTTCTTGGATTTTTCTTTCTTACCTCTTTCAAGTTTCTTGATCATATTTATGTTCAATAGGAAAATAGGATGCACTAATTGTTTTGTCACATGGAAAGCTTCTAGTTTAGTTGTATTCGGATGGAACTTTCCTCCAATTGGTCTCAGATTTCGACGTTTCAATAGTCACATCGAGAAAGTAAAGTTCGGGCAGAGGTTGCTTTAAAAGCTTAAATTATCTTTTATGCATGGTGCTTAAAAAAGACAACCGAGTCATTTAATAATTAGACACTCATAATAAAATATGTATCCTACAAAACACCTCCATCCACATCCTCCATCCACATCCTCCATCCATTCCATAACTGAGAAAATCCATTAAATCCTTGAAGTCAGCCATCAATTGTCAAATAAAGAAAATATTTATCCATCCTAATTCACCTTGAAATTAACACATACAAACTGCTCCTATTAACCAAATAATTAGATAATTACACCGAGATTGTTAGGCAAAACCCCTAAGAGAAAATCGAAAGTACAATGATGTCGGATTTTAATGCTCACTATTGATATATAATATAAATATATAGTGAAATTGCTAAACTTTTGGGTCAAAAATTAATGTAAATGATCCCAATAAAATACAATTTTTTGTGAAAATAAATTGGTATGTAAATACTTCTTAAATTCATTTTGTAATCATAAATTTACAGTTGTATATTGCATCTATTAAAGGAAAATATGTCAAATATTTGTAGATTTATATAAATAGAATATAGTGATTCTAATTGGCTACTTCACTAGCAATTTATTTCGATAAAGTAGTATGAAGTGTTACTAAAATAGTCAAGTTTAACTCAATATTGCTACTGAATGCAGGTAAGTTTTGCGGATCACATGAGTAAAATGAAGGTCCAACAACTGTGTGGTTGCTAAATTATAATTGAAATAGTTATGACATAGGATAACAATATTTGGTTCAAAATTGTTATGCAAGACACAATGGTGTTCATTGTCATTTATTGACGGCGAATAAATGAAACGAGTAGTATATATAAGTCAAATGACAACATTAGATGAAAAATTGTTATGTTGGTTAAGAGCGAACAAGCATGGCATCACCAAACACAAACATACAATCGCATTACATAAACATCAATAAAATGGCTATTCTGAGTTTGATCCAATAACAAACTAATTAAGTTATGTTGGCTAGTTTCACGCATTAGGAACAACATGTCCACAATATAAAATAATACACAATATTGCAATAATTAGAGTTCGAATTCTTGAGTGAAAACACAGGGGAGATCGAAAATTTTGACAAGCTAAAAATTATTTGAAGACAGAAACATGTAACTCAAAAAGTTATGGTTATGTGAGGCAATTTTAAAATTCAAAAATACCGAGAAGAAAACAAACTATAATTAATGTATTATATGCAATAGAATAATCATCCTATAAAAGCTCCAATTAAATCTCATGATTACATCTTTTAAGTCTACAGATATATTGTTTTAATTACTCTACAAATGTTAATCACAACAAAATGGTCTCATTAAGCGTTTGAGCACAATCTCGTCTGAGATATATTGTTATAATTTAAAATTAAAATTAAAGAAAAAATACATTGACTAATTTTATCATGATAGAAATACAAATACTTATTTATAAAAGATAGGATAACATGTCCAAATAATTGTATGTATATGTATAAATACTTTTTATTATATGGATAACATAGGTAGTTCCTTTTTAACATTTCTATTTTTGTTGAGTAAAAATCAATTTTATCCTCTTATTTACTATACCACCTTCAAAATTATTATTTTGCATATTTTCTTTTTGATGGGGGACCACTCAATATTTACATCCACCCTTATGTGACAGTACAATTCTGCTCTTACATGGTAATCTCCAAGGCAATGATTTTTGTCCGTTTTGCCCTTATCAAACGTATGAAAGTAAAGTTTGATTGCAATTCTAATGTTGTGATCACAAGTTGGAAAAAACAATCTAATATTTTTGAATTGCTACAACCGAACTCATGGAATTATAATTGAAATATTACTTTAATGACGAAACTGTGAAGAAATTCGAAAAATAAAGCTCGGTTCCAAAATTAACTCCAAACTTTACTGTCTCCACTTCAAAATTTATTGACGTTTTGGGGAGGTAATTGTTGAAATGGATTCAGTAAGTGAATGATCGTTGCAGTTTGGTCCTTGTAAGTGGGACTGATGCGCAAATGGTCCCTGAAAGTGTGTAGCGGATGCGCATTTGGTCCCTAAAGTTAACTGATCCGTTAATTTTAAATGTTGTTGTGATTTTACGTAAATAAATGCTAACATTGGGTCAAACATATGCGACAAACTTAAAACTTCACTTGCCGTTTCGATAAAACTCCAATTTGACGATTCAAAATGCGTTGGAAAGTTATTTTCATCATCTTTAAGAATATGAGTTCAAACCCTAGTTTTATCAACATTAATATTTTCGAAACATTTCTTTTGACAAAACATACACAAAACGTTGAATCACTTATCGTCTTTTTGTCAAAAATGATTTGGAAATTATCTCTCATATACAAGCTTCGACAAGATTATTCAAGAGACTTTAAGCTATGATTGAAGGCTAAATTTTACCTTTGGATATAATTTGCATCCATAGCCTGATATCTTTAACGCATTTGAATATAATTTTACTCCTTTTTTTGTTTCCTGTTTTTAAATAATAAACTTGAAATTACTTTTTTGCTCTTAGAAAGTCAATTTGAGATATAAATAGTTGACTAACCATTGATTGACCAAAAAAATTTACGGAATAATCACGTGGAACCTTTTTTGGAATATGACCGAGTGAATGAGACCATATGAAACATGAGTGAGTGAATATGGTGAATTGAGTGAAACATAAGCGACGGTTGATGTTTTTTGCCATAAAAAATAATGTGCAACTTGGACTAACAATTTCTAAAGTGTGATGATGAAGAGATGAATCAACCATACACTAGTCATTAATGACTTGAACAAGTTAAAAGAAAAGAATGATGACCAAAAGAAAAAGTCGATATTCATGTGTCATGAAAGGATAAAGAAGAAATAAACACAAGTTCAACGATATGCAAATTCGTTAAAGATATTAGGCTATGGATGAAAAGTATATACAAAGATAAAATTTAGCCTTCAGTCGTAGCTTAAAGTCTCTTGAATAATCTTTGTCGGAGCTTGTATTTTTCAAATCATTTTTGACAAAAAGACAACGTTTTTGTGTATGTTTTGTCAAAAGAAATGTTTAGAAAATGTTAATGTTGATAAAACTTGGTTTGAACTCATATTCTTAAACATGATGAAAATAGCTTTCCACCACATTTTGAATCGTCAAAATCGGAGTTTTAGCGAAACAAGAAATGAAGTTTTAAGTTTGTCGCCAACCCAAACTCTTAAAAATTATATTTTTGCCCCAATTTTAGCACTTATTTATGTAAAATTACAAAAACGTTTAGAATTAACGGATCTGTTAACTTTAGGGACCAAATGCGCACCCGCTACACATTATCAGGGACCATTTGCGCATCGGTCCCATTTACTGAGACCAAACTGCAACGATCACCCACTTACTGGGACCAATTCAGCAATTACCTCACGTTTTGGGAGTTCATATCAAACTTTGATAAAAAAAAATTGTTTTTTATATATTCATTCCAAAAAATATAAAATTGATATCTTTGAATTCATTTTTCAAAATATTTTAATAATGTTATTATATATATATATATATATATATATATCATGGAGGGAGTACTATTTTGGGATAATTGGTATTAGAAAGGTTACATAGTTAAATCTTTGAGTGGATATGATGACAATAATAAATGTTAACAAGTTAGATTAGCTTCCAAACATAACAATATAAATATAATAATTTTTAAAACAAAAAATACATATATAAATATAATAATTTTAAAATAAAAAATACATAGGCATTTAACAATTTTTAATTTGAATTATGTTTGACCATATTCTCCATGTGAAACGCACGTAATATATGCTAGTTTATTAATAAAGATGGTAGTTCGCTTGCTGTCTACCTTTTCAAATGTTTTAACGAGTTTTGCAATGGCAGAAAGTGCTTAGGATGTATCTTTAAAATGTTAGTTTTAAAAGCTTGACAATTGGGATCATATAAAAAAAACAATTATAACAAAATTCTAGTCAACTTTAAAATAATATAGTAATACGTAATTATGTCTAGAAATGTAGCTAGTTTTGGAGGATGATATTGATGTTTGAGCTTGTAATTTAATTTCATTAAATTTATTACAGCTTGAATCTTGTAATAGTCCAAATTTATATATCAGAATTATAACACCTCTTCCATTTTTGTCCAAGAATTAGTTCCTTCTAGCGTTGGTTGATCAAGAACGATGGTAATGATGTTTCTGGTATGTTGTAAACTCCAGCGTACGAACACAATGAGGAATAATGCTTCGAAAAGTTCTAAGAGTCCTGTTCAGGCGAAGGACGTGAACAATGAAGAAGCGTTGTCCACCATTGATCGAAGTATTTCTACGAGTTCAGGTTAGAGTTCAAACATTCTTATTTCTGCGTTTATCATGTTTCTTGTCGCGGATATATGTAGTGTCGATTGATTGATAGAGATAATTCCCAGGAATTTTGCATCTGCCTGTTTTTTCCCTTGATGCTGAAAGAACATCAGATTTTACCTGTGTTCTTCGATAGTATTTGGCTTTGGGATGATTGTCTTATAGTATATCGATGCACGAATCTGGTATATGATAAAATATGATGCGAACTGAAATAAGAATTGTACGGTGATTCACCAGTTAGAGAATGTGCAGGTGATTCGAGACAGAAGAAGATAGCTGAATACGTGCTTCGATATGGGAATTCAAAATTAGCAGCGGAGGTATTCACTTTTCGGGAATTGGCTGCTGCAACAGACAACTTCAAATCTGATCTTCTAATCGGTGAAGGAGGATTCGGGAGGGTCTACATGGGACATCTCAAGAAAACTAATCAAGTTAGTATCATGATCTTAATCCCCTTTTTTGAGTTCTCTGCTTACGAAATAGATCTTCCATACTCATTATATTCTTTTTTTTAAAACTCAGTTATATTTGTTTCGTGGTCAGGTTGTAGCTATAAAGCAGTTGGACATGAATGGTATTCAAGGAAACAGAGAATTCTTATCGGAAGTTCTTACATTGAGCCTCGTTGATCATCCAAACCTCGTGAATTTGATAGGTTACTGTGCTGATGGCCTCCAAAGGGTTTTGGTGTATGAATATATGTGTAATGGATCTCTAGAAGATCACCTTCTTGGTAAGCACCGAAGCACTTGTGTCGAGTATGCTGTTATGAGCTATTGATTCTCTGGAACCTCAATGATACCGTGATGATGGTTTGTGTCTACTCAGATCTATCTCCTGACAGGAAGCCGTTGGATTGGTATACTAGGATGAGGATAGCTAAAGGCGCTGCTCAAGGACTCGAGTATCTGCATGATATTGCTAACCCTCCAATTATCTATCGTGACTTCAAAGCCTCAAACATCTTACTTGACGAGCATTTCAACCCAAAGCTCTCTGACTTTGGACTTGCAAAGTTGGGGCCAACTGAAGGCGAGGATCATGTGTCTACAAGGGTGATGGGAACCTATGGATATTGCGCACCAGAGTACGCACAGACTGGGAAGCTAACACGAAAATCTGATGTCTATAGTTTCGGAGTTGTCTTGCTGGAGATCATTACTGGTAGGAGAGCTATTGATAACACAAGAACCACAGAAGAGCAGCACCTTGTCTCTTGGGTTAGTTCCTGTATAACAGCCGTTTAGTTAATAAATTCGAATCCAATTCCCACGTACAATAGTAGGCGTTATATATGCTGCAGTAGAATGCAGATATGTAGCGAACATATTGAACAGTCATTGGTGTTACCACCATATTGATGTCAAACATAACATTTAACGATCACACATTATTTCATCGTCTCTGCAGGCAACGCCATATTTGAGAGATAAAAGTATGTGTAATGTGTTGGCAGACCCCTTACTAAAAGGGAAGTACCCCATGAAAGGTCTATATCAAGCCATTGCTGTAGCGGGCATGTGTCTGCAAGAGGAAGCATCCACACGACCGTTGATAGGGGATGTAGTTACCGCACTGGACTATTTATCGATGCAAATTGAAGACGAGACTGAGGAAGACGACCAAGGGAATGAATTGTAAGACGAAGCACAGAATGAAGCGGAATGTCGTGAATAGATAAAAGGTAATGTAAGACAAGCACAGAATGAACCGTATGAAATTGAACAAATGCAAGAAAATGAGGCATTTTGTACATGAACTTGTTAACAAAGCAATTTATAAGTATCTTTTACTTGATTGCTTCATATGGTCGTAGGAAAATATTGATTCAATTCGGGGTCGGCCCAATAGTGTACAAGCCCGGTGCAACTGCACTGGGCCCCTCTTAAACCTATTTATAGTTCTTCGATTACGAAATGTTATTGATTTTCTGCTAGAGTCGGGAATGTTAGGTGGTGGTCCTACAATGTTAGGGTTGGGGTGGAGGGTTGCTAGTCGAGAGTGTTGATGGGGGTCCAGAAGACGAAGAGATCTAGTTTTTAATTATCTAATAGTAATAAAAATAATCCACATTTTTATCTATTACTCCCTCCGTTCCTGAAAGATTGTCACATTTTCACTTTTGATGGTCAACAAAACACGATTTAAAACATAAATATATATTATTTTCTACATGTGAAAAAATTATAAAAAGTTAATATTTCAAAAATATATATTGAGACGAATCTAACAAGGTCACACAAGACTATATTATTTCTTATCGTTTAATGGGAATTCATGATCAAATTTTGTAATGTTTGACTACCAAAAGTCAAAATGTGACAATCTTTTAGGGACGGAGGGAGTATAAAAATATGACCCAAAATCTGTATTTAGATGTGTTTTCAAGTTTGTCATTTTCAAGAGTACATTGCACTCCTTTTTTTGTGAAGATGAGTAGTTCAAAACCCTCAATCAAAGCTCTCGTTATCACGAGGAGGTAAGGGATGTACTCAAAGGCTTAGATGACTTGGGTTTGCCTTTGTTCCACTCCAACACGAGATTCTGCCTCTTGAAGGAATCAAATCTACCTTGCGAACATGTTAAGTTGTTAACACTTTAACACCCAACTTCTTTACCAATTGAATTATGCTACCGAGGTGCTAACTCCACTGTTCTTATATAAATTGATATGAGATTCTTCCAAGGTTCTATCGAACACAAATTAGCGATATTTTCGTACGGCATTCAATATTCTCTCTTTTTAATTTGAGTGTGACTAATTTTCAACTTTGAAATGCTCAGTTGTGTATCAATAACATATCAATATTGATGGCTCATAATGTTCAAATTTGGAAGTTGTACAAAAATAGAATACACTGCAAAATTGATGGCTTCCTTCTCTTTAGTCATCTTTCATACTGCATACACTCGTGTTCCTCATTGTTTTGCCTATAAAAAGACAATTGTAGACGTTCTTAGTAGTATCCAATAAGAACCAATCTTTGCAAATTGCAATTAAGAGGAAGTCAACATATTTTCGTAAAGAGCGTTACCAACGTTGTTTTAAAGTATATGTATCGTGCCTATTTCAGTTTTTTACATATAATACATGATCCTTAACTCGGAAACAGCCACTCTGATATCTCAGAGGTAAGGATGCGTACAGTTTGAACCTCCCTGATCTAGTTTAAGCGGGAGTGTGTTTAGAGACATTGGGATATACTGTTGTTTGTACACGCTCCATGAATTTTAGTTTTACTCATTTTGATATGAACTAGACTAGACAAACCATGAACATATGTATATGTACCTCAGTACCTGTGAGTATATGAAGGTTCCACATACTGCAATTGCAGCTCCAAGGGCATTGACAGGTTGTATAGGTGTGCGGAAGATGATAATCGATGAAACTATAACTGATATCCGCTTCATTGTGTTCCCTACGCTGAACGTCAATGGGGAAATTTCATCCAAAGACATATATGATACCTGATTGTACAAGTGATAGAAGATACTCTGTGCTGCTAGCCACCTAATTGTACAGAAAGACTGAACTAGTTAGAAATATTTCGGTTTGCAATAGTTCTAAAGATAAAAGTGCAAATTGTCCCCCTCCAGTTGTTCACGTGCAAATTGCCCCTTTGCGTCCCAGAAGCCCTTAAGTAACACGACTCGGATAAGAAGGCCTGTTATCTTACGACCGTTACTGTGTCCGTTCCAGAACATCTAAACTTCCTTTTTCAGTAAAAAAAAAAGAATATTACACTGAACCTTAAAAGTTGTACATCTATATCGAGAATCAACAATCTTGCCATAGGTCCCTAAACTACTCTACCATGGTAAGGAAACTTCGAAAAAAATGTGCAACAACCACAAGCCATTCTTAAACATATGGGTTCCTAAATTACTGAAGTGCATAGCTGAGTGACCTTGCAAATATTTAGTTTACAAATTATGATGCTTACCAAATGAAGTTAGGTCCAATCTGAGAGACAGCAGTCTTCCAACCAGCTGCCCACATTTGAGGGCCTTCCACCGCAATGGCGAAGGGTGTCAAGATCAACAAAGACAGTAAAGACAAGCAAGCATAGTAGTTCATTCCACTGACAGAATTTCCCTTCATTCCTTTCTTCGAAAATATATTCCGAAACACAAATGCCAGATTAGATATCATAGCTCCCATAAAACCTGGAAGCAAACATCATAAAACTGTACAATAAATCTTATATTCTTAGATGTTAAAAAATGATCGACCATTATATTTTGCTAAAAATAATTCATACCAATCATGTTAAAATTGAGCTCAGTAACAGCAGCAAGAGCACAACCACCAATGATAGGCACAAGTGACATATAAACCGGCATTGGAAACACTTCTCCAAGGAAAAACCTTGAGACTAATACACTAAAAGCTGGTTCGGCACTCTTGATAATATGAGTGAATGAAACAGCCACCTTTGACATACTAACAGTCGCCGCAACATGACCAATTGTGTGTGCAATTGCAACCTGTAAGTACAATTGAGAACTTAATTAATCAATATCATGAAATTGATTTCAAACATTAAACAATCAATAACAATTTATTTCCCAAAATATTATAAAACAGATCAAACTGAACAACATCCTTACTGTTATACTCACTTCATCCCGAAACTATTCTCCAATTTGAATTTCAATTATCAAATTTAACAAACTTTATAGCCTTAAACAATTCACGCATTGAACATTGATATGAATCATAATTATCATAGAGTACGTTTTCGGCCTTAATTATCATGTCATCGCAAGGCAAGGCTGCTTCAGAGTCAATAAGACATGTCGCCATAGATGAATAGTAAAGTACATTAACCACCAGCACTTGAAATATTTTCACACATATTTGAAAAGGCGAAAATTAAAAATTCAAAACCCGACAATCTTTTTAGCAAAGGCCTCAGATACCATACCGGCAATAGAGACTTCCAAAACTCAACATCAGTCTTGGGGGCTTCAGCAATTCTTGTAGCCCATGAAAACAACATGATCAACGAACCGGCAGCCAACGACAAAGTTGAAGTTAACCATGGATAAGGAAACGCATTCAGAACTTTCTTGTTATAAATATTGAAAACCACATTCAAAGACCACCATATCCCAAAATATAAGCCTATTTTCAGCTTCTGGGCAGCCTCAGTTTTCGATAACTCGTTGCTCAATTCCAATGGATGTGACCTCTCAGCCTCATATGCTTTGCATTGCAAATTCTCCTCAGACTTTCCTACTTTTCTTGATAAGGAACCAAAATTGTTGTCAGAAATTCCTACTTTTCTTGATAAAGATCCAATTTTTTTCTCAGAATCTCCAACTTTTCTTGAAAAAGATCCAAAATTTCCTATCACAGGCCTTGAATTTGAAACAATGGGTTTCCACACTTGAGATTTTGAAATTCTGGGCAGTGATATAATCTCTGGTTTCAATGTTAAACCCCTTCTGGATTTCAAGCTAGAAATTGAAATAGAAGATTGTTTTACAGAACAACTAGCCATCATATATCAAACTACCCAAGCAAATACTCCAATGCTATATGATATTAACTGGATAAGTTTCTAACTATACTATAAAAAATTATTATAATAAAATAATACTATAAACAATTAAAAAACAAAAGAATTTGGAGGGGTAGGAGTTTATTACAGAGAAGAAAAGAACATTAACGAGGGAAATAAAAAGTTTGAAAATGTAAGAATTTATGGGTTTTAAGGAAACAAGAGATGTTTATATAGTGTAGATGCTTAACACAGTGTATTTTGGCGGCTAAGGTGGAATTTTACAATGATGAAGTTGTAGAAAACAGCTGACAAACGAGAATTTCTTTTGTTTAAAGTGGGGAAAGTATGAAAAATGAGGTTGGTGTAACGTAATGTAATTGAATATTAGTAGTATAAGATTCGACGTTAGGTTTTGAGATTTGACTATTCTTTTGTGGACCGTGTTAGAACTTAGAATCATCGTTCAATTTCGATACGAAATGATCGAAATAATTGAAATTTTTCCTTTTTTCAAATTATCGAAATGATATAGGGTGGATTTTGAAAAGTCATGGTTTCGTGGAAACCATTCCACTTTTAGTCATTGCTTGCGCTTTTCGCCCAAAATTTCAAAAAATTATTGCATTCAAATTCAATTAATAAGTCTTATCAATTGAAATTTACTTTTTTATATAGAAATTGAAATTTAGTAAAAAACAATACTTTGATCATGATACTCAAGATGAAGATCATGACAGTCGACATTGAAAAATTATTAAACAATATTTGAACTTTTTAGAAACGGATGTTTTATCCCAAAATATTTCTTACATATTTGAATTAAAGATATTTTTTTTTTTTGATAATTAAACCAATTCATTGATAATCATGGTGGCTTGTGAGGCCATAGCATTCAGTGTTCAAAATGTTACAACTATTCGGAACAGAGTTGAAATTACTAATAACAAAATCATTAAGATTGATAAAACATCCAATGCTAGTTGGGATCCACAAAATCTGACAGCCTCTTCTATCTTCTTCCTTGGTCAAAATCATTAAGATTGATAACCCTCCTGCTCTCATCTACTGCTTCATATAAAATCTATTTTTCTTTTTTGCTTCATATAAAATCTATTGTTTGGTCCTTCAAGAAAACTAATATTTTCGAATCTCGAAAGCTCTTCATGACGCTCTCGACTCCAACCATATCCAATAGGTGTAACAAGACTTTCAACATATTCAACAGCATTCACCCTAGTTGATATATACCCCTTACGAAATTCGATAATATCACGAATATCATTATTATCAATACTTTTATAACGGGTTTCAGTATTTCGATCATACGTATAAATATTATGTCCTGGATTACTTACTATCACCACAATGCCACCATTAATCATTAACTTCAAATCTCCATATCGTAGATCATGCCCAAACCGATAATCACCCATGATACCGTATAAAGGATTTTTCAACACAAACATACGCGCCCAAGAATCTTTAACCCCATATTCATTCATCCTCGCCAATTCGAAACTATTGATACCACCAATAGCACGCTTCCATAGTAGAACACACAGGCGTCCCCCAATAGTTAACAACGCAACTATTTCTATAGATGGCGAGTGTTCAGTCGTTCCGATTTCGTTATCGGCACATTCGGGGATAGGCAATTCCTGGAATTCATCAGTCTGAGGATTATAAGACATCAACACTTGTACCCCTCTCAAAGGAAGGACACTGAGATAAGTAAATACCCCATGGAGCATCCCATTGAAGATGTTTACGCCAACAACACGAGTCGAATAATGATCATCAAATGGAGACCGAATTTCCTTCCAACGTTTCTCCTTCAATCCTGCTACAAGAATCAAAGGGCGACTATTGTACCTGCCGCCAGTATCAACATCCCGGTGAAGGTACGCCATTACTAAAACCTTGTACTCGTCCTTTCGCGAATCATGACAAAATCCAATGATAGAATGATGGCATCTCTTATTTCTAATTTTTATATCATATAAAGGAAGATTTTCGAGTACCTTGACGGCAACTCTAGTCAAAGGATTATGCAAATAAAATACATCATTCACAATGACGAGCAATAAACCATTACAAGAATTAACCATAACCTCGTCATATCTCAATTCATCTCTGTTTTCCTGACTATAACCTTTCGTCTTGTTATCGCGTCTCCTTAGATATTTATATTTTGTAATACGATCATTTTCCGGGTTTATAATTTTGAAATCGACAGAATTGTTTAATGAAAACATGGCAACAAATTTTGGTTTATTACAAGTGTTGGATCGGACAAAATCCTTGTGTGAAATTGTCTCATGCCAAAGCTTGCATACCCTCTTAAAACGAATCAAAGATTCCACTGGGAGATGATATAATATGTCTTTTACAATTTCATGTGGAATAAATAAATCTTCTCTAATATTCAACAATTTGCTCATGTTGTATTTTCTTATGGGATATTTAGTAGGATTTGAATTACTAATGAAGCAACATATATATATAGAGAGAGTCAAAGGGCTTACGGAAGTTTCGTACTTTATGTGGGCTTGTTTAGTTTTACTAACCCAAGTAGTGTAAGTTAGAGTTTTTTCTTAAGAGATAACAGAATTATATTATCAAGGAGATAACACAAATGCTGGCCGTTGGATCAGGGTGGTTATGGATATTTTTGATTTTGTGGTTGATATCTATTGAGGGCGTTTTTGGCATTAATATTTTGATTAATTTAACCGAAATTGTTGCTTGACTCTCTCCTGATAGTGTGTGAATTACACTCTCCCATTTTGAAATATGGGAATTGGCGGTTATTTATTGATTTAATTGGCGGTTATTTAATGGATTATGCAACTAACTCCTATTTTTTCTCCACATTGATTGATGATTGAATTCGATTGGATTGTTTGTTTCCTTTTTTTGCTCCAACAATTTAGTCTGACACGTTGTTTCTTAGTGTCGTTCTTAAATTAAATACTTGTACTTTATGGTAATGCATTTAGTGTATTTTGATGTGGTCTTTTTCTAATACTTGGCAATGTAATGGATTGAATCAATTACGGCATTAGTAGGTCATAAATGACGGTATTTAATTATTAATACGGATATTTTTAAAGATTTCTATAATAACATAGATTCCATAAGTATGATAATAGTGGAATGTCAGGATTGTTATAGAATTCAATTACATAAAATATTATGTTCATGACTTATTGTTAGGACGAGAATCCTAATTTCAATAAATGACTTTAATCAATTTGCCAAAGATGTAGCCAGGAAAATTATTATCTTTTATTTTGTTATTTGTCAGAATGCCATAGAACTACAATGCAATTAAACAATATTGAAATTAGATTATACATGTCACACGGAATGTCATAAATCTCAAATGCAATTAATCAACAGTGAAATTGGATTATACATGCTACACAGAATGCCATAGAACTACAATGCAATTAAACAATAGTGAAATTGGATTATACATGTCACACAGAATGCCATAGATCTCAAATGCAATTAATCAACAGTGAAATTGGATTATACATGCTACACATAATGACATAGAACTACAATGCAATTAAACAACAGTACAATTGGATTATACTTGTTAGACAAAATGCCATAGATGTCATTACATATTTTATAATCTGACAGGATGTCATGCTAATGTATTGCATTTTCTTACTGTCGAGCAATTCCATTCTAATTCTTACTTATGAAATGCTAACTGTTTGTCACCACAATTTTGGTTTTTATATGGAATGGAATGCTAATGTATTGCAGTTACATTTTATTGGAGTGACATGATGAAATGGTGATTGATTATCAGTGTATTTCATTTTTTAACCTGGATTGAATGAAATTCTAAGTTATGATCATTACATTTCTATTCATTTGTGAGGATGTCATGCTGAATAGTGAAATGCTGACTGAATGAAATGCTTATTTGGTGCCGTTAAATAATAGTTGTTATGATTTTATGGAGAATTAAGAAAATGGGACTTAATATTGCTTTCATAGATAATTAATCCATTCCCATATTATATATGTGAAGATGTAATGCTAACTAATTGTCATTTCATTTTATTACCTATCTAGGATGAAATCGTAATAAATTGTCAGTGCATTGCATTTTATTAACTAGATATAATGAAATTCTAAATACTTATCATTACATGTTTATTCATTAGAAACGATGTCATGCTAATGCATTGTATTTAATTTTTCTATTGTTATAAAACATTTTGATACGTCCATTCTTATTATTACTTCATACTCATGAAAATTTAGAACCCAGGGACGATGTCATTGTAATACATAATCAAGACATTTGATCCATTCAGAATAATGGCATGATGGAGAAAATTCTTGTATGCTTAGGAGGTCATGCTCACATGGTGCTCACAACTATCTGAGCCGTTAGATTAAGAGTTTAAGTGATATTTTAATCCTATGGTTCATATTTAATTGGGTATTTTTGTCCTTACATCTTTAAGTGGAAAAACAATAATAGTGGTATTTTGGGTATTAATGATAGAGTAATTAGCAATTAATTGAGATTGGAGAGAGGAAGCTAAATGCAATAATTACTTCAGCTCACCAATGTCGAAAATATGAATTCTGGTATCAATCTCATTTAAAATAAATTGAAGTATAACTTTTTTTCTAATTTTAATTATTTCAATCAAAAACCAATGAATTTTCTCAGTCTCATGTCAATAACACCACTGAATAATATACATTGATGTTGCATATTTCTTCAATAACACCATATAGAATTTATTTATATATCTTTACTAGTATTAATCTCATTTTAGATATATATCTTCACTAATAAACAATTCTACTTTTAATCTCATTTTAGATATATTTTTAGTGACACCATTTACAAATACACACTGGTGTTCCGTTCTTGTTCAATAACACCACTGAATAATATACATTGGTGTTGCATATTTCTTCAATAACACTACATAAAATTTATTTATATATCTTTACTAGTATTAATCTCATTTTAGATATATTTCTTCAATAATAAACAATTCTAGTATTAATCTCATTTTAGATATATTTTTAGTGACACCATTTACAAATACACACTGGTGTTCCGTTCTTGTTGAATAACACCACTGAATAATATACATTGGTGTTGCATATTTATTCAATAACACCACATAAAATTTATTTATATATCTTTACTAGTATAAATCTCATTTTAGATATATTTATTCAATAATAAACAATTCTAGTATTAATCTCATTTTAGATATATATTTAGTGACACCATTTACTAATACACACTGGTGTTCCGTTCTTGTTCAATAACACCACTGAATAATATACATTGGTGTTGCATATTTATTCAATAACACCACATAAAATTTATTTATATATCTTTACTAGTATAAATCTCATTTTAGATATATTTATTCAATAATAAATAATTCTAGTATTAATCTCATTTTAGATATATATTTAGTGACACCATTTACTAATACACACTGGTGTTCCGTTCTTGTTCAATAACACCACTGAATAATATACATTGGTGTTGCATATTTCTTCAATAACACCACATAAAATTTATTTATATATCTTTACTAGTATAAATCTCATTTTAGATATATTTCTTCAATAATAAACAATTCTAGTATTAATCTCATTTTAGATATATTTTTAGTGACACCATTTACTAATACACACTGGTGTTCCGTTCTTGTTCAATAACACCACTGAATAATATACATTGGTGTTGCATATTTATTCAATAACACCACATAAAATTTATTTATATATCTTTACTAGTATAAATCTCATTTTAGATATATTTATTCAATAATAAACAATTCTAATATTAATCTCATTTTAGATATATATTTAGTGACACCATTTACTAATACACACTGGTGTTCCGTTCTTGTTCAATAACACTACTGAGTAATATACATTGGTGTTGCATATTTATTCAATAACACCACATAAAATTTATTTATATATCTTTACTAGTATAAATCTCATTTTAGATATATTTATTCAATAATAAACAATTCTTGTATTAATCTCATTTTAGATATATTTTTAGTGACACCATTTACTAATACACACTGGTGTTTCGTTCTTGTTCAATAACACCACTGAATAATATACATTGGTGTTGCATATTTCTTCAATAACACCACATAAAATTTATTTATATATCTATACTAGTATAAATCTCATTTTAGATATATTTATTCAATAATAAACAATTCTTGTATTAATCTCATTTTAGATATATTTTTAGTGACACCATTTACTAATACACACTGGTGTTTCGTTCTTGTTCAATAACACCACTGAATAATATACATTGGTGTTGCATATTTCTTCAATAACACCACATAAAATTTATTTATATATCTTTACTAGTATAAATCTCATTTTAGATATATTTCTTCAATAATAAACAATTCTTGTATTAATCTCATTTTAGATATATTTTTAGTGACACCATTTACTAATACACACTGGTGTTTCGTTCTTGTTCAATAACACCCATATTTCTTCAATAACACCACATAAAATTTATTTATATATCTTTACTATTTATGCTTAAAATGTATTTTGGTATCTCTCATTATCTCTAAACACAAAATTAACTCTAACCGCTTAAGAAATTGTAATATGATTACTACCAAAATTGGTGGAATAATTAAAATACCAATTGAATTTGTCTTGACTAGACTTAATGCAATACCAAACCAAATTATATGAATCACAATAGAAAATAAAAATTTAATTTGAGTACACCAATCAAATTTGTATTGTTTATATGTATTAAGTATTCAAGTTTAAAATTGTGAGTATATTTTGTAAAATTGCATAATTAAGATTCCAGATTTGGGTGTTATCTTGGTTAATAAATGGTAATAAATTTGGAGTGCAATAAATTTGGTGTTACTTTTTCACATTCCATAAAAAAAAAAACATTTCTTAAATGACCATGAAACCCTTGTGAGCATGGTGCTCACAAAATAGTTGTAAGCATATAAGTACAACTCGGCATGATGATATATTACATTAAACCACTTACAATGTCATAATTTGCTACATCAGGACAATGAGATGAGATTTATAATAAGAATGATAATAAATTACTTCATCCCACCTACAAGTGTGCCAAAAACAAGAGCCAAATAGTGTTCAAGATAACCTTAGTCAATGTCTAGACAAAAACCAGTTTAGCGAATAGATTTGTTTCTAAGTAATCTAAAAGCAAATAAACAACATTAGCGTTGTGCCTAGTTAGCGATTCTTCATCTTTAATTCTGCTTCCATCTTTTTGCTCCACGCCATGCTTTCATATCATTTTCCGATTTTGTCGCATAGGAACAAGTCAGTATGGTGGTGATGAATCACATATCATTTTCATACTTAAAAAGAAAACATACTTAAGATAGGAGCACATATCAATAATCATGAGCTTACAAATGAACAAACATTTCAATTATCCATTCCATATTAAACCAGGAGCATATCATTCTACCATATCATAACTTTGATCAAACAGGATAATATCATACTCTTAATCTAACAGGGAGCATGCCATATGATTGTGCATCGACAGACGCCTTTTGAAACTCGGCAAAGATAAACCCCACATTCAATATACATTGAAGAACATACACAACAATCCATGGACTTAAAGGGGTTAGTGGTTTCTCTCTAACAGTAGTCAACAACACAGACAACCACAACCACAAAAGCAAAGTTCCACAAAACATCAAGAATCACAAAAGGGGTTGAGTACAGTATGCACAATCATATGACATTATTGAAATCGTACTAAATGAAACCAATTCAATTCATAAGTAATCACATAGTTCACTGTGTTTTTTGCAACATTCATATTGAGTTGTACTACACTGTAATTTTCGAATATTCCCAAGTTTGATTTTTTTTAATCCAAAGTCTCTACAAATACCAATTATTTCATTGTCTTCAAATTTCAAAACAAATGAAATTACCTGGAACAATGATTAAATCTACAAAGCTTAATTTTTTCAATTTTCGACACATTGTGAACAATATTGAGGTAATATTTCCGATTAAATATATGGAATGCACAAACCAATTAACAATTTTTAATAATTGTAAAATAGTCTAATCAATTGCATGCAAACAAATAAAACTGAGTGAGCACAACAATTGTATTATACCTTCCATTATCTCTCTCGAGCTTGATTCCATCGCTTTTATTGCAAATCAAAATAGTGGAATTTTGCAGAATTTCGTTTTTGATAAGGTTTTCTTCGGTTTTTGGCCGAATAGGTTTTGTTTTGGTGGTTATTTGCTAATTATGGTTGGGATTGTATTGTTTTGGTTTTGAAAGATTTTAGCCGAAATTGTTGGGATTTTTGAAATTCGGCTAGCGGAAATTGTGGATGGGGTGGGCGAGATGGAAGGGAGAGATGAATTGGGTGTGGGCGCATGTGATTTTTTGGCTTGAGGGGAATGTTATGAAGTTGCAAAATATTAGCGTAGATTGACTATAATGCCCTTTGTTATCTGTGTTATCTCACAAGTCAATCTCTCATAAGTTACTATATATATAATTGTCTATAAATTATAGTGTCTTTTAGAGTTAATTGAATATAGTTTATTCAAAGAGGTCTTTCCTAACGATTAGACGGCTCTAGAGTTAAAATTCATCTTATTACTAACTTACCAAATAAAAGTATAGTGTTCTTTAAATAGTGTTATGCGTTTGGTGTATGTGATATATTCTTGTGTTTCAAAAATATCCGTTTTGTTTTTTATTTTTTAAACTAAGAGACTTTGTATTGTTGCGTGTATGTACGTATGCTACCTTTTAATAAGGATGAACATATATTGAGAAAGACAAGCCCACATAATTGGAAACTATTATTAATTGTTTAACTTACTGCAAATGCTTTGCTTGGAAAATATTATTTTATGATATTTAAAAAGTAATGAAAAATATTTACTTATTTTAAAATTAAAAGATTTTCTTATGCTTTGTGTAACTTATTACCACTAGTTAATTATGACTACTATAAGCAATTAAGGAGTTGTACTTATATGCTTACAACTATTTTGTGAGCACCATGCTCACAAGGGTTTCATGGTCATTTAAGAAATGTTTTTTTTTTTTATGGAATGTGAAAAAGTAACACCAAATTTATTGCACTCCAAATTTATTACCATTTATTAACCAAGATAACACCCAAATCTGGAATCTTAATTATGCAATTTTACAAAATATACTCACAATTTTAAACTTGAATACTTAATACATATAAACAATACAAATTTGATTGGTGTACTCAAATTAAATTTTTATTTTCTATTGTGATTCATATAATTTGGTTTGGTATTGCATTAAGTCTAGTCAAGACAAATTCAATTGGAATTTTAATTATTCCACCAATTTTGGTAGTAATCATATTACAATTTCTTAAGCGGTTAGAGTTAATTTTGTGTTTAGAGATAATGAGAGATACCAAAATACATTTTAAGCATAAATAGTAAAGATATATAAATAAATTTTATGTGGTGTTATTGAAGAAATATGGGTGTTATTGAACAAGAACGAAACACCAGTGTGTATTAGTAAATGGTGTCACTAAAAATATATCTAAAATGAGATTAATAATAGAATTGTTTATTATTGAAGAAATATATCTAAAATGAGATTTATACTAGTAAAGATATATAAATAAATTTTATGTGGTGTTATTGAAGAAATATGCAACACCAATGTATATTATTCAGTGGTGTTATTGAACAAGAACGAAACACCAGTGTGTATTAGTAAATGGTGTCACTAAAAATATATCTAAAATGAGATTAATACAAGAATTGTTTATTATTGAATAAATATATCTAAAATGAGATTTATACTAGTATAGATATATAAATAAATTTTATGTGGTGTTATTGAAGAAATATGCAACACCAATGTATATTATTCAGTGGTGTTATTGAACAAGAACGAAACACCAGTGTGTATTAGTAAATGGTGTCACTAAAAATATATGTAAAATGAGATTAATACAAGAATTGTTTATTATTGAATAAATATATCTAAAATGAGATTTATACTAGTAAAGATATATAAATAAATTTTATGTGGTGTTATTGAATAAATATGCAACACCAATGTATATTATTCAGTGGTGTTATTCAACAAGAACGGAACACCAGTGTGTATTTGTAAATGGTGTCACTAAAAATATATCTAAAATGAGATTAATACTAGAATTGTTTATTATTGAAGAAATATATCTAAAATGAGATTAATACTAGTAAAGATATATAAATAAATTTTATGTAGTGTTATTGAAGAAATATGCAACACCAATGTATATTATTCAGTGGTGTTATTGAACAAGAACGGAACACCAGTGTGTATTTGTAAATGGTGTCACTAAAAATATATCTAAAATGAGATTAATACTATAATCTATACTATAATGTGGGAAGAGCTTATTTGGTGAAGCCTAAGAGATCATCTAGGCTATCCACGTGGCACAATTAAATCTTAACATGTGTCCATTTTAAAATTTGAAAATAACTACCATTTCATCCATTTTATATAAACATATATGGTTAGTCATGTTTTCATAAATAACTATTTATTTTTATATAATAATAATAATTGTCCAATATATTTTAATTATATATATGTTTTATTTATTTATGCATATATATTTAATCATATTCTTATAAAGAAGTATTTATTTTTGTATTAATTGTTGATATTTTAAAAATAATAGTAATAGCTTTAGATCATATGCAATTATCTTTTTTGTTTTATACTTTTATAACAATGAATTATAATTTCAACTATTAAAAAATTATTAGGAAAAAAATTAAATTATTGCACAGGCGAGAGACTGTGCCCAAACCACTAGTTGTTTATTATTGAAGAAATATATCTAAAATGAGATTAATATTAGTAAAGATATATAAATAAATTTTATGTGGTGTTGTTGAATAAATATGCAACACTAATATATATTATTCAGTGGTGTTATTGAACAAGAACGGAACATCAGTGTGTATTAGTAAATGGTGTCACTAAAAATATATCTAAAATGAGATTAAAAGTAGAATTGTTTATTAGTGAAGATATATATCTAAAATGAGATTAATACTAGTAAAGATATATAAATAAATTCTATATGGTGTTATTGAAGAAATATGCAACATCAATGTATATTATTCAGTGGTGTTATTGACATGAGACTGAGAAAATTCATTGGTTTTTGATTGAAATAATTAAAATTAGAAAAAAAGTTATACTTCAATTTATTTTAAATGAGATTAATACCAGAATTCATATTTTCGACATTGGTGAGCTGAAGTAATTATTGCATTTAGCTTCCTCTCTCCAATCTCAATTAATTGCTAATTACTCTATCATTAATACCCAAAATACCACTATTATTGTTTTTCCACTTAAAGATGTAAGGACAAAAATACCCAATTAAATATGAACCATAGGATTAAAATATCACTTAAACTCTTAATCTAACGGCTCAGATAGTTGTGAGCACCATGTGAGCATGACCTCCTAAGCATACAAGAATTTTCTCGCAATTAAGCATACCATAATTGTTACAAAAATTTATAATCTATAATCTATCTATCTATTTATCTATCTATCTATATCTATATTATTTATATTTACATCTATATCTATCTATCTATCTATCTATTTATTATATATACAAAAACACAAATTGCCTAGAAGTTTCTCCACTTTCAAACAGAAATACTTTTAGTGAATGAAGACAATAATGTAATTTCATATAATGTTCAAAAAATAAAATTGGGCCACGGAAAAGGCAAACCCAATTAAAAGATTGTTGCATCGATGAGATAATTGAGTTCTAATTTAATATGAATTCTTATATGCTATGCCTTTTTATTTAGTTGCATAATTTGACAAGAACTTTGATATGATTTATGTTAAACATAATTATACAGTAATATCCTTATCAAAAAACGAGACTATAACAACATAATACCCCAAATTTTGACCTTTCTTTACAAAAGTACATCAAATCTTCAAATTACATACACGTAACACACATAAAACATAAATTGATAGTTTAAACATTATTTAAACTCAAAATATTGTGTTCAACTTAAAAAGATACAAATTTTATTCCAAAAACAACATGAAAGTACCAAAAGAACAAACTTTAAACATATGTCTATACTTTTTAGTACAAATAATTTACCCACATATTCATGAAAATCTTTGAAAAGATTCAAACTTTTGTAGAAAAGATTTAAACTTTTGTTCAAAAACCTTCAAATAACATAAACACAATACATATAAAGTATAAAGTTAATTAAAAATATGATTTTAACTCAACAAAAATTGAAAAACGTGATATTGAGTCTACTAAATTGAAAAAGATTTAAACTTTTGTTGAAAAACCTTCAAATAACAAAAAGGCAATACACATAAAATATATAACTAATTGAAAAACGTGATTTTGAATCAACTATATTAAAAAAACGGGATTTTTACTCAACTAAATTGAAAAAGATTCAAACTTTTGTAAAAGAAACCAACTTTAAAGAACAAAAAACAAACGAAAAGGAGAAAGTGAAAATGAAGATTCCTGCGAAGATGAAGATTCCAGCGAAGATGATGAATCCGGTGATGATGAAGTGAGAATTAGAGAGCAATAGAGATAGAGTGAGATGTAGAGAGAGAGTGAGAAGAAGAGAGTGATAGGAAGAGAGTGTATAGACATAGGCTGGCGATATTGCCAGAGCAATTTTAATTCTATCAGAGCAAAGTATGAATATATACCTAATTTAACCTTTCAAGTCAACTATTCTATTTTGCCATTAGTATTTACTAGTATTTAATAATTTATTGCAAGTAGAGATAATTTTGAAAATCATTAATAAATGAACATATTCCATATTTTAAATATATGCATCTTTAATATTAATAAACCATTATTATTGCTCTCTTGGTCATCTATATATTAATTATTATTGAAGAAATAATTTGCAAAATATTTTCTATATTAATTGAAAATAAATGCAATAAACATTAGTATCTAAGATCTTCAATATTTGAAACTGTTGTTGAAGGTAAACAATTTGGGGAATTAATTTCGAAGTTAAATGATAATTATCATCTTTGGTCAATTGGAGAAAAGTTACGTGTTCATGATAAATTATATGAGATCGTTGATGAGTCAGATGCGATACTTTATGAACCCAATATTTAATGGAGAAAATGGCAACCAAAGAAAAAAAAAAGTTCAACCAAAATAAATTCTTCGCAATTTGAACTCGTAGAAAAGATCGATAAATATTCTCTTCCTTTAAAGATATGGAATGTGTTCATTTATTGTTAATTTTCAAATAACTCTAATGGTAAGAAAATATTAAATAGTAAATATTAATAATATAACGAAATAGTTGACTTAAATAGTTAAAATAGGTATATACTCAAACTTTGCTCTGGCAGAATCAAAATTGCTCTGGCAATATCGCCATCCATAGACATGAGTATATGATAGGTTTAATGAAGGGTAATTTAGTCAGTTCACCATAATTTTGTGGTACTCTCCAAATAAAAAAGATTTCATATTTTTTTATAAATACGCACTCATAACAGTGGTAATTTGCCAAATTTATCGTTCTTTAAATAGTGTTATACGTTTGGTGTATGTGATATATTCTTCTGTTTCAAAAATATCCGCTTTGTTTTTTATTTTTTAAACTAAGAGACTTTGTATTGTTGTGTGTATGCACGTATGCTACCTTTTAATAAGGATGAACATATATTGAGAAAGACAAGCCCACATAATTGGAAACTATTATTAATTGTTTAACTTACTGCAAATGCTTTGCTTGGAAAATATTATTTTATGATATTTAAAAAGTAATGAAAAATATTTCCTTATTTTAAAATTAAAAGATTTTCTCTTTTTTTGTTAATAAAATCATCATTTTAGAAAAAAAAAAAAAAAAAAAATTAAAAGATTTTCTTATGCTTTGTGTAACTTATGACCACTACTTAATTATGACTACTATAAGCAATTAAGCATACCATAATTGTTTATAAAAATCTATAATCTATAATTTATATTTTAAATTATAATTATAATCTATCTATATCTATCTATCTATATATATCTATCAATCTATATCTATATCTATATATATCTATTTATATCTATATCTATATCTATATCTATCTATCTATATATAAAAGCACGAGTTGCCTTAAGTGTTTCTTCCTTTTTGACTGGACGAGAATATCCTTATTAAATACTTTGATATTTACAATTCATTAAGGGTAAATTTGAATTTACCAAATAAAATATTAATCAACTCTTACTCTAACTATTCCTACTCTAACTAAAATACTTCTATTACATAATGGTATTTTAGTATATTGCTACATATTATTACGATTCCATCTGAGCTATGACATATATTATATATTTGAGATGAATTTGATAAATATATATATGACTAATTATATTGGTTTCGCTTATTTAATGTTCTTCTTCATGTCTTCTCTTTTAAATTTTATTTTATTTTATAAAATCAAATTAACTATAAAATCCTAATCCTACTTTAACTATAATACTTCGTCAATAAAAAGACACATTGTAACTATGAGAATCACAATTTATTATTTTAAACTATTAGTTTGATCTCTTCCAATTCCTTCTTTGTCTCTTTCAATTTGAGTTATCAAAGCACATATCCAAAATATTAAGGTACGAAAATGTTAATATCAATGTATTGTGTTAATTTGAAATCTAAAGAGCTTTGTATATGTATGCTATAATTAATAACTTTTTTTTAATTTTAGTATTTGAAAGATGGTGAGCAATAAAAAAAGGTCATCTTATCGATAGGTATGGCCACTTTTTCGTTATGTTCTTCTTTTAGCATGAAGCTCAATATATGAATTTTATGAAAAAACCATGAATTGAACAAATTAAAATACAAAGTACAATTTATTTAGTTAAAAAAACCTAAACCGAACAAATTAAGATACAAAATATTAAAAAAGGGACGTGTTATTATATGATTTAAGTTTATTCATTAGATTGATCATCAAAAAGTGAAGAAAATTAACAGTAAAATTATATAGAATCTAAGGTAAATATTTAGATTAGCTAAATAATTTGTGTTAGACAATATATTAAGGGTAAATTTGAACTTTTTAAATAAAATAAAAATTGAAAAATTATATTTTTACTATGATACCATTATAATATATTAGGAATTATTTATGAGAACTAAATGGCATGCATTGAATTCTAATTAGTAGCAATGTTAATTATTATACTTATTAAGATTTATTATAATAATATGTTATACCTATTTGCTCCTCAACGAAGTAATAAGACCGGTAGATTGACATCAATGAACTCTGGCATTTACTTATCTCATTTATTAATACTAGTAATCTCTGCACAGTTCAACTCATGGGCGAACCTATATTGTAGGTAAGGTATTCACATGAATACCCTACATCAAAATAAAATAGCTCTAATGGTTAAGATTTTAGCAAATTTGTAAGAGGTCTTGGGTTCAAACCTGGGCATAACCACAATTTTTTTGCTACTTTATTCATTTTTTTTTTTTTAGATAATTGACATATATTTCATAATAAAATTTACATAGTCCTATAATACAAGCTAATTAGGCTATTATATCCGAGAATATTCAGCTATAAGAACTGTAAAACCTCCCGAGGGGCAACAAAATTAGTTCTTATAGGTGGATATTCAGTTTGCAAATCCAAAAGTGTGGCTGCTATGCTAAGATGTAGGAAAACTCTGCAGCTATCTAGTGTCTTCAAAAAAACGCTCCATGCTTGATGGCATAAATGTCTGATGGAGCTACTGAGGACCTGTGATAAAGAGGAATCAAAATATATAAAATTATTAGACATAGCATGTGATTGTGGTGATGTAAGCAAAAGACTTAGGATAATAGCAGCATATGTTTGTTGTTGTATATTGTGGTGTTGGTGTAAATCTAATTGGGTTGTGTAAATGTTTATGGATTTGTGATTGTAGATATGGATTAGTATATTTTTCGGGTGAAAGGTTTGGGTGATGTAAATAGTGTATATTGAAGTAGGTTTCGCGAGCCTTTGACAATTATTTAATAGATAGTAACTGTTAGTTGTGAATGTTGGGTATTTATAGTGATTTAATGACTTGGCTTTAGGTTTTGTGATTTTTGACCAAATGGTGTAAGTATCATTTCGGTCCTTAATTAATGCATTGATGTTGAGGGGGGTGGATGTGAAGATTGCTTTGTTGCGATAGTTCCAGATTGTCCATATTGTACTTATAGTAAACATAAATTTTTCTTTATGCAAGGGGAGAAATGTATGTTTTTTCCTTTTATTGAGAAATTGTGTTATATATGTAATAATATTTTTTTCCGGAGGACGAAACTTGAAAGGAAGTGGTGATTTCCAGAGGGGAGCAATTACAGGACATGAACAGAAGAGATGATCAATCGTCTCTTGGCCATTATCACATAATTTGCATTCTATGGAAAAGATTTTGGAGGTTTTTTGAGAGAGATTGGATAAAGTCGGTATTCTATTATAAAGTAGCTTATATAGAAAGAATTTGATTTTTTGGGGTAGTTGGGATTTCCATAATTGGGGCCATATATGTTTTGGTAGTAAAGGGTATATGGTAGGTTTTTTAATCAAATGTTTATTTTTGTTAAAGATTTGTGTATATAAAAGCTTTGTAGTGGGAGTTGTATTTTTGTTATTATGTTGCCAGTATAAGATATCCTTACGACCATTAAGCTTTATGTTGGTGATCGTAAGTACAATTTGGGGTGGAAATATTTTTGTTAATAAAGGAGTATTCCAAGTGTGTGGGTTGGTGGTGAGTTGGCTAAGTGGGGTTAAGGTATGGAGTGGGATTGTGTTTGTACTTAATACATAGTGGAGTAGAGATTGCGGTAGTTTGGGTTGTATCCAGTTGTCGTGCCAAGTGTGGATTTGCTTGCCTGATTGAGGTTTCCATTGTAAGGATGGTTGTATTTGTATAAGTCCTTCATGTAGACTTTTCCAGATAAAGGAGGAGGCTTGTTTTGGTGCAGAGAGAGGAAGGGAAATTTTAGGGGAATATTTAGAATTTAGGGTAAGATATGTGGTGGATGTGGGATTTGAAAACACATTCCAACTTAATTTCGCAAGTAGGGCCTGATTCATATATTTAAGATTTTTTATGGCCATGCCTCCTTCCAAAATTGGTAGTTGGAGAAATTTCCAATTGAACCAGTGTATTTTCTTATGTTGAGGCGTATCCCAGAGAAAGTTAGCGAAAATGGTTTCAATTTTTTTTATTACAGTCATTGGAAATTTATATATTGACATGGGGTATATGAGAATGTTAAGGAGAACAGTTTTTAATAAAGTTACTTTGCCTGCTTGGTTTAAAAATTTGGAGGACCAAGATTGAATTTTTTTGTTGATTTTTTCTATGATTTCATTAAAGAAAATTGATTTATGAGTACTAATATCTAGGGAAATGCCAAGGTATTTGCCAAAAGTGTTGAATTCAGTGAAAGGCAAAGTTGACAAGGCTTTGTGTTTGTTAATTGTGGGTGTATTAGGGCTAAAGAAAATTTGTGATTTGGTGAAGTTAATTTGTTGGTTGGATTCTGTACAATAGCATTGGAGGTCATTTGTGAAAGTTTGTACTGAAGTTTTGTCTAATTTTAGGAAAAAATAACTGTCATCGGCAAATAGTAGATGTGTAAGTTTAGGGCTATTTCGGGAGATGGCAATACCTTGTAATAGATTTTGTGTTTGAGAATGTTGTAAAGTGGCAGATAATGCTTCAGTACAAATGGAAAACAATAGCGGGGATAAAGGGTCCCCTTGACGTATTCCGCATTTAGGATAAAACGGATGGGTTACATGGCCATTTATTATAATCGAGTATTGAACAGTGGTTATACATTGGGAAATAATGTGTATCCACTTAGGAGAAAAATTTAGTTTTTCGAGAGTTTTAATTAAAAAGGGCCAAGATATTTTATCAAAGGCTTTGCACATGTCTACTTTGATTGCGGATAAGCCATGTTTTTTAGATTTTGAGGTTCTTATAAAATGAGTGAGTTCTTGAGCTAAAACTATATTGTTTTGGATGGAACGGCCTTGGATAAAACCATTTTGGAATGGTGAGATAAGAGTGTTTAAAAAGGAGTTTGGAATTGGGGTACCAAACTTATTCCTTGGTATTGGGTACCAAAGGAATCTCAACCATTGATTAGTTAATTTTGATCTTAAATCCAATCTAATGGTCAGCATTTCTTAGGGGCTAATTGGGTATCAATTTAATTTATCACAATTCAAATTTGTAGGCATGAATATCAATTTAATTTATTACAGTTCAAATTTGTAGGCATGAATATCAATTTAATTTATTACAGTTCAAATCTGTAGGCATGAATATCAATTTAATTTATTACAGTTCAAATTTGTAGGCATGAATCAAGGAACATTCCATAACGATTTTTCTCTTTCTTCCCTCACTCTTCTCACGTTTCTCTTTTTATTCTTTTACTCTGTTTTATTCTCTATTTATTCAACAACAACAATTACAATATCTTCTTCAATAACCAATTCCAATCGATTATTCAACAGGCAATTCCATAAGAAATTGCCTCAGTTACTCTTTAATCAACTCGATTAATCTGCTAACCATGACAAATTCTCCAATAGGTAATGCTGACCTGAATTTTATGATTTGTTGCCTTATGCTTAGTTTAATTTTGTTTGTTGTGGTTATTTTTTCGTTGATAGTGTATAATGTGTGATAATCATTATTAGTTTTGGTTTATTAATTCTTTGTAATGTAGTGAACGATTTTGTGATCGATTGTTATCGTTTTTTCGCACAAATTTTTTATTTCTTTACAAAAAAAATTTTATTTCGTTTTTTTATAAAAAAAATTTATTTCGTTTTTTCTTTATTTTGTGATCGATTGTGATAATCATTATTTTGTGATCGATCAAAAAATTTTTATAAAAAAAAAATTTCGCACAAATTTCTTTATAACAAAATTTTTTATTTCGTTCTTTCGCACAAATTTTTTATTTCGTTTTTTCTTTATTTTGTGATCGATTGTGATAATCATTATTAGATTACGAACGCACATTGTTTGATTATTGTAGGAGTCGAAGGTATGGCTTTGGTGGAGGATGATTTTAATAAGATGAGCTTTACAAATCTACTTTCGCGTGAGTGATTTTTTGTGTCAGCCTTATTACGTGGTTACTATATAACAACCATCAGTATGAATTTTTTGGTTTTTTCACAGATGTTAATTATTGAATTATTTGATTCTTATTAATGTGCCAGTCTTATTACATGGTTACTGTATAATTACTATCAGTATGCATTATTTGGTTAGTTGACAGATGTTAAATACTGAGTTCATTGATTCTTATCAATGTGTCAGCCTTATGACATGGTTAACATATAGTAACCATCAGTATGAATTATGTGGTTAGTTACTAGTCTATGTTGATTTCATTATTTCTTATTCTTTTAAATTCTTATTTTGATTCTTATTAATGTGCCAGTCTTATTACATGGTTACTGTATAATTACTATCAATATGCATTTTTTGGTTAGTTGACAGATGTTAAATATTGAGTTCATTGATTCTTATCAATGTGTCAGGCTTATGACATGGTTAACATGTAGTAACCATCAGTATGAATTATGTGGTTAGTTACCAGTCTATGTTGATTTCATTAATTCTTATTCTTTTAAATTCTTATTTTGATTCTTATTAATGTGCCAGTCTTATTACATGGTTACTGTATAATTACTATCAATATGCATTTTTTGGTTAGTTGACAGATGTTAAATATTGAGTTCATTGATTCTTATCAATGTGTCAGGCTTATGACATGGTTAACATGTAGTAACCATCAGTATGAATTATGTGGTTAGTTACCAGTCTATGTTGATTTCATTAATTCTTATTCTTTTAAATTCTTATTTTGATTCTTATTAATGTGCCAGCCTTATTACATGGTTACTATATAATTACTATCAGTATGCATTTTTTTGGTTAGTTGACAGTTGTTAAATATTGAGTTCATTGATTCTTATCAATGTGTCAGGCTTCTGACATGGTTAACATATAGTAACCATCAGTATGAATTATGTGGTTAGTTACCAGTCTATGTTGATTTCATTAATTCTTATTCTTTTAAATTCTTATTTTTCAGTTTGTAATCATAATCCAGCAGACAAATCTTCCTGGAAGGATGTTGAGTTCCGGTAGCATCCCTCCGTTCTATGTCAAAGCTAGGTGGTGCAAAGAGTATAAAAGATCTAGAAGTTGTGTTATGGATGAAGTACGTATTTACAATAAGCAGTGTTCGACTTTTGGGGAGAGATCTCGTCAAGTGTCTGCTATCGTTTCTGAGGCTGGTTCAACGATTTTTTATAATGATGTTGCCTATGACATTATGCTTCGTGGGTTAATTCAAGGTATTAAAGATGCTAGGAGTTATCTTGTTTCGAATAATATAACCAAAGAGCCTTTGCGTTCCGAGTGTTCTACCAGGCCAGTTGATGAGAAGGAAGAAGATTACTCAGGGAAGACAATTAAGCGTAGACATAATCCAATCAAGAGTAAGAATAGGTTGATGTCTGAATCAGAGAAAAGGCACTTGATAAAGAAGCAACAACGCAAGCGGGCAATCGAACAAGAGAAGCAGAGATCAAGAAATTAGTATTTAGTGGCTTTGTTGAGTAGCCTTTAGTGGATATTTAGTTTATAATTGTTAGCTACGTTATTGCACTTTTTAGTATCTACGCGGGTTAAGAATGATTACTATATTTCAAGTTATATTATAAGTTGTAGATTTTTAATCTTTTAATTGCTATATTTGCCATGTAGTCAATATTTGTTCTTATTCAAAAGTAATTTGATCGATGCAGGAGATATATTTAGATTATAATTGTTAGCTACGTTATTGCACTTTTTAGTATCTACGTGGGTTAAGAATGATTACTATATTTCAAGTTATATTAGAAGTTGTAGATTTTTCATCTTTTAATTGCTATATTTGCAATGTAATCAATATTAATTTGTTCTTATTCAAAAGTAATTTGATCAATGGAGGAGATATATTTAGTTTATAATTGTTAGCTACGTTATTGCACTTTTTAGTATCTACGCGGGTTAAGAATGATTACTATATTTCAAATTACATTAGAAATTGCAGCTTTTTAATATTTTAATTACTATTTTTTCTATGTAGTTAATATTTGATCTTATTCAAAAGTAATTTGATCAATGCATGAGATATTATACAATCAAGGTAATGTTGATTTTGGTTGCTGTTGACAACCAGTTCACTTTTTAATTTGGTTATAGTCTGCTAACCATTATTGTATTCTCCGTGGTTAGTACAGTAACTGAGACTTGCATTTACCGGTAATCAGATCAGTAATCGGATTTAAACATGAACATTAAACATATAGTTGATGCAAAAGAATAAATTGTGCGAACCAATTCCTACAATAATATTGCAATGTACTAAAAACCTCAATCTAACATAAACATATCCACTAGAACTAATTCCCTACTTCTTCTTTGGTGCACCCTTTTTTCCCTTAACTTCTTTGGGCAGCTTCTTCTTGTTATGACCTTCCCCTTGATCCTTTAGTAACTCAAGTTGCTCAAACGGAGCTGGCATTCTTCCGATTCGAAATTATGTGACACCCACTGGACAAAGCCGCTGGGGATTTTTGTCCACTTGCAAATATTGAGGAACGCGCCGAACCCTGCTCTTCTAAGCAGTTGCCTCTTAGCATCCGCTGTTTCGGGGTGCCTCTCGTCTATTGTAGTAATAAAATTGTGTATCGACTGAACTCTACACATGTGCCGATACCTTTGTGTTGCCATTATAAATCTGTACAAGTAACAATGAAGGAAAAATGTGGTTAGTTCACACTAACCAATCTACAATGCATCCTGTTTATAAAAGAATACTTTAATAATTCGTACTTGTCTACCAAAATAATTAATTCATGCCATCATCAGAGCAACCACCAGCAAAATCAACACATTAACAACTTAAGATTCACTATTGGTTAGTACTCATTAACCACTTCCAAGTCATTACTTGTTAGTACTTACTACACAGTAAACACTGTGTCACTACTCAACAAAAACACATCTACATCATTGCACGATTACCCAATTACCCACAACAAATTTCTCATACAATAATTATACTACAAAACAGAAACAAGACTTCTAAGTCTTTCTCATAAATCATATGATCAGTTATAAAACAAGGAGCATCAATTGGTTAGAGAGTTGTAACCAGAATACTATTACATACATATACTAGTTAAGCCACTGTAAAACAACTACAAACCAAACACAAAAGTCAAGATTAATAACAAAAATTTTCCAGTTATAAATAATGATTATGCACTGAAAATCTCAATTACAGTTGCCCACAGAGATCCGAAAGACAATTACCGACGACATATTTCGAAAGGCAAAAATAAACAAATTACACAATGAAAATCGCAATTACGCAAAAAATTGAAAAATCCGTGACGCAAATATCCAAAAAAAATAGGAACGCAATTACCCATTAAAAAATAATAATAAACGGTTCAAACTCACAATTTCCCACAAAATCACAGAATTACCCAATAAAATAACAACAGAAGCAATAGATTGGTTGAATCAATTATATACTTTAATAACCACAATAGAAGATGGTTTTGTGTACCTTGGGTTCTAAATCAAAAAGGAGAGCAGCAGCAAGAAGAAGAATCGGCCGACTGAGTCTAACCAAGAAGAAGAAGAAGAATCGCCACAATTGTGTGGAAGAAGAAGATGAAGAATCGTCCAGGGTTTATGGGAGGCATTAATAGTGGAATGGGTTTTGAAGAGTGTTTATGGGAGGCATTAATAGTGGGTAATTGCGATTTGGGTTTATGGGAGGCATTAATAGTGGGTAATTGCCATTTGGGTTTATGGAAGGCATTAATAGTGGAATGGTTTTTGCTTCCTTTTTATTGAATATTAATAGTGTTGAAAGACTAATATAACCTTTGGTACTCTAATACCAAATTTTTTTTGGTACTGTAAGTCAAACTCTTTAAAAAGGGTTTTAGTCGATTGACTAAAACTTTTGAGGCTATTTTATATAGTACGTTACATAGACTAATAGGTCTATAATCAGTAAGATGAATAGGATTAGGTTTTTTAGGAATCAAGGTAATAAAAGTGTTGTTAAGATCAGTATTGAAGTGACCTAAGTTTAAAAATTCTAAAGTAGTATTTATAATATCCGTTTGTAAAATATGCCAGTTATCTTGATAAAAGCCTGCTTGAAGTCCATCAGGTCCGGGGGATTTTAATGGGTTCATTTGAAATAAAGCTATTCTAATTTCTTCGGCAGTAAAAGGTTGATCTAAGAAGTCATTTTGGCTAGAGGTAAGTTTAGTAGTGATATTATTAATAGTAGAATAATCTAGAGTATGACAATCATAATCAGATGGAGTGTATAGATTTTGATAGAATGATCTACAAAATTTATGAATATCTATAGTTTCAGTGATGAGATTATTATTAGTATCATAGAGTTCTAAAATGTTAGTGCGTTTTGTTCTATTTTGTACATAAGAGTGATAAAACTTAGTGTTAATGTCACCATTAGAGATCCAAATTAAATTAGATCGTTGATGCCAAAATATCTCTTGACATGAGAGAAGGAATTTAAGGTTATATCTAATTTGTTCTTCTACATAGGAATTATTGTTAATATGAGGGAAATTTTGAGAAACAGTTAATTGCTTTTGAAGATTGACTATGTGGTGATGAATATTTCCTATTCTAGAGGAATTCCAAGATTTAATATTAGCTTTAAAGGAGTTTAACTTTTTAAGGAAACTAGAAGAAGAAAAAGTATCAGGATAGGCAGTGCTACAACAATTTTCTAAAATTAATTTAAATTCCGTAAAATGAGATAGAAAAGATTCCAATTTAAAAGATGAATTTCTTTTGAACAAAATTTGTTTAGTAGAAATCATTAACGGTCCGTGGTCCGATTCATGTATAGGAAAACCTTTAGAAAAGCTGTTAGGGAAAAGGGATGTCCATTCGAAGTTAGCAACGGCACGATCTAATCGTTCAAAAACCTTTATGTTTTTTCTAATACCCATCCACGAGTAAGTGTTACCTATATGTTTTAAGGGGTGAAGATTTAAATTGTTTAAAAAAGTGAGAAGGTGATCGGAGCCTTTAATATTAGATAGAGGTCGTGGGAACTTATCATTTTGGTAGAGAACTTGATTAAAGTCACCTATTATAAGTAATGGACTATTAATAAAAGGAACTAAGAGTGTTTCTAGGTTGTCCCAATTTTGCTTTCTTAGGTGCAGCTTAGGATGGCCGTAGATACACGATAAATACCAGGGGACAGTAGATTCAGTTTTAAGTTCAAAGAAAAGAACATTTTGATCACAATATATAAGTTTATGGTCTATGTTACTAGAAAAACCTATCCATAGGCCACCACTATTACCTTGAGAATCTATACCATAAGTAGATGAATACAGGAGGCATTTAAGAGTGTCATCAGCAATAATTTTAGAGCTTAAGGTTTCAGTTAGAAAACATAAGTCAGGTTTGTTATATTTATGAATAGAGGTTAGGTATTTAACTGTCGAAGGTGTTCTAACACCTCGACAGTTCCAGCTAATGATATTAAGAGCTATTTTGGGGTTGTTTGGAGACAACCACCAAAACCCTTTCAGAAAGTGTTATCATTGAAAGCTGGTAAGTCGAAAGTGAATCTAGCATGTGATTGCAAAAAATTGTTACTCCATGATGACATTGTGTAAATGGGAGAGAGGATCGATATGACTGACCTGGGAGTGAGAAAAGATCCGAGAAGTTGGTGACCTTAGTATGAGGGCGCTTGGACTTGGCTCGGATTTTTTGCCTCTTGTTACTTGACTCACCCACTGTGTATTTGGAGGTAGAGGCAATTTCTGGATGCTTGCGTTTACGGCTTGCTAGTGTTGAAATGGGCATTGATGTAGTAGCCGGAGGTGCACTAGTTGTTTGAGCATCAGTTATTGCTAGATTGGCAAATTGAGGGAGAAAGAGTTGTGGATCATAAGGGCATGTCAAGTCTATTTGGAGGTGCTGGTCAACCATAGCTTGGATATCCTGAAGAGTAAGAGTAGTCTGAACCCGAACCAATGCATTTTCAGTAGATGATTGTGCTGTCTGGAGTGTAATTGTTGTTTCGTTGATGATTCTGAGAGTGCACAACTGATTATCTCCAGTGGTAATTGAGATTGATGCTATATAAGTGTCCTCTGAAGTATTGCTGGAGTTGGATGAAAGACCCGTGAGTAGGTTCCAAAAGCTATCATCAACTGGTGTATAGTTTGAACCTGCTATAAGCATTAACTCATCAACATTGTGAGTTGGATTTAGACTGAGCCTCCTAAGTGTTTCCTGCAGTGCTAACCAGTGAGAAGACATGTTAGTTCTGATGATTGCTGCTATGTTGGGGACACTGGAACTGTACTTGATGAGGCTGCATCATTAATTAGAAGTTGACGTCTAGCCCAAGTTAACTCAAGGTCAATAACACGTTGGAGTGTTAGATGATATTGAAGTGCCAAACGGTTCATTTCAGTGACCCAATCGACGCTATCTTCTCCCAACCAACCTGCTAATTCCTCGACAGTTAAAGGTTCGTTCTCAATGAAGTCTTCGGAATTATCAGAACTCTCTTCAAGGTGTTCTTGAGTGTGGAGAATTACTACAGAATCCGGGCTACTTTATTCATTTATACCTTCTTAATGAATATCCATATTTATTTTTAATATCTTAAGTTATAAAATGAATACCCTAAATTATAATTCTAGGTCCGCCCCTGGACTTCAACCTGTGTAATTTCGTTCTGATAGTATTTCATAAATTTTTATAACTATATTCGCCTAAATATGACATCATAAAATAATAAAAATTAAATTGTACATCTAAACATATTAATTAGAAAAAATACTCTTCACTATTAACTATTTGACATTAAAATATATGAACGTTGCTTGAGTTACAAATGTATAATAATCAACTGATGAGTTAATCGAATAGCCTAGTGGAAAAGGCTATTGTTAGTGACCAGAAGGTCCTGGGTTCGATACTCACCTCATCGCTAATTTACAAAAAAAAAAAAAAAAATAATCAACTGATGAATACAACATTAATTCTATAAATGGTGAAAAAATCAAAATATATACAACTAAGTTAAAATACTCAAGCAAAACATATTAGCAACTACTAAGAAGTTAACAATAAAATAGATCAATAATAAGGTAGTTATTTTTTAAATGTTTATCTTAGATAGGTGGCAAACATATATGATGTCACATGGATAGTCTAGAAGATTTCCTAGACTTCACCAAACAAACACTTCCCACATTATAGTATAGATAGATTTTCTCAATTGATACATGTATTTGGACGTCCAAATAAATAGAGTTAACACATAAAATTATATCATAATTAATATTATCATAGTTGTACCCCTCAGATTCTTGAATCAACAAAAATGAAACTTCTACCCTCGATCGATAAAGTAAACACATAAAAATTAATTTAATGAGTAAGATGGATTTATGATAAATGTTATACTTTTATTTTTTTTGGGACCAAAGTGTAACTCGGTTATACTATTAGAGATCATTTCAGTAATTTGCTCCAAAATTAGATATACTCATACTACTCATATAGATATAGTGGAGAGTGGTCCTTTTATAGGTAGTATAATTACGTACACTTATATTTTGTATTATTATATGAAATTATTGTCATATTTTTTCATATATTCAAAATTCGGTGACAGAATTAGATAAAGATCATAAATTTAAAATGATGAAAGCAAAGTATTCGAATATGACGCAACAACAACGAATCAAATGTGTTGAGAATGCAAAGTTAGCTAGGACCAAAACGAAGGATACTCAACTCGAAGTTCCTCATAATAATAATGATGTACGTAATCAACGTGGACGTCGGATGAATTGGCTTCTTAGAGCTCAGTCGATTGGTTACGAAACTAAAAGTATGTATTCCAAGCCTTTTCTTCTAACAATAGTCATTAACTGAAAGGTTAATGGCTTGACACAACACTAACGTTTCAAAAACAAAGTAGTTAGGTCACTAATATTTCAGACAGACCAAATATGGTCATTAATGTTGCCAAAGGCACTCAATTTGGTCATCTTGTTAATTTATATATATATATATATATATATATATATTATATATATAAACTAGTTGGTGTAACGACCCGCCTCAGGTACCCCCTTGAGGTTAGGCTCGATATTAATATCGAGGGGCTGATTTCTCTTCTTAAGGATGCTACTTGCAGGGAGCCCTACATGGAATTCAGTTTAGGGGGGTTGATTCGATTACTCATGTTATGTTTGCAGATGACATGTTATTTTTTAGTCAGGCAATTCTGGAGGAAGCGGCCTGTTTCAAGTAGATTTTAACTACCTATGAACGATGGTCGGGTCAACTTGTAAGCCGCCAGAAATCGACCATCTATTTTAGCCCAAATGTGCCAAGGGAGACCAGGAGAGTCATTTCAAAAATGTTAAGCATCCCTGAAGTGACTACTCACGGTAACTACCTTGGGCTCCCTTCCACTGTTGGCCTCTCCAAAAAGGAGACTTTCACCTTTATTCTAGATAAGGTGAAGGCCAAAGTCAAAAGTTGGAAGCCAAGGCTTTTGTCTACTGCAGGTAAAGAGGTATTCATATCGTCTATTTGACAAACTATTCCAGTATATGCTATGAGTTGTTTTCAGATTTCCTTTACAACTGTGCAACCAAATCAACTCCCTAATAACGAGATACTGGTGGGGTTCTGATTTTAATGGTAATGGTAAAGTATATTGGCTCTCTTGGCCTACACTTTGCAAAGATAAAAAAGCCGGAGGACTCGGTTTTAGAGATCTTCAAAGTTTCAACCAGGCTTTGCTTTGTAAACAAATCTGGAGATTTGTCTCCAATCCAAAATCTTTATTGGCTAGAGTCCTCAAATCCAGATACTTCAACTAGGGGGATCTTTGGTCAACAACTTTGGAAACAAGCCGAGTTTCATTTGGAGAAGCTTTTATTCAATTATGGACCTCACATTTGCCGGAATCAAATGGGAAGTCTATAAACGTTTGGAGACACAAATGGGTTTCACACACATTCTCAAACAGTTATCACTCCACCGAATCATAATTTTCCAGATCTTAAGGTATCGGATCTCATAGATGCAGAAGTAGGCGTATGGAAGGTTGATAGTCACCTCCCTTTTCTATCCTATTGATGCAACAGAGATATTGCAAATTCCTTTAAATAGATTGGATGTGAAAGATACTTCTAGATGTTCATATGACAATAAAGGTGCATTCACAATCAAATCAGTATGCAAATTTATTCGAGAACAACAAGTACATACTCAACAAGATGTGGGTGGTAGTAACATAAGCAAATCAGTTATTGAACAGATCTGGAGCATGAAGATACCAAATAAAGTCAAGCATTTCTTGGTTAAAGCGTATCATGGCAGACTTCCGGCTAACAAAATTTACTCAGGCAAAAAATTACAGTCTGTCCTAAATGTCTTTTTTGCAACGCGCGTATGGAATCCGACATGCATATTTTTTTTTATGTGTTTATAGCACATAAATCATGGCATTGTTGCAGATTTCACAGATTATACAGGTGACTCAAAGCTTTCAAGAATTGTTTCAATTGCTAAATGAAAGGTTACCTTTGGGAAAATTTCAATTATGGCCGATCTGTATGTAATATTATGGACTAATTTAATAAATTAAAAATAGTATAATTATAATTAATGCTTTAATAACTTAATTTAACTCGTTATAATTGTGCGGGGGGCTTGTTAAGGGCTTGATTAGTAGTATTTAGTGAGTCATAATCGAGTAGGGCTTCACTTATATAAATAGCAAGCTTTGGGGCAAATATCAAAACAAAGAAAAAATAGAAAACCCTCTCCCAACCCCAAATCCCGTTTTTATCCATAGTGCACCAGAAAAATGCGCCGTTCTTCCTCAATTCTGGATCAAATCGGTTGATTGTTGTTGCAATCGCTTCCTAACATCTACTTCTTCACCAAATTTTCTTCGATTCAAGGTATAATTCAATCAATTTAGTGCTATATCGAGTGAGAAATCATGTTTTGATTTAAGGGGCATTTTTTTATTAATTCCAATTACTTTTGTTATTTTATGTATTTATCCTTGTATACAATGTTATAAACCTTGTATACACGTTAATTATGCATGATAATATAATTAAAGTCAAAAAATTGTAGATGAGGTTGATGGTTGAATAGATATGATGTTGGAATAAGGGTTTTGATAGTTATTTTTATGCGAAAACTCATGTAACTAACATTTAAAACTGCTACAAATCAATTGTTTATACTGTGTTGAGCTTGGATAGTTGTAATTGAGCATGATTAGGTGTATTATGAATCGATTATTGTTAAGGATGAGTTCATGGTTTGAGTATTGATTACGGAATAGAAAAATTCCAACCCCCTAAGTAAAGAACTGTTACAAAAGGGCAGTTTAGCATTTCTTCATTCATTCCCATCCAATCAAAAAGTACCCCTTTAAGATATCGATTAGAGTTGAAATTTGAAGTTTATAAGCTAAGTACGAAGTTTTGGGGCATGGTAGTTGTTCGAACAACGTTGGGGCAGGTTTGAAACCTGCAATATCGTAGATTTATGGTACTTAGGGTGTAATAATGGTGATGATTTTGTTCTACGTCGATTTCGGGAGGTAATTAAGGTGGTAGATGATCATAACGTATAAAATTGCAGTGTTCAGGTTTGAATTACATAAGGTGCAGTCCGTTTAGGCTTTAAGGAGGCTTGATATTAGGTGTTAGGTTGATTTTAAGGGTTGAATTATAATTGGGTTGATAAAGTTAAGTGGAAAACGGAGATTTGATAAATAAAAAATGTATGATTTGGTGAAGTTAGGTGTGTGTCCAGGTTCGAACAGGTTAGGGGCTTGATAAGTTGTAGTAGATTGATATTAGAGTTAGCATGGGGTTTGTATACAAGATTTGGAGGTTTAGTGCGAGTTTGGATAAGTTTAGGGCCTTAAATGTGAATATAGTAAGATAGTATATAAGATGTGGACTTTAGGTGTTAGAATGAGTGCATAGGGGTTTAGACTAATTTGTTATGTTTATGAGGTGTAAGTTGAATATTCATGTGTTATATATTGGGCTAGAATTAGAATTATAAAGTTTGGGGGTTAAAAAGTAATTTTAGGAGAATACATGGTTAGTGGCGTAATTGAGGAGTTTGAAGGGGTTAATAGTCAAGTTTGAGGCCTAAGTTGAAGTATTGGTCATTTTGGGGTCAGAGTGTAATAAGTATTGAAATTGGGGCAGAATTGCAATTGAGTATAATTGAGGGGTAAAAGTATAATTTCACTAGAATTAAGGGTGTAGTCCTTGAATGAGATAAAGAGTGACTTGATTTGATATAAGGGTTGAATTGGGAATTTTATGAGAGTTGACTTTGACCATAGGGTTGACTATTGACCAACCTTTGTGACACAATTATTCATAAGTTGTTATTCATGTTAAGGTTGTTAATATGATAATAAAGTAAATGGTGTACATTATAGTGACATTGAGGGCATAATATTCTCATGGTTGACCAAGTGGACCAGGGGCAAAATGGTCATTTCCGCCCAAGGGCAAAACCGTCATTTTTCCAACTTTGAACTAAAAGCTTTATATGTTTATTAATTGAAGATTATACATTAATTTGTGGGGAGTTGGGACGATTTTACGACCAGTAAATGACTTAGAGTATATTCTTATAATAGGTCCTCTTACTTGACCTGGTTTTGCTTTCGACTCGGGAGAGAGTTGCCTTACTATTGCTTGAGGTGAGTTCTTACTCATGTGTTATTGCCTTCGTGTATATGTGTTTTGTGTGTAATTACGAGCATGTTGCATTGAATCGGTTATCATGATTGTTATGGAATGTATGATGAGATATATGCATGTTAGCATCTAGGGGTACGATCGGACCGGTTTTTTCGGTTTTTTGCCTAAAAAAAAAACCGATCCGATTTTTTGGTTTTTTTAAAAACCAAAAACGAAACCAGTCCGAAAAACGAAAAAACCGAGTTCGGTTAAAACCGCCGGTTTCGGACCGGTTCGGTTTTTGGGCCGGTTATGGGCTTCAAATACTGGGCCGCTTCTGGATCAAGTTTGGGCACTTTTTGGGCCAAATTTTTTACAGATTGATGGGCTTTTTAATTACAAATTCATATTTAGATTCACATTTTGTGCTTTCTACTTGAATTTTTTTGGTCTAAATCTACCATCAACACAAAAAACAATACTCACAAGTCACAACCTCAATATAAATTAATATATGAGAGATATTTTTCAAATATGAGAGATATTTTTCAAATCATTTTTGAAAAAACGACGATAAGTATTATAACGATTATATGTATGTTTTGTCAAAGAAATGTTTTGGAAATCTTAAAGTTTATAAAACTTGGGTTTGAATACATACTCTTAAAGGGGATGAAAAGAGCTTTCCAATGCATTTTGAATCCTCTAAATCGGAGCTTTAACGAAGCGGAAAATGAAGTTTTTTATTATCAAAATCTGTCATAAAGACCAGCCATAGTGACCAGGTGGTCTCGATGACTGGTCACTATGACTTGCAGTGGCTAATTATAATTCATAGAGACCAGCCATAGTGACCAGGTGGTCTCGATGACTGGTCACTATGACTTGCAGTGGCTAATTATAATTCATAGAGACCAGCCATAGTGACCAGGTGATCTCGATGGCTGATCTCCATGAACATCATAAATGGCCGTTTTATAGCCGTTTGAGCTCCAAAATAAGGCTATAAAACACCATTCAACCCCATTTTTCATCCCAAGCCTTCCACACGATTTTCTACATCAATTCAAGGCCAAAATCTCTAATTCAAACACAAATCTCTCCTAGATTAAACTTCAAGTTTGATTATCATTGTATACTTTAATCTATGATTGTGGTTAAGTTTTATATATAGAGATTGTGTTAAAGAAGGAGCATTCAAGATGTTTGTTGAATTGCTCAAGAGAGAAAAACAAGCTTCAAAGTTGATATCTACTCATCAAGGAGCCCATAAAGATTCAAACTTTATATCTAGTCAATTTAGGAATTTTTATTTGTGCTATAAAGTATAATTTTATTGTAGCTCATTGAGGAGTATTTTAGATTGGGATAAAAACAATCATCTCTACATTATAAAGAGATTTCCCATTAAGTTAGGATTTGATCTTCATACTAGAGGCTTGAGGGTCCGAGGTGTTGTGAGTCTTACTCAAGCTCGGAATCGAGGAGATTGCCGTAATGTTGAGGCTAGAGCTCAAGCAATAGGACATAGAGTGTTCGAGGTAGTGGAGTTGCATCTCCAACTTTATAGGGACGAAATCCTAGGGTGATTCCTTGGGTTCTTAGTTGGGATACTAAGAGTTTGAAATCCTTAACTTAGGTTTGGGTTACTAGCTTGGATAGGTTAGTAGTGAAATCCTTGTGGAGTTTAGCCATCGGGTGGTAGCTAGGAATTGAAGTTGATTGCGTGTATCGGTTCTTCACGTTCATAGTTAGTCGTTTCCAAATCCCAAGGTTGGAAAGCCAAGGGTCGAGCACGTATGGAAACTGAAGCTCGTTAAATCGCATTTGCATCTGTTTCCGTACTCTTTTACTTTGTCGTCTATATTTGATTATATGCTAGAATTGCTAGGTTTCTAATATGTATTACGTGTGTTGATTGATTCGCTTGTGGCATAATATATCATAAGTGTTCACACATTCGGTAAAAGAGGTTTATTTGGGGTTTTGATATTAATAGTTTTATTAATTTGAAAATTGGCTATAATTCCGCTATAAACTAATTCACCCCCCTCTTAGGTTGTCATATAGGCTAACACTAACTGATTGAATCGGCCTAAGAGAAACTCTTGTCTGTCTCGTAGAGATAGTCCTCTTACGAATGTGTTTTGTCTTCTTTATATATCGGGGTCCTGAACTAGTCGATGTCGGTGATGAAGAATCTGTCGTACCTGAAAGTGTGGTCTTGGGAGACCACAGACACTCCGACGATCAAGTTAGTAAGAGCTTCGTTCAGGAATAACAAAAGAAGTACTCCCTCAGTCCAAAAATAGTTGACGTTCTAGCAATTTGCACATAGATTAAGAAAAATTAAAACTAGTAAAAAAGTACATTGAAATAGTAGAAATACAATTATTTGGAACTATATCATTGGTTGGTTGCTAATTTCAATAGAAAAAGTAGTCAAACGTTCATGGAGAATGTAAAAGTATAATTTTCAATGTTAAAACGTCAACTATTTTGGGACAAAAATTAGTGTCAAAACGTCATCTATTTTTGGACGGAGGGAGTATACTTTAGAGAGAATTCAGGATTAAAATTACCTTTTATGGGTGAAATGAATGGACTATTTATAGGGGAAGCATGAGAGAGAAGAAGTTGTACCTTCCCTTCTGGATGAGGGACGCGTGTGTGGCATGGATTCAAAGAGAATCCTATGGGTTTGGTCCGTACAGTCCGTATAGTCCATAATAAAGAGTCATGAACTAAATTTTCTTGAGGGCTTAACATAGGCCTGTTTTAGCCCTAATCCATCACTTTGTTTTTATTAGAGAAAGGAACATGCTAGTATTGATCAACATGATGGTGTTATTATATACTACTAACAGTATAATTTATTCTTTAAGTGATGAAGAATTCGCTCCCGACTTTATTCACATTTAGCTCAACTCGGTAAAATCTCAATAAATTGAGCCAATCATAGCTCATGACCTGATTTGAAAGATATAGTTTTGTTTAATCGTTTCAGATTGTCCCCTGGACCCTTTTTTCAGTTTCAAAAGATAAAATGACTATGGTACCCCCGTCACTATTTCAAAATATAGGGACAATCTGAAACGAAAACGATACTATAGGGACAAAACACGCATAATCCTTTCTTATAATACATGTTTGTATATGTACCTTTGTTTTGTGGATTGTGGAATGTTGATCCATGATGAAGTTGAATTTTAGTTGTTTATAGTTTGTGTTTGATTCTAACTTGTTGATTCAATTGAATTCTCTTTATTTTAGTGATATTTGATATTAAATGTAGGTTCTTGAATAGTTCTCCCGAGGTAAATGTTGGGTGATGTTTTGGTGTGTTGACGAGGAGGGTAGAGGGAGAGGGGGAAAAAGATGAGGGGTGGGGGTTTGATGAAGAAGATGAAGGGGGTTGGCTGGTTTATTTTTTAACTTACAAGTTTAATTGTTTATAAAAAGTGCCCCAAGCAGTATCTCGAGTTTGCCCTTGTATTAAAACGAAATTCTATTTAAATTTGACATTTTAGGGTGTAAAATGAGACAAAGCATAGTATAAAGTGCAATTTAAGGCTTAAAATAGTATTAACGTACAGTTTGAAATTCGAGTGATAGTTCATGGTGCAAAATAAAAATAAACGACGGTAAAACACCAAAAGTGAAGCAAGAGAAAAGAGGGCAGTAAGTTTTCCCCGAAAACAAGCGATGGGTAATCGGTAAAGCCAACACGCAATCTCTGCACTCACATTTCTGTCTTCTTTCGTCTTTTCCTCTGCATTTCCCTCAAACCACGTCACTCTTCTATTATATACCTCCTTTCTTATTTGTCTCCCTCTTTTCATCTCAGGAGGTATGCCTTATTTCCTATCTCAATTTCTCGCTTTTCTTCTATTTTAATTTTTTTTATTGTCTTATTGTAACGCATACTACTATTATCTAATATATAGGTAAATGTGAAATTACTATTGTAAATTCTGTTATTAAAACATTAACATGTCATGATACTTTTGAAAAAGAGGCTCCCGCCCTAGGTGGGTAATGAGCTTTATCCTTGTAAAAAGCGAGGTTTTTTTCCGAATTGATCCAAGACCGAGTAATAGATAACAGGGGTAGGGAGTGTCATGATTCATTTTTATATTCAGTTATATGGAAGAGCAACCCGTGGTCTTGGCTAGTGGTTATCAACCCAGCTTCTGTAAATGGAGGTTCTCCTCTACTCGTTCTAGTGTAGATTTTCACCTCTCCATAGTGTAGGATTTAGTTTCAGTATGACATTGTTTGACAATGAAATATTATGTGCAATAGCGATCTAATATAAAATCTTTGACTTCATAGGAGATGGAGATTCTTATGAAGCTTAGGCTTAAAAACCTAAGTCATTACCTTATCTTTTGTTGATTGAATTTCAGTGACAAGAGAGTTGGTTTTCGTTGCGCGTGTCCCGTACTCTTCTCCAGAATTGGCTATGGTGTGTATTTTGGTTTATAGTATTGTTTGTATAGAAAATGTGATGGAGGTTAAGCTATGGAATGACAAATGCGAAAGAGTGATGTAATTGAAAACTTTTCGGAGATTTTTGCTATGATAAAAGCAAGGGAGAAGGTTGAGAAGGCCTATGTTAAGGATATCATATCTCCTGCCAAGTATGAGACAGAATTTCGGAAGTTGATTGCACATTTGGAAACCTTGTTATCATCGTCGAAAGATACCGTCCCCAGCATTGAGCGATTTGATGATACTTACAGGATGGATTGCCTTGCTGCTCTTAACCGCCTTGTGAGTTCTTGGGTGCCTGCTACAGTTGAACATTGGGCTGCTGCAGCAATGTCTGTTACGACCTCTTCTTCTGTTGTGGCTGAGTGTGTTCAATATTTCATAACAGCCATGGACTCTTTGAAGCTGAATATGATTGCTGTTGATGAGATCCATCCTCTGCTATTGGATCTCTCAGCATCCCTAATTACGCTGACAATGTTGCTTCCTGATGTCGAAGGAAAGACTAGAATGAAGGAGTATATATCAATATTGTCGAGTATGAGAGCTGCAGATGAGCTGACAGAGCAGCAGGCTCGACAACTACATTTTGATCTTGAGTTGTCATATTACGCCTTTATGGCAGTATTGCCGACTGCAGGGACATAGTTGGTTGTTTCTTGATGCGTTTGTATATAAGAAAGGTAACTCGCTGTCTTGTAATACCGATTTGTCTCATATGATGTGTAGACTCTGGCATGTTCTTCATGGTGGCAAATGCACGAATTTATGGTTATTCTTCTCCCCTTTTGTCAAAACATAAAATGTCATGTACTCATGTTTCTTTGTGGCTAAAGTTCTACTCTGATATCGATATGTGTCGATGTTGTTGGTATATTCAATTAATTTGCAACAAGCTGTTGTGACTTTTACAGAAGTCATTGCCTATTCGGAGTAGTGAAATTCTGTTTAGTATGTAGGTGTACTACAAAATAGGAAACCGGAAATGTTATCGGTTGTTCTCCTATACTTCAACTCGACTTTGATCATCCAGGTAACTATGCTCGACTTGGATCCATTTTGCTGTTGTTCTTAGCCAACATGAAACACGTTATATAACCGTATAGAGGTTTTAGAATTCTGTGAACTAAATCTATGGAGGTATCGTTAAGATCAGCCTAATTATTGTGTACGCCTTGTTTAATAACCGTCGGACAGTCTTTAAGTCCATATGTGAAAGCTGGGGAGACTAATGGAGATAACTCAAATGGTATTGACAGTATAGCATTATGAACAGAGGCGTAAAGGCGAACCTATAGGCCAGTTTAGCGCGTTTCCTAAGGTAAGCGGTTAGGGGTTGACTATCTGTACTATCGGACTAGCTGGGCACAACCTATTTAAAAAGGCAATGCTTTGGCGCAACGAGCTTTCTGCACCCTCGACGTCTTACTGCCAGGGACCCTGTTAGTCTGGGCGAAGATGAGGATAAAGAGTAAGGATTGAAGCCCCCCCCCCCCCTTAGTAGGGAAGTAGGATAAACAGGTTGCATGGTGTATGTTAGGAGTGAAATTATCATTCTATCCCCTATACAAAATGTCTGCTGCAAATCTAAATATATTTATGTGCTAATTATTACTCTTTAAAAGATTGACACATTTACAAAATGTTATATCCCTAAACTTATCATATTTGATTAATTTTTTTAGTAAAATTTTCCTGAAATACCCTCAATCTCAAAAGCATTAGTTGTCACCGTTTTGACCTGGTAACATATTTTCGGCCCGTTACGCCCTCATACCGTACTTTCTGCCCATTTCAACTTGAGAACATTTTTTCGACCCGTTTCACTCAGGAACATACTTGTGGTTGTGGGAAAAACAAAATAGCATGAAGAGACATAACTCGTCTTGATACTCTCCTATTTGTGGTTGTGGCAAAAACCAAATCAGATGAAGAGACATTGTAAATCCATACGAGTCATGAGAACACTGCAATATTCATGTGTTGGATATTGGACTGATTCTTTGCTTTGCTCAGTTGATGCTTCCATTAATTCTTAGATTTTAGATTCTTGTGGTTCTTTTCATGAAGGAATATAAATAGTGAATTTGATTATTAAATAGTTATCTGGCTGATTGTTGTTAAAAGATTTTAGAATCTAGAGATATTGAGTTTTTTTTTGGGTAAATATTGTACTAAAGGTTGAATCGATAATCACTAGATCAAAATCACGGGTTAGAGAGATATTGAGTTTGATTTGAATTGTTATCAAATTTTACCATTTCATGTATCACAATTCTTATGCATGCAACTATTGATTCTCATGATTACAATCAAACTCGTGCTCCGATATCAATTGTTATTATGATCCAATCGAATCCCCCAACCCGCTCAATCAATCGACAACAAATTATTAAATTGCATAAATAGAGAAACACAAAAGTTTTTACTTGCTCACTCTCAATGTAAGTTATGTCCCGTTGTCAGTGTCGGCCCTTAACGCAGGCGGGGGCGCGTCGGCACTAGGCCCTTGATTTGGAGGGGTCCCTAACTTTTATAAATGTATTATATGTATATTATGTATTAATAAAAATATAAATTAATAATAATATTGATGGTAATTAGTTATTAAATTGATGATTGATAACATAATTGACAATTGATAACATAATTAAATTAATGATGTTATGATAAATTCATTATTTTTGCACTACATGAAACAAAGAGTCATCGGACTAAATGAACTACTGAACTACTAAAATAAACATCACATTAATAGGAACTCAAGTACTCAACCATCGTGGTCGCCCTTAGTATAAATTAATCAATAATGACAAACCACTTAACATGAAAGATATTTTTACAATTTTATGCATTAAGAAGGATATGTTAAACAATATAGATGTTGATGCTATCATAAACGATTTTGCTTCAAATAGTGCTCGGAGCTATTGTCTTGTGCAATCATGTAATATTATATTTGATTTCAATTGATAAAAATAGTTATAAGAAATTCAAAATATATTTTATAATATCGAGGGCCTCGTCTGATGGCTCAACAAGCTAATGATATCTGATCGAAGCTTTCAGCTAGGCTTTCAACTAGAAGGTCCTCAAATTCAATTCTTGTTTGAGACAATTTGTCTTATATTTTATTCTAATTGTCTATTAGTTGGAACTATTATAACAGTCTATTAGGTAGTAGTTTAAGAACTTGTTATTGGATAATACTATTGTATTCATAATCTCATAGCTAATTTATATATAAAAAAATAATTGAGGGCCCCATCTCAAATTTTCCACATTTAGCCCTAAAATGTATGGACCGGCCTTGCCCTTTTTGCTACAACATTGTTATTATCAACTTGAAAAGATTGTTTCAAAAGCCTCACAACTAATTTATTCACTATGTTGAGTACGTATTTTTAGACAAGCTTCAAGTAAACATAGATAAAGTCTCTAAACTCTTCAACAATATTAATAAGCTATGAATGTTGATATTTTCCTCTCTATATTGTGATATGTGTGATAAAATAATCTCATAGAAAAATTCTGCTATTCATAGGCTTAAGAAAACCTAATTAAAAAAAATAAAAAGAAGTAAAAAAAATTAAAAAGAAAATAACCTAATTAGACTTTTCTTGCTAATATATGTTCACTGATATCCAGTCTTCTTTGTAGTTTATCCAAAAATTATAAAAAACAAAAAGACTAGTTTTATGAGATCATTTAAGACTTGCAACTACTCCATATTTTAAAATTAATACCCTCCAACATTTATAATATATCATTCGAAATTTTTACTAAAATATATAGAACCAGTATGTATGAGCAGAACAATAAATGCTCTCTCAACAATATCAATTCATAGACTGAATATATATTTAGAAAATTTAGCCCTACAATGTCCAATGTTTGATGAAAATTTAAGACAACAAGTTGATGTTATGTAATAAATACAACAAGTAGTTGATGTTATGTAATAAATTCAAGCAATGGTTTCATCACCATAAATAGAGAAATGTGGTCCCAATATGATGAACAATAAAACCACTAATTTTGTTAAAAAGGACTAACTTCATTCCAAAGGTCTAAATTAACAACTGAATTACAAAACCACATTAAGTTTTAAACAATCCTCTTCCTGAGATGATTAGGTGCAAAGTTATGCAAAAGGGACACAAGTTTTGGTTCATTGTCTAGTTGTAGTTTTCATGGGCGTAGTCAATGCCCGAACCCATTGCCTTTGAGGAAAATGTTTGGTGCGTTCTTGACTCCTTCCATTTTGTTTTCCTTGTGCATGTCCATAACTCGCCCCGCAGTAATCTGGAGACATTACTGAAAGGAGTTATGATTTGGTTTCAAATAGAGGGACGAAGTTACACTTTAATCTGAGATAGTTACTTTGTTATAGATTAGTACTTGAAGAGGCACAAGTGATGCAGTATGATCCCCGAAAGTAAGAAATGTTAGACTATGGTCTTTGAAAAAAAAGGGATGTATGTGCACATTTGCCACTTTCAGGACTAAAGTGCTAGTGTGCAACACTTAGGCTATTGCGTAGACTAATATGCAACAATGTAGTTATTTAACACTAAAACGTAACTTTATCTGACATATATCCAGAAGTCGGCATAGGTGAAATACTTATAAAGATTCAAGAATTATATTGTTCCTGTCCCCTGAACTTCGACGAACTGGTCAGTTTGCCCCCTCAAGTTTTAAACCGGTCTACTTACCCCTGAACTACCCGAATTGTTCATTTTGGAAATTTTCTTTTTAAAATTGACAAATTTCAAGTTTTAATAAAGGGCAAAATAGGAATTTAACATATTATAGGCATTTGAGGTTAGTTTGTAATACAATAACCCCCCCCCCCCCAATCCTCTCTCCTTTGTCTCCACCAACACACCTTTATTTAATAATTTTATTTCTTTTAAAAAAGGCCCCAATATATTTTATATAATATTACAAATTAACCTCAAATGCCTATTATATGTTAAATCTTATTTTTCCCTTTGTTATATCTTAAAATTTGTCAACTTTAACAAGAAAATCCCCAAAATAACTAGTTCAAATTGTATAGGGCAAGTAGACCGATCTAAAACTTTAGGGGCAAACTAAGCAGTTCGTCGAAGTTCACCGATACGAAGAATTTAAGCCAAGATTCAAAACATTGAAAGTTCAGTGTTAATAATACCTTGCACAAAAGAGCAATATCGTGTTCATTGAGTGTCGCAAATGACGGCGCTCTTGATCCGTTCAACAGTGCATTTGATGAGGCTGTTAACGGTGGCAACAGATCCAAGAGACAGCTTCGCGGTGGGTACTGAATCCACCAAAATCTGGAAGGCGACGGTCAGCAGAGATCCTCCACCAGAGCCCATCTCATACATTCTTCCTCCATTGCTGCCCTGTCCGTCTGGAAGTATCGCGAAACCAGATGGCAGAAGGGCGACATAATCAGGATCACCGCCACCCAACACCACATTCATGGCAATGACATCCACGGGCGCATAGATGACATAAGAGCCTGTAGGATCTGTGCAACTTTCCTGAAGAATAAGCATATTGCTCTGACTTGAATTTGCACTCTGCATAAAACGAGTAACAGTTGATTTTATCGGATGATCCTCTAGAAAAAAATTAACATCACATTTAGATAGCGATAACTTACATTTACACGAAGAAGTGACACACAATTCCCTGGATCTCGACCATTTGCAATGTGCTCCATTTCTTGTACTAGCCCACCATTCGATAGAATGTCCCACTGTGTCATTAACGAAATTATGCACCACTAAATGTATATAACATTGGCATATAAAAGAACCAAAATTCAACAAGAAGGTTTTCGAACATTTTCAAAATGTCCATACATTTTAGATGGAATGGATTTTTAAAAATATATTTGTGATAGCCATACCTCACTCCTAGAGTTCTCATCGCGAAGAAAATCAAAGACTCGTTTAACAGGGACGGGGAGCCAAAATGAAGTTGCAGCACTAAGAACAATACCAGGAGGCCTTCCTGGATCATCCACACTCTTTCGAGTCATAACACGAACATCATCAGAACCACTTCCTGACAATGTTGTCCATGTGTGTGCAGTTGAAGCACCCACACCAGAACAAAAGCTCATCACCATCCTCTCAGCCAGCTTTAACATGCTCTTTCTACCTTCGGTTGTATTTATAACTGCTAAAGGATTATAGAACACAACGAATTGATGAGGCAAAAGGAGGATGTTCATGATTCAATATTTAGATCTCTTAGCTTATGATGAGAAAACACAGGGGAAAAAACGGTAATTGGATTTACCAGCAGCATCTCCAGCAGGAATGTTACTAGCCATCGCGCTTGCAAGTCTTTCACATTGGCGATCCAATGTTGCTACCCAGCGTTTTGCTCCAAAAGCAAGGCCTGAATTGACTAATGGCTTGTAGATGTTGTGAACAGCTCTATCATCGAACTCAATATGCTCGATCCAAGTTACCTAAGATATATACCAATGATGATTATATTAACACAAAAAGGAGCGCTGTAAGCTATAACTAACATTTCACATACCTTGGAGTAGCCATTGGGCAATTCTTGAATAATGCAACCAGATGGCCTTCTCCTACACCTTGGAATCTGATTCGGGCGTAAATTATCCAAAGAAACATCAACCACAGCCCAGGTTCCGTCAGCTTGTTGTTTACAGTACCGAACAAAGTAGTTCTCTCGCGTTGGCACCAATGGTGAAGGCACTTGAAACTCAGCAGTCATCTAATCAAAATATTTAAATTCGATGAAATTGAATGATCAATATGTGATTCTTTCTACTCCTGAATATATCAAAATACATAAATTTTATGAAGATGTGTTAAGATACTTAAACATACCACTTGTAACGCTCCATTTTTATTTCCAGCAACACCAGTTGATAAAACCTCCAAAACCATTGCTCTCGAAACAAGTCCAGCAAATACTCTTGTCCACTTATCCTATTCGCATGAAATAAAATATGCACTATAAATTATCAATGAATTAACGAGAGATAAGAAAGTTAAGCGACGTGGAAAAGATAAAGTGTCCTCACAAGTTCCATGAGGATATCAACCAAGCTAAGATGATTCATTATAACAACAGCAGATTCCCTCGAAGATTCAGATGTGAACCCCAAAGGCGTAGGTCCAATCCCTCTAGGAAATGTCCTCATATACTCGTCTTGACACAAAGTGACCTCGGAAATATGACTACTATTTTGGATCCACAAGGGCTCTCCAGCCTGAGAAAGCCTTACAAGTTCCTCCATAGCAGCTACAGCAAGCTCAATGATGAAGGGCTTATCAGCATCGGTAGGGCGGGGAAAAGTCCTCAGGATGTCACTTGAAGTCCCATACATCTCCCCTACTATGCCTGATTGTGGTGCAAAGCTATTGTTGCCTCCTACAATATTGTCGAGTGCACGAGACGTTGCTCCCGGAGTAGGGGGGAGATGGGGATATGTAAGCATGGGTTTGCCAACATATTTAGCGGCAATTCCAGAAATCCTATCAATCTTCATATAATATTATGAAAAAAAAGTAAATACAAATTTCAGTCATTATAATACAAAATAAGACTTAGAAGGCGCTACTTCAACAACACATATATAAAAAAGTGTTGTCTAAGTAACCAGAAGGTCCTAGTTCGAAACTCACCTCATCGCTAATTTACAGGAAAAAAAAAGTGTCATCTAAATGACCAATAAAATAAAATAGGCCCCCACCCCTGCCCCAAACGCGAAACACCATCAGGGCTATCTAAATAACGCCCTGATATAAGTATTTTTACTTAAAACAACACTGCTTCGAGGATTGAGAGTAGCGTTTTCTTACCTCTTCGCGTAAACGAGCATTTTCAATTCGTAAATGTTGTTCGTCGAAAGACATTTCCCCTATAGCAGCAGGACCACCACAATTGGGACAAGTAGCATTTGTTAATGCTTCTTTGTATCGGATGTTTTCTGTACGGAGTTTCTCATTCTCAGCTCTTAGTTGAGAATTCTCACTGCGCTCATGTTGAGCCTGTAACAATATCACAATTTTTAATATTTAAAATATACAAAAGTACTCTAAAATAGGACACTTTGAAATAAAGGAAGATTTCATAAATAAATGGCTTTCTAGCCATTTGTCTCCTATACTATTTTTTAATTTTTTATGTGGTCCTCCAATTATCAGTTATTTTCAGCGCTGCCCCCTCTACTACTTTTCTTTTCACCCTTGTTTCTTGATCGTGTTTTTCACCCAAATTAATTTCAAAAGAGGGCAAAAAAAGAAATTACACGATTATTAAATTTGTAAGGCCGTTCTAGAATAAATTTATATGTGGGGATCTTTTATAATAGTTGAAATAAAATCATAACAAAAGAACTCCTCCTTATTCCTCACACCGTACCCCCCTCCCAAACCCGATTTGCCCAAACCTTTTTAAGATGTTAAATTAAATTCAATTAAAAAACATCAAACAAAATAACTGAGTTCTATATAATTAAATTCATTATTATGGTATTTAAGCCCAAACCTTTTTAAGATGTTAAATTAAATTCATTATTATGGTATATAAGCCCAAACTTTCTTATGCTGTTATAAAATTGATGATATATAGTACCTAATTTATTAGATGAATAATGGATTATATGGTATTCAATAATTATCAATTTTTCTTAATGGTATTGATATTGAGCACGTATCCAAGACATGAACATATTCCCACCTTCATTTGTGTTCTCTTATTTTGGAACCAAAACTTAACCTGCAAGGGCTCTAATGTCAATCTACGACCCAGCTCTTTCCTTTGCTTGTCATCAGGATGAGGACATTCTTTAAAGAATCTGCATAGTATAACATAGTAATAAATACAAGAGAAAGTTGCTCAAATAGTCTCCTCGAGTATCACTAAATTGTAATTTAGTTGTTAATAGTGGAACAGTTGTAGTTTAGTCACCGAAAGTGGCAACACATTGCATATTAGTCATCGCGTTAACTTTCACGTTAATATTTAACACCAACATGCGATTAAAGGTTAAATTTGGTGCAAAAAATAATAATTTTTACAACTTAAACTTAGAAAATATGTTAAAGTGTTGAGCGTAAACATAAGCTAATTCTCTTTTTTATAGGTGAACATAAGCTAAAGTGTTGAGCCAAGGTCCTAAAAAATCCACCCAACTTTAATTTTTAATAGCATGTTTGGTGGAAAACTTAACGTGAGACTAATCTGCAATTTTTTTAGCATTTTCGAAGACTAAACTGTAAATGTGTTACTATTGTGGACCAAACTGCAGTCAGGTGATACCATCGATGAATATTTCAGCAATTTTTTCTAAATACAAATAAAAAAAGTATATATATACCTGCTCGAGGTCTATATAATACACATTCAACGAGTAACGACTACCAGTACTCATTTCAAAAGAGAAAGTACTTACGCTTCCATTTCTTGAATCTGATGTTGTGTGTGGCGATGATAACGCTTCTTTTTATTAGGCCGTTGATTGGGATCTTGGTCCTCACCGGAACCGGGAGCTTCCATGATATCGGTGCCGGATTTGCTCTCGAACTCGTCGTCTCTGATGATGTCCAGCTCGTCCTCCGGCGACTTATTATGACCTATGTCCAGCAAATGGTGGTGATTTTCGAACATATTTGGTTGAAACATCTTCTTGTCTCAATAATGCTTCAACTTCTTTGCTTATATTACAAAACTTGTAACCCTTGTTTTACCTGCTAGTAACAAAAAGAAAACTAAAAAAAGTTATTAATTAATCAAAAAAAGTTATTGTCTCTTTTTTTTCAATGAAATATTCCCATTCTCTATAATCTTATCTCCCTCCCTCAAACTCATGGTAATTTATCTAAATTTTCGTGAATTTGTAACAATAATAATAGTAGTAAATTTAAATAAAATAAAAATTTCAAGAAATATTGTAAAAACAAAATAGAACATATCAACCCGCCGATGAGTATTACATAAAAAAACCCGGTACGGCAACGGAATATGTATTCAGGTCTCAAGAATCGATAGGTTTAATACCATGTATAAATATAAAAGGGTAATTATTTATCAATGATAATAATTGTGTGAATACAATATAGAATACTTATATTTATAGGTAAAATATTTACTATAATCCTATTTCGGGCGCGTGATTGTGGGCGAATAGCCCACTAACCTAACAAGAAGTAAAACTAAAGTGGTAAGTTGAATTTATGAAGGTGAATTAAATTCCAACCGTCCCCAAACACATAATAGATTTTTAACATTAAAGGTAAGGAAAACAAGACAACTTCCATATATACATACATAATCCGTCTAACATATATATAAGAAATAATATGGAGATTACTTAATATATCTTTATATATATTTCTAAAATATATTTTCTTGTTTTCTAGTGAAACAAAAAATCACACATAGGTTGTCCTCATAAATATATAATTCGCTTAGTTTTGATAACTTAAATTTGATTTTTCGATGACTCAACAACCTAGTGACATCTGACCCAACTTTTATGTAGAAGGTCTTGAATTCAAGTCTCGTTAAAGATAATTGTCTCATATAATATTTGATCTAGCCAACCAGATCTTAAAAAACACCTAAAACAATTATATATATACAGTCCAAATTCTTAAAAAATGATACTAGTAATAAACTTGATGACAAGTACGTATACATATATGATTTGAGTTCAGTGGAAGAACTGATTATTATTGTTCACGAAATTAATTACATATATATGAGCTAGCTACTCCATGAAAGTGAAACACATAAATATTCAATACATAGATAGCATAGCAAAATTAAAGGAAATATTTAATTGAAGCAAGGTTATAATAAAGAAGCTTATAATAATATATAATAATAATGAACTCTTACTTTAGTGGAATTTAATCTAGATAAATTCCTTAATTATTGAAGTACTTCTTGGATAATATTTGTTGATAAAGAAGCTCTCTTGTGAGTTGTACTAAATACTGATAAAGCATTCTCATATCATCAGATCCAGTTTGACCTTTTGATACTAAGAAGAAACCCTAAAAATGATGTATGAATAGTATGTATTCTCTCTCTAACTATTATGTTTTCTTCTTGTTTCTCTCTCTTCTCATGAGGTGGTATGAGGTGAGTAATAATTCTTATAGGATGGTTACATTTGACAATAGACTAAAGATTGACTATCACTCGTTTCGTTTTTTTGTATTTATCTTTCTAACTTTAATTTATTATTCCTAAATATTTATTTTTCTAGTATAATTAATTAAAAAAATTTAAATTTTTTAATTTACTTTTTGCTTACTTTTTTTTATAAAAGTTATCAATTAATCAATTATATGGTTTTAATTGATTGTCATTTTATATTTTAATATACATTTTGATTATTTTTTATTTCCCTTAGTCAATATGCAAACGGCTAGAAAAATAAATAAAAATAACGGGTATAATATTAGATTTTGGGTTTCCCAAAATATGACTTTCTAACAAACTATGTCGGTACCTGCCAAAGTATCCATTATGAGGATAAAAAGAATTTAAATTGTAAAAACAAATTAGTACAGAAAAATAAAATGGTTGACTAAATTAAAGACTGGTAACAAAAAGCTTTTCGATATTACCGCTAATTTAATTTTTTGTTTTTTCAAAGTTTTAATTTCTCTAGTTCCTATATATAACCCTCCAAAATCTTTTTTGGTGGACTCCACTTTGACTCTTCAATCTCTTATTGCTCTTCGTAAAAAAGAAAAGAGATTACACCTATATAGTGGAAACGAGAAATTAGTTAAGAATTCTAGTCTCGTAAATCACATATTACGATCTACTTCATTTTTGTATTTCAGCACAGAATATGTGAGGGCCGTTAGTAAGGCGGTTTTGGGAAACAAGCTAGTCAACAATTCATGCAAAAATGAATTTATCCATAATTGTAAAATATTAAAAGTTGATATAGTGTGTAATAAAAAGTATATAAAAAACACATATATAATTTACATATGTGTATACATGGGTTAGTAAATATATATATGTGAACTTACTTGATTTTGACTTCTTGGTTTTAGGGTTTTGAGGGTTTTCTTGTAGGGTTAAAGAGAGTTTGAGGTTGTTAAAGGAAGTTTATTTTTCTTTCTCGTGAATGGAATTTCGAAGAATATAATGGAGTTGGAGAAAAAGATGAAAATAGTTGAAGGATAAGAAGGGAGAATTTTAGAGGTGGGAGTGAAGATGAGGAGTTAATGCGGAGCGTATAGAGAAGATGAAAATGCAATTGTTGCATTTATGAAGGGGGGGGAGGTGGGGGGAAGGTGTTAAATGCTTCTTCATTATACAAATTATATATTGTTTGGTAGAATCTATTTGTTTGGTTTGTATGGTGAAGGAAGATGGATCAAGAACACATACGATCACCAGCAACTTGCATATAGCATTGTTTATGGAATTTGAGGAGACTTCGGCCTGTTTGTTAAATTTGAAGTATGAAGTATGATAATACGTGATTGAATACTGGATGTCTAAATCTGAATGATAACTGAATATGAATTTTGATAATCACTACTAGAATACAGACTATTAGCTTCAGGTGAAAAGCCATGAAGCCAATAAAGACTCTTCAGGTTAGCTTCATATCTAAATAGGGCGTGTCAATTGCTTCGATATGGCTTCGGACTTTCCAATAAATTTATTCAACTAAAAAATGAAAGAATTACTGATTCCATTCCGAAGCTAAACGTAACCAAATTGAAAACATATTTGTTAATATTAAATGAAATGAATTAAAAATTGAAAAATGTAAGTGAGTGGCGTCAGAATAGCTTCAGCAAAATATAATTATTTTATTAAAAATTAGAATTTAATAGAACGGCGTCAGAATGGCTTCGGAACTTCATTAATATATTTTTACATTTCAGATTGGCTTCAGATTAGCTTGGAAAAAAGAAAATCACCCAATTTAATTATTTTATTAAAAATCAACAATATTAAATAATTAATAAAAGAATTGATATTTAATGTACTAAAATTTTCAATTGATAATATTAAACGAAACAGATAAAAAATTATAAGAACTTAAATTTATGGCTTCAGAATAGCTTCGGTTAATTTTTAATTAATTAATAAGATTGACTTTTCGAAGCCATTCTGAAGCTGTTTCAATCACTAGTTACTAAAACACTTCAACTCCTCATTAATCAAAATATCAT